>CM055118.1:195810487-196155487 GCA_029206835.1 Rana muscosa
AAAAAGAAAACCTGCTTTCTTTTTTCTAGTCGGGAGTCTCAGTTTTCTCGTCGTGATTCTCGTCAGACTGTTTTTGGACGAGAAAACCGTTCGTGTGTAAGCTTTTCCGAGTCTTCAAAAACCGCGCATGGTCAGAATCAAGTATGAGACGGGAGCGCACCTTCTTGTAAAACTAGCGTTCGTAATGGAGATAGCACATTCGTCACGCTGTAACGAACTGAAAGCACGAAGACTGAAAAGCGCGAATCGTCTCTCACTAAACTTTTACTAACACGCAGTAACACGAGATCAACAAAAGCAGCCCAAGGGGTGGCGCCATGAGAATGGAACTTCCCCTTTATACTGCCGTTGTACGGGTTGTACGTCACCGCTCTTTAGACCAACGAGATTTTGGATTGACAGTGTGCATGCAAGGAAAGCTTGACAAGAAACCCGTCGAGAAAAACAATGTTTTTTTTCCGACGAGATTCTCGGCCGCGTGTACTAGGCTTCAATCTAATTAATGCTCAGACCATTTTAACATAGAATTCTGATCCTGAGGCCTCGTACACACGGCCGAGATTCTCGTTGAAAAAAACATGTCGTTTTTTTCGACGAGATTCCTGGACAAGAAAATTGTCCCGGCCGAGTGTACACACGCTCGTTTCAAAGAACCCGCGGTTCTTTGAATGGAGCGTACGCTGTGACGTCATCGACTACGACGAGCATGCGCTCGTCACATTCGATGCCGTCGCCGCCATCTTGGTATACCCTACGTATGCCTAGGAAGCTACCACGCATGCGTCGAATTCATTTCGAACATGCGCGGGCTTCCCGGCGGACAGGTAAGTGTACACACACTCACCTTTCTCGTCGAGAAACAGGCTGACGAGAATCTCGACGAGAAAATAGAGAGCAGGTTCTCTATTTTCTCGTCGAGGTTACTTGTGGGTTTTCTCGACGAGAAACCCGATAGCCGCGTACACACGACTGATTTACTCGGCAAGACATCTCTGCCAGCAAGTTTCTTGCTGGTTCTTGCCGAGAAAATCGGTCGTGTGTACGAGGCCTAAGAGAAGTTAATTGCTGTTCACTATGTTGGATCATTTGTTGTTGCTGAGCAAACCCGAATGGAGAAAAGAAGAAGATGGAAGAAGAAGGTGGAAGAAGATGGAAGAAAGGAGAAGACATTAGAAAAGGAATTGTCAAAAACCGGCTATTGGCTTTTTGAAAATTTTTGACACTTTTTTTTGTGAAATGGTAGGGGTACATTTGTACCCCATTACTATTTCACACAGGGGGGACGGGATCTGGGGGTCCCCTTTGTTAAAGGGGGCTTCCAGATTCCGATAAGCCCCCCGCCCGCAGACCCCCACAACCACCGGGCAAGGGTTGTGGGGATGAGGCCCTTGTCCCCATCAACATGGGGACATGGTGCTTTGAGGGGTCACAGACCCCCAAAGCATCCTCCTCGTGTTGAGTTCATGTGGCCTGGTACGGTTCAGGAGGGGGGGGCACTCGCTCACCCCCCCTTTCCTGACCTGCCGGGCTGCGTGCTCTGATAAGGGTCCGGTATGGATTTTGGGGGGACCCCCACGCCATTTTTTCGGCGTAGGGGGGGTTTCCCCTTAAAATCTATACCAGATCTAAGGGCCTGGTATTCTCCTGGAGGGGAACCCATGCCGGTTTTTTTATTTAAAATTTGGCCTGGAGTTCCCCTTCATGGTTCATACCAAACACAGGGGACAGCGAGCGCGAGGCTTGCAGTACCTTGTCACCGAGAACTTTCTCGGCCAGGTACTTCAAGTCGTGTCCAAGTTGCCTCGCAAAGTCGCGCTGCCCCTGTGTCAACCGGCACACGAGTCGCCCCGCAAGTCGGATCGTCTTGATCCGGCTTCCCGGGCGACCTCTGTTCAAATCAATGGGCTTCCATAGGGAACCATTCATTTTGAATAGAGATACAAGCGCCGCTGACATTTTTATTTACTATAGCAGTGCGCCGCCCGTTCATGCGCCCAATTAAGGATTTATCCGGCGCACCAATTAAGGTATGAACCAGCGCAGCGCACTGTTGTAAGTAAATCACCCCCATAGTCTCTTTTCAATGGTTTTATTAACGAAATGTCAATTAGAGGGATGGAGGGTTAGGGGAGATTCAGGTACCTTGCTTTGAGGATCACGGGTACTTCCTAATCCAGAGGACAAACAGTTTCCACCCTGGATATAGCAACCACCGGATAGGCCTCTCTCACTAACCTAGCAGCCGGTGCGAGCTCGGTCAAAAGTCTCTGCCACAGACTTGAAGAACACACTTAAGCCTCATACACACGGCCGAGAATCTCGTCAGGAAAAAACTTGTTGTTTTTCTTGACGAGATTCTTGGACAAGTGTACACACGCTCATTTTAAAGAACCCGCGGTTCTTTGAATGGAGCGAACGCGGTGACGTCATCGACTATGACGAGCGTGCGCTCGTCACATTCGATGCCGTCACCGCCATCTTGCTACACCCTACCTATGCTTAGGAAGCTACCGCGCATGCGTCAAACTCATTTCGAGCATGTGCGGGTTTCCACGGCGACAGTTAAGTGTACACACACTCGGGTTTCTCGTCGAGAAACAGGCCGACGAGAAACCCGACGAGAAAATAGAGAGCAGGTTCTCTATTTTTCTCGTCGAGATTCTTGTCGGTTTTCTTGACGAGAAAACTGAAAGTCGCGTACACACGACCGATTTACACGGACGGTCATGTGTACGAGGCTTTAGAGTCATTAGACAATCCTCTGCCACAGGATTGTATAACAAAGAACTTTCTGTAAAGTCAAAGTACAGTCACACAGTACCAGTTTCTTTCAGCCGATCCGGCAGCACTGTGACGTAGATGGGTCGGGATGCGTCCTCCAACTGAGTCTCCAGGCTCTTCCTGAGATACCAACCCTTTTGGCTCGGTCCTCTCAGAGAAAAGTCCTCCCCTGGTTTCGTCAATTGCTCTGCTTCTTCCCGCAGGCAAGACAGCACAGGACCACCCCTGACTAGTAGGCCCCAGAAACTCCTGGGCCTACTTCCAGTAATGAGGCCTCGGGCCAGCCGGCCCCGAGGCAGGAAAACTGCTACGGCACACCTTAGGCCAGGAGGGCCATCAGGTCAGAGAGACCCGGAACACTGTGTCTGTCTCTTAAGTACCCTCTCCCAGAATGCACAGCGGGGGGACCAATCCCACAGAGCTGTTTCTGGGCAAGAGGTACCCAATACATCCAGCCTGCTGCATTTCCAACCTTGACCTGTGGTGACAGCGACACCCACAGTCAAGTGGAAAATGCGCAACACAGCTGGACTGGAACAAAACCAGAAATTTACACAATCATTCTGAGCTAAACTACAGCTCAGACAACTACATTTACAAATAGCGCCTACCCAATAGGAGCAGGGCGCTACACTAGTTTTTACCTTCTATGTTAAAGCAGAACTAAACTTTCTCAATCAACATTAACTATTTTTAAGCCTTTTAGTACTAGTTTATTAATTAGATAGAAACTTATATTATATTTACTTGTTCTTTACATTTATTTTTTTATTTCTTCAGTTGCTTCCTGGTTTCTTGCCTAGGCCAAAATGATGTCATACATCTCAGGAGCCTTCAGGAGGGGAGGAGGGGCTTTCTAAACTATGCACACCCTCTTGCCTGCATGCCCGGGCTAAGGGCAGATGGATTCCGGGAGGTAAATGCTTCATGAATCATCTGCCCTTATTCAAAATGACTAGCTAGAAATGCTAACGACGTGTTTTTCAAAGTGATTTCTCAACAATATAAAGCATGGGGACATGGACGGATGAGTGGGTTTGCTTTGAATATTTAATCAGTACCAAATGCCGCAAACATTTTTTTATGAATGGGCTCCCTGCAGGTTCATGCCACAATGTGCTAGTATGCACTGCATACTAGCACATTATGACAGACTAACCTGTCAAACAGGGTTCTCCAGTGCTGCGCAGTCACCTGATGGACGTGGGCACTTCCATCTTTGCCTGGTCTTCCTTCTAGGTCCCGTTACTTCAGCCGCAATTACGTCACTCTTGTGCATGCGCATGGGAATCATGTAGCACAGAGCAGGTGCCATAAATGTGGTCTGAACTGTGCACATACCTCCCAACTTTTTGAGATGGGAATGAGGGACACCTATCAGCAAAAGTATGTAGGCATAGGACACACACCCTGTCACGCCCCCTTAAAGGAGAATTATAAAAAAAAATGATTAGTTAAGCCCACAAGTGCTTTTTACCACTACTATTCCTTTATTTTGACTTTTGAAATTTACAAATGCAGCAACTTAGAAACTGGATGAATGGTTTAGCACTAGGAAACACTTTTTGAAAGATCAAAAGTGCATTTTATATACAATTATATAGATCAGATTAAAACGAAGGACAAATAAGGAGGAAAGAGGGACAGAGGGACTTTGTTCTAACTCAGGGACAGTCCTTACTGTAGAAATCAGGGACAGTTGGGAGCTATGTGTGCATGTGCAGCTTAGATTACATTACCGCAACCAGGCAAAGGGAGGCATTTATAAGAGAAGAGACCAATAGGGTCTCTACTGTTATAAAAACCCTACCCGTCAATGTTTTTTGCAAATTTGATTTTAATACCGCTTTAACAATTAATTAAATTGAGTTTTCGGCTTGTGGTGCTCAGATTAGTTTTGCATTAAAGTGGTTGTAAACTAGAGTGACCAGATGTCCCCGGTTCCAGGGGACAGTCCCCGGATTGAGGACACTGTCCCCGGACCAAGTCTGTCCCCAGTTTTGTCCCCGGATTGGATTTCAACAGGAGCTGGGGCAATTTCAAAGACAGTCAGTGCAGAATTTAAAAAAGAAATCTGAATTACACCCCCCACTCCACCGCTCTGCCGCTCCTACTAGCTTAGGGGGGTGTATTTTTTCCATTATCTGTGCCCCTTTCTGATGATCATGTGCTGGTCGGAGCGGAGGGAATATTTCTTCAGTTTCGGGTGCCCATTCAGCTCCACACGCATGTTCTTCTGCCTCGGCTCAAATCCCGGGCCAGCCGCCTGCCTGCTTATCTCTTTGCCCTCCCTGCCGGCAGAGTGATCTTCCTCCGCTCCCCACCCAGTAGTAGCCGGGGGCCCAGAGAGTAAAGCCCTGTACACATGGTCGGATTTCCGATGGAATAAAATCCGATGGATTTTTCCATCGGAAATCCGATGAAGTTGACTTCCATCAGTCTTGCCTACACACCATCAGCCAAAAATCCGACCGTCCCAAACGCCGTGACGTAAAACACTCTGACGAGCCGAGAAAAATGAAGTTCAATGCCTCTGAGCATGCGTCGACTTGATTCTGAGCATGCGTGGGTTTTTTATCCGATGGAGTTCCACACAGACGATAGTAATTTGCTATCGTTTTTTTTTTCCATCGGATAAATTTAAAACATATTCTATTTTTAATCACTGATGGAAAAAAGACCGATGGGGCCCATACACGATCGGTTTGTCCGCTGAAAAAAGTCCATCGGACTGTTTATATCGGTAAAAAGGATTGTGTGTATGCGGCATAAGACTTAAGAGGCTGAGAGGCGGGTGGCGGCAGCGACGGGCAGAGAGGCAGCTGAGCTCAGCTGATGATGTCCAGCAGCAGGAACAGAGGGGAAGCGGATCCGATCTTGGGGCTGCCAGTGCCTTCAAGGATAGACTACATTGCACTTTGTCTGTCTCTCTGGCATAATGGATGGTATCGGAACTCACAGGCAGCAGGCACTTATTGGTCATAAGTTAACAAAATCAGCACCCAGCAGCCATGTTATGTGACACCAGAGCCAGCCAGAGCCATGATAGAGCTCCTGCTGCCTGTGAGTTATCATAATGCTAATGATCTTAACCAGTTGCCGACCGCCCCATAGCAGATTTACTGCTAAAGGGCGGTCACGCTGCGCAGGATCACGTATTCACGTGATCCTGCATTTCTGGGTATCGGAGCCAATCAGCGGGTCCGGCGGACTCGTTTACCACCGGTACCCACTGATCGTTATGTACACAGGGAGAAAGGTGGTCTGCCTATGTAAACAAGGCAGTTCTGTCAGTATGGAAGACATTGATCCTGTGTTCCTGCAAAGCAGGTACAGGGATCTATGCCTTCCCTTAGTAAAAGCACCTCCCCCACAGTGGGAAAACACTTGTTAGGCACACATTTAACCCTTTGATTGTCCTAGATGTTATCCCCTTCCCAGCCAGTGTTATTAGTACAGTGACAGTGCATATTTTTAGCACTGATCACTGTATTAGTGTCACTTGTTCCCACAAACTGTCACTTAAGCCCCATACACGCGGTCGGACTTCCATCGGACTTTTCCGTGGTTTTTTGTCCGAACGGAGTTGGTTGGGAACACCCATAGCATACACACCACAGGACTTTTCTGCAAACTTTCCCAAATCGTTGTCCTACATGACGTGGTTTTTCTGCTCTTTACTGCCACCCTTTGGTCAACTTCTGCTATTGTTGGTTGATTTTAACATTAGTTGTTTTGTCCATCGGACTAAAGTCCGATGGTTTTCTGTACACACGGTCGGACTTTGCTCCATCGGACTTTTGTTGGCCAAAATTTTGTCCGTTTGCAGACCCAACTTTTGTCCGATGAAAACAAAACAAAACCCAAAAAAGTTTGTCCGATGGAGCGTACACATGGTCGGATTGTTGGTCCAACTTGCTCAAAATGAAGTTTGTTGGGCAAAAGTCTGACCGTGTGTTCGGGGCTATAGTGTCCGATTTGTCCACCGCAATATCACAGTCCCGCTATGAGTCGCTGATTGCCGCCATTACTAGTAAAAAATAAATAAATATGTCCCCGGATTTCATTTTAAAAATCTGGTCACCTTATTGTAAACCCACTTTTGCAACTTCCACCTACAGGTAAGCCTAGATCAGTGATGGTGAACCTTGGCACCCCAGATGTTTGGGAACTACATTTCCCATGATGCTCCACTACACTGCAGAGTGCAAGAGCATCATGGGAAATTTAGTTCCAAAACATCTGGGGTGCCAAGGTTCACCATCACTGGCCTAGACTAAGGCTTACCTGTAGGTGCAAGAAATATCTCCTAAACCTACATGGTTTAGGAGATATTTACTAAAATCACAGGCGCCGCTGTCTATGGCGCATGCGCGCCGTAGACAACGGCGCATTCATGGGGTTAATCCCATTCACAAATTCGGCTAAGTCCCAGCAATGCTTGGGCTTAGCCGAATTTGACGGCTCCCGCGCGCATTTGCGGAGTCACGTCTTTGCCGCTCCAGCCAATCACAGCGCCGGAGCGGCGCTGTGATTGGCTGGAGCGGCGATACCCGGAAGTAACATTCCGGCTATCGCCTCAGCGATGGCTGCGGCTGGAGAGAGGGACCCGATCTAAGGTAAGTGGTACATAATGAGCTAGTATGCTAGTCATACTAGCTCATTATAGCTTTGTCTTACAGGTGGGCTAGAAAAAAAATATATGGGTTTACAACCAATTTAAAGAGAGGGCTAGGAAGGTATTTTATCATAACCCCTGTTATAAAAAAGAAGAGAGGGAGGAGGTGTTATATAGTCCTGTGCCAGGGTGACGATGCTGCTCCTCCACAGATACAGTATTGTGAGTGAGCGTTGTCACCCTAGGACAGGAAGTGGGTTATTGGCAGGATCACAAAGTGAAAGTAAAACAAATGAACAACCCCCCGCCCCCCAAAAAATATTGCAGTTATCACATATGAGGTCTGGTAAGCTGCAACATTTTTGTTTTTGGGTTTAGACACACTGTACTTTTAAAATGCACTGGTACCAGGGAAACAATCTACTTTTGCGATGTAACCTGTTACCTCTGCTTTTTCTTTCCCTGTGTTTGGAAAGGTGTTATAACAGGCCCAGACCAATGTAAATAATGCATTGTGTATATGCAGCCTGAGTGTTCATTGTAAATGCAGACAGGGACTGTGAACAAGGCAGGCATTTCCTACATATACTGTATGTCTTTAAATGAGGGCCCATTCACACTAGTGTTCTAAATGCACAGCCACTGGTGTACTCTGTGACACACAGGGCCGATGAGCTGATCCCGGCCCATCACCATATTTATTTATTTTTTCTTTACAGAACTTAATTGAAATGTCACAAGTGATATTAAGGGTATAGTTGTAATGCGGTGGTTTGCATATCAACCCACTGGGCTGCTTAGCGCACACCACAGCAATACTGAGGTGTGAATTGACACCAAAGCCTTAAAGTGGAGTTCCAACTACATTCACTAATTAATTTTAAAAAAAAACATTTAATTAGTCAATGTCATTGTTGTTTAATGCTCACGTTTTTGGCAGAATTCCTCCCCCGATCCTCCGTGTAATAGGCGAAAAACACTTATATTACTAAGTGCTAGACTTGAGCACAACGGAAACATTTGTTTAGTTTCGGTTCGTTTCTTTTCGGTCCTGTTGATTCGTAATCGTTCGTAATTTTGCTAGACGGGATTTTTCGTGTTCGGACTAATTCGTATTTTCGCAAGCGACATTTTTCGTTGAATCGGAATGATTCGTATTAATGTAAGCCTTATTTTTAGTTGATTTATAATTCGTACTTTCGGTAGAGTACGTTGTTTTTCGTTGATTCTGGACACAACTCCTACTTTCGTAACTTTTTTTGGGTTCGTTGATTCGTAATTTTCCGTGTCTCTCTCACAACGACGCTGCCTATGATGCCTAATGTGCTTCGAATGGATTTGTACTTTTCTAAATACATAGCGGTTATTTGTAACGATTCGAAATCTCGTATTTTACTTTCGTTTTTTACATGCGGCTATAGCCTCCGCCCCTGTACACCATTTTGAGAGGGAGTTCAGCACGGTGAGGGAGAAGCAGAGAGCAGAGCAGAGTGTTATTGTGCTTCGAATGGATTCGTACATTCGTAACTTTTTTCATAACGAATTATGCCGAAGACATTCGGGCATTCGCTATTTGCGATATAACTTATTTCGGATTCGGTTTTATTCGTAATTGCTTTGTTCGGAAATTCGAATGCTTCCGAATGTCCGAAAGTTGCTAAATTCGGACAAATTCGTTTCGTTACAAAACGAATTGCACAAGCTTACTAAGTGCAGGCCGTTCTCATTTTGCTTGTGGGCATGTGAAGCCCACAAACATCCTGTTCCGGGGACACGGTGTTGCTGCTGGACCAGCATGCACCGCGCGTTCTCTCCCCGTTCTCGCGCATGCGCAGTAATGCGCCGTAGCGGCGCTGTAAAGTATACAGGTTGCCATAACAACGGGCGGCGTAGTCGGAAGTGCCCCCCCTCATTGTTATGGCAACCTAGCCCTCGGCGCTGCCCAACTGACTCCTGGGAAATTATGACACACATCTCCCAGGGGCAGTAGCGAGCGGAGGCGCCGAGGGAAGTGACGATAGGAGCCGAGGTGATGAAAGAGGCAGATTTCAATGGACCGCATAGCAACAGGCAGAAAGAGGTAAGTAAAAAAAAAAGAAATTCTCCAAACAATTTTTTTTTATTTATTTCATGCACATTAATGGCAACTTTTTTTTTTTTTGGGTGGAACTCCACTTTAACTTTGTTTGACTATAGCCTTGACTTTGTTTGACCATAGCCTTAACTATGTTTGACCATAGCCTTGACTTTGTTTGACCATAGCCATGACTTTGTTTGAACAGAGCCTTAACTATGTTTGACCATAGCCTTAACTATGTTTAAGCATAACCTTGACTTTCTTTAACCATAACTTTGACCTTCTTTGACCATAGCCTTAACTATGTTTGATCACAGCCTTGACTTTCTTTGACCATAGCCTTGACTTTGTTTTACCATAGCCCTGACTTTGTTTGATCATAGCCTTGACTTTGTTTGACCATAGCCTAGACTTTGTTTTACCATAGCCTTGACTTTGTTTGATCATAGCTTTGACTTTGTTTGACCATAGCCTTGACTTTGTTTGACCATAGCCTTGACTTTGTTTGGCCTTAACTATGTTTGCCCATAGCCTTGACTTTGTTTGCCCATAGCCTTGACTTTGTTTGACCATAGCCTTGACTTTGTTTGACCATAGCCTTGACTTTGTTTGACCATAGCCTTGACTTTGTTTGACCATAGCCTTGACTTTGTTTGACCATAGCCTTGACTATGTTTAACCATAGCCTTGACTATGTTTGACCATAGCCTTGACTTTGTTTTACCATAGCCTTGACTTTGTTTGACCATAGCCTTGACTTTGTTTGACCATAGCCTTGACTTTGTTTGGCCTTAACTATGTTTGACCATAGCCTTGACTTTGTTTGGCCTTAACTATGTTTTACCATAGCCTTGACTTTGTTTGACCATAGCCTTGACTATGTTTGACCATAGCCTTGACTATGCTTTAGGGCTGTGCTGGAAATAACTGCCAGGGAAGTCCCACCACATCTAGTGTGAAGGGGCTCTTAATGTCTTCGCTGCCCAAAGTCATACATTTTTCTATGCTGCACTGCACTTGTCTATTCAACGGACATCACAAACTGCTGGAAGCAGGCAGCCCCTGCATATGTTCAGCTAAATTTCTAGATTATGAAACAGTTGGATTAAAACCTTTGTGGAACCAAAACCCAAGGGTACACACTTGACTCACTAATATGATGTGCTTGTTGGCTTTCCTGTAATAAATTGATCACTGATTGGGTTTAAAGCAAAATCTGTGCAAAATCAGCAGGTTCACTTTCACATCTCCTATCCGAATCAACACATTATAAGCTTTCCTTTGCTTCCCTGCCATTCCGTTCAGCAGACAGGAGCAAAGAAAATACTGAACTATCTATATGCAAGGTGGTAACTCTGTAATTTTATTGGCTATATCTGTGCTCTACACATGTGGTTCTGGATGGCTAAAGGAACAAAAAGAATCATTTGTTTGACTCTGCTCACACTTATACGCAGAAACTAAACTCCTTGTTTTTGGGTTGTGTGATGAAACTGAGGACGTGTCAATAGTACCTTCTGTTAAGGCTCTGCTGTATCTCTGGTAGCACTTAAAGTGTTACTAAACCCACAACAGTAAAATCAGTCTGTATATGCAGCATACCTCCCAACTTTGTAAAGTCCCTTCGCGGGACATTCTGATGTCCCCTCTCCCCTGCCAACCAGAAGTTGTTGAGCGGGGGTGATGGTTGCCGCCGGAACATTAAAAAAAAAAAAAGGACTTGGGGCGTGGCGGGGGGCCGCCGATCGAGGGGGGGGCATACTAGTGTGCCGATCGCGGGGGGGGGCTCTAACCTAATGCTGCTGCTCCTCTTCTTCTCTTCATGTTTCCTGCTGTGCGGGAAACATGATAGTCTCGCGGGAGTGTGGGAAGGAGGAGCCTCTGCGGGTAAAACCCGCACAATCCGTGCCAGTTGGGAGGTATGTATGCAGTAAAGTGTGCTATACTCACTGTGGAACCTAAGGTGGTTAATCCTCTGCCTTGTGTAAAAAGGCTGTTTGATCCTACCTTCTCTGATCTTCCCCTTCTTCCACAGTCCCCAATCCTTCTGCTGATAGAATAGAACCGTGGGAACACTCTGCACATGCTCAATTTGGTGTGTATTGCTAAAGAGCTATTTTGTTTCTTGGGAGGGTGCATGTGACCAGCACAGGGCCAATCAGCACTGTCCAGACAGAGGATCAGGGGTCCTGCAATCAGAGGAGAATGAAAACTCCTCCTACAAGCTAAAACCAGACACTGATAGAAGTCATAAGACTGCTATATACTGCTGATGAGAAAAGGTATTTAGAAGTTTATTATAGTAGTATAGTAGTATAGTATAGTATAGAAGTTTAGTATATATTTACTAAGATAATTGCATTTCCATGTTCTGTATACTGTGGGAGGCCCTTGGTTTAGTAACACTTTAAAGCGGACCTTCAGTAATTTTTTCAACTTTCTGTAGCGCTACCCCCAGTTAAGAGAGCCGCTTGGTTTGATTTCGGGCCCTGTATACAGTACCGCCAACCCCCGGCAATCTTACTCGACCCACTCTGGCACAGTTAGTCTAGGGTTATATTTGTATCACATTCAAATATATTGCAAGGGATAATCTCTTAGCAGTAAAACAACACACTGAGGCGAGAGATTAAATATGACAGTTTACTCTTATATTAAAGGTAGCATAGGCAGAACACAACACATGCAATTGGCTTGCAGAGCCCTGCAGAAATCAATACAGCACACAATAATGGCGCTGCGCGGTACTTCACCACGTGTAGCTATTATGGTATGCGCGCCCTATGGCGCACTAAACAATATCTTAACTCCCAACCCCGGTCAGGCCTGACATGGAGTAAATCTCTGTCACCTCCTATAGGTATTTCTTCGCATGCCAGCTTTCGGTGGTGCACTTGATGAATAGTACTTTGTAATCCACAACCAGGCAATAACTTGGAACACTATACTGGGGGGGGGGGGGGGGACACTTCAACTCTGTCCTGCTACCGGTCCCCCCGGGGAACAGCAGATAAACGAAACTGTGGGCCTATGCAGTCTATAGGCCTGAACACGGCACAGTCTATTGGTCTGGGTAGGTGCCCGCTCACCACTCCGGACGCGATCCCAGTCCGGAACGTCCACCCTGCTGTGTATCCGCACACAGCGTCTGCAACGATCGGGTCCCCGATCCAACTGATGTCCTCACTCAACAAGTCAGATGCCACCCAGGCTCCGCAGTGGGGTGAAAGGCTCTTTGGAAGTTGCGCAAGGCCCAGGCTTCAGGCCTTGCACTGCAGCAGATCCGCACAGGAAGAACCTCTTGCTTGCAGCGCGGTGTCCAAAGAGGCCGAGCTCCGCCTCGTCTCCTCCTTAAATAATCCCTCCCATGAGTCTCTGCGATGGCTCACTGCACTCTGGGTGCCGAACAGGGTTCTGGGTAACGTAGTCCCGGGGCCTTAAAGGAGACCCCGCTACACACTCTCCCCACTTAAACTCTTTGGTCCCCAAAGATAACATAAACTTAAATCACAGAACGTACAACATCAGTCAAAGTTTCGTATGATGTTGGCAGAGGAAATTCCCACCAAAACCGAGGCGGTGAACTCCCCTGCCCACAGGTCACACTATCATTAGTGTCCTGCCTAACTGTGCCAGAGAGTGAGTTGGGGTTGCCTCCCACCAAATGAACAGTGGGAGGATCAGGGTCTTCCATACTCCTTCTGGCAGTAACTACAATGTCTTCCGCACTCCTCCCCATCTGTGGGTAAGTTAATCTTATGGGAGGCTTTATGGCTCTTCGCTTCCTCTGTCCTCTTGGACTTTCTGTCGAAACGGGCTCCTCCTCCGGAATCGACTTAGGAATCTCCTCTGTTTCGGGAACACTGGACTCCGGAGCAGGGAGATACATGGAATCCCTTGGATCTTCCTCTGGGGGTAAGTCACAGACACTCTCCCAAGCATCTGACCAAGGACTGGACGGGATGAACACAGTGGCCTCTGCATTCAGTGTCTGGTCCTCAGCATCTCCTTCAGGTGGAAGATCAATAGCAGAAGTTTCTGGAGCCTGGGAAGGCCAAAGCCAACCAAGTTCTTCTCCCTCATCTTCACTTGTTTCAGAGGTCTCTGTATCCCCGATCCGGGGGGTCTGGGACTGAGTGTTTGGTCGGGGAGTATTCAGAATGGAAGTTGGCTGTCATGGATATGCAGTAGTGTTTGTCTGTCAGCTTACCTTCCTTCCCATGTGTTCATCTTAGAGGCCTGAGCCCTTTCACCTGGCTTCCTTTATAATCCCCTCCCAGCCAGACTCCACCCCAGGCCCTATCACAGAACACTATATTAACCTGTGCACTGCAAGCCTGCTTTGCTGATCAACGTGTTTGTTAGGCATTGTGTGTTTGGGTTCCTGCCTGCCGTGTGCTACGTCTGTCTCTCTGTTACGTTATTGGCTTGTCCCCTACCATCCCTGTCTGCTCGTGACCCTTGACCTTCGGCTCGTTCTTCGTTATCCTTGTCTGCTTGTGGCCCCTGACCTTCGGCTTGTTATTCGGTTCTCTCTATCGTGTGCTGCTGCTTCCCCTTATCCTACGGGGCGTGAGCTAGGAAACTCCAGGGGCCGCGACCTGGTCCCAGCCTGCAGCGTAACATCCTCACCACTAGAGGCCCTGGAGAAGACCAGCTGGGTCTTAGACTCCGCGCCCTGGGGAATCTTGGCTCTCGCTTCCGTTGGGATCCCGGTTGTGCTCCTCTGGTCCCGCTTTCCACAACCACCCAGTTTCCTATCCACAGAAGCCAGCCATAGGGTTTACTACCTCGCGGTGCACTCCTGTCCCCCTACGGTGTGCATCTGTCACCTGGCCACAGGTGACCCTGACAGTTTGATCAGCCATGAACCCGGCTGACATCCCGTTACCCGTGGATGATCCGTTGCAGGGCATAGTTTGCAGACTTGAAACCCAGGAATCGAATCAGACTCAGGTGATGCGATTCCTCCAGGATCTGGCTTCTCGCTTCGAGCAGCTTCAGGCCTCCTTGGGAACCCTAAATCCGCAACCTCAAATACAACCAGCGGCTGCACCTATTGCACCAGTCGCAGCCACACACTCACTACAACTGCCAGCTCCGTCCCGTTTCTCTGGGGACTCCAAGGCTTGCAGGGGGTTCCTTAGCCAATGCACAATTCATTTTGAGCTCCAGCCCCAAAACTTCCTGTCTGATCGGGCTAAGGTAGCCTATATCATTTCCCTCCTCTCTGGTGAAGCTTTAGCCTGGGCAGCCCCTCTGTGGGAACTGAATGATCCAGTGGTTTCTAGCCTGTCTGGCTTCTTGAAACTTTTTCGGAATATCTTCGAAGAACCGGCTCGTGTCTCTTCAGCGGCCAGCGCCCTTTTACGTCTCCGCCAAGAGTCTGCTTCTGTGGGACAGTATGCCCTTCATTTCCGCATACTGTCGGCTGAGTTGAGCTGGAACAATGAGGCCTTAGTCGCAACCTTTTTGCATGGCCTGTCTGATAGAGTGAAGGACGAATTAGCAGGAAGAACCATCCCCACTGATCTGGCCGGCGTTATCTCCTTGTGTAACCAGATCGATATTCGCTTTCAGGAGAGGACCTTAGAAAAGCAACGCCAGCACTCCTTGGTTCTTAGTCAGCCTGAGCTCCCCTCTCTTCGACCCGTAGAGCATCTCCTACCAGCTGAGGAACCCATGCAGCTGGGTCGGACCAGGCTATCCCCCGAGGAACGTGCTAGGCGCAGAACTCTTGGTCTGTGTCTTTACTGTGGGGGCAAAGGTCATTTTCGTGACACTTGCTCTCTTTGTCCAGAAAAACGTTCGGGTCCACTTCATCTGGAAAGTGGAGTATTGGACCCAGAAATATCACCTTCCCCTTCTCGTCTTCTGCTTTCTGTGTTCCTTCATGTTGGTGCTTCTACTCATTCGGTCTCAGCATATCTGGATTCCGGAGCCGCTGGTAATTTTATGGACTGGGAAATCGCATCGTCCATGAGACTTACTCTTTTGCCCCTCACCACACCATTGGTGGTCTTGGCGATTGATGGTACTGTTCTCCCAGGGGGACCTATCCGCTTCCAGACCCTCCCTGTTAAGATGTCGGTAGGGACACTCCACCAGGAGTGGATATCCTTCCTTATCTTACCCAAGGCCTCAACGCCTATAATTTTGGGTCTCCCATGGTTACAGCTCCATTCTCCTCATGTGGACTGGACTACTGGACAGATCCTGGCTTGGGGTCCCTCCTGTTCCTCGTCCTGCCTACCCAAGGTTGCCCCCTGTGAATCTGAGCCGGTCATTCATTCCAGGTTGCACAACCATTTACATTTCTCTGTCCCTAACCACCCTTGGACGCACAGCCAGGCTAGCTTGTCTACAAGTCCTGCAGTCGCTATGTCTTGCGATGCGATTCAGGTAGTCGCTACACCTGACTCAGCTATTCACTCTGCCTCTGTACTAGTTATGCCAGTCCAGCCCATGCCCAGTGAGCCTCCTACTTTTTCTTGTTTGGGACATTCTGCTTGTCCTTCAGCTATTCAGCTTGACTCCGGCGACATGTCACCTTCTAACCAACCTGACTTCAGGATTCCACTGACATCTGCCCAGTCTGATGGTCCTGTGCAAGATGACCAGTTCCCCTTTAAGGGTCTAGGGGACCCTCCTCAGATTCCTGTTGATCCCCTCATGCCCTTGCTTATTCCTAGAGAGCCTTTGGTCCTCAATAGATCTTCTTGTCATCTCCCTACCTCGTTTTCGGTCTCTGAGGATAATCTTAAGTACGAGGTTAGACAAGTTCTGGATTCTCGGCTCTGCAGAGGCATTCTTCAGTACCTTGTGCATTGGAGAGGTTTTGGTCCTGAGGAGGCGTCTTGGATCGCTGCATCTGATGTCGCTGCACCTCATCTGTTGAGAAGGTTTCATCAGAGATTTCCCTTTAAGCCTGGGTCCAGGCGGGGGAGGGCCCATAAGAGGGAGGGTACTGTCATGGATATGCAGTAGTGTTTGTCTGTCAGCTTACCTTCCTTCCCATGTGTTCATCTTAGAGGCCTGAGCCCTTTCACCTGGCTTCCTTTATAATCCCCTCCCAGCCAGACTCCACCCCAGGCCCTATCACAGAACACTATATTAACCTGTGCACTGCAAGCCTGCTTTGCTGATCAACGTGTTTGTTAGGCATTGTGTGTTTGGGTTCCTGCCTGCCGTGTGCTACGTCTGTCTCTCTGTTACGTTATTGGCTTGTCCCCTACCATCCCTGTCTGCTCGTGACCCTTGACCTTCGGCTCGTTCTTCGTTATCCTTGTCTGCTTGTGGCCCCTGACCTTCGGCTTGTTATTCGGTTCTCTCTATCGTGTGCTGCTGCTTCCCCTTATCCTACGGGGCGTGAGCTAGGAAACTCCAGGGGCCGCGACCTGGTCCCAGCCTGCAGCGTAACATCCTCACCACTAGAGGCCCTGGAGAAGACCAGCTGGGTCTTAGACTCCGCGCCCTGGGGAATCTTGGCTCTCGCTTCCGTTGGGATCCCGGTTGTGCTCCTCTGGTCCCGCTTTCCACAACCACCCAGTTTCCTATCCACAGAAGCCAGCCATAGGGTTCACTACCTCGCGGTGCACTCCTGTCCCCCTACGGTGTGCATCTGTCACCTGGCCACAGGTGACCCTGACATTGGCTCAGGGGAATTCATCACAGGGGGATCCGGACTGCCTCAGCCAGTGGGAGTAGGTGGTTCCGGTGCCAGGTCTTCAAGGGCCCCACCTTCCCTTCTGGTTTAAGTCTGTAAACGGGTAGGCCCGGCAGTCTTTTGCAAACAACATAAGGTTCAGGTCTCCATCTGTCTGCAAGCTTGTGTTTTCCAGGGATCCCCAAATTCCGCAACAACAGTCTCCAGGTTGTAGATCTTGGATCCTAACTTTTAAGTAAAAAATTTTCTTGTTGCGAGCCCCCCTTTGCTCCGAGGCCACCTGGGCCTGTTCATAGGCCAATTTCAAATTACGTCTGAGCCTATCGACATATCCCTTGTGGGAAGTAGCAGATGGTCTATGGAAGTGCCAAAGGCCAGATCTACGGGTAGTCTTGCTTCTCTCCCGAACATAAGTCGATAGGGTGAGTACCCTGTAGCATCACTGGTGGTACTGTTGTATGCATGCACGACTGCCCCTATATGGTTGCTCCAATGCTGCTTCTTTTCACTACTTAGGGTCCCCAGCATGTTGAGCAGGGTTCGGTTGAACCTCTCCGGCTGAGCATCACCTTGTGGATGATAGGGGGTAGTTCTTGTTATCTTGATCCCCAAAGAATCCAGGAGTTTCCGGATCAATCGGCTTTCAAAATCCCTTCCCTGGTTTGAATGGAGCCGTTGTGGTAGCCCATAATGTACGAAGTATTTCTCCATCAGCACTTTGGCCACGGTGGAAGCCTTCTGGTCCTTGGTTGGAAAGGCCTGGGCATACCGGGTGAAATGGTCGGTTACTACCAGAACATTTCCTAGTCCATTCAGGTCGGGTTCGAGGCAGAGAAAATCAATGCATACCAGATCAAGTGGGCTTTGACTTTGCAGATGGCCCATTGGGGCAGCTTGATGAGGTAAAGTCTTTCTCTGGATGCATCGTGCACATGAGTAGCAGTATTCTTCAACTTCAGCCCTCATGCAGGGCCAATAAAAACGGTCCCTAACTAATTGGAAGGTCCTTTCCACCCCTAGGTGACCATGGTTGTCGTGCAGAGCAACCAGGACTGTCTCTCTGTACTTCTCAGGCAAGAACAATTGCCATTTGTCTTCTAAGTCATCAGAGGGGCCCCTTCGGTAGACCACTCCCTGATGCACCTGTAACTTGTCCCACTCTTTCCTCAACAGGCGAGCTTCCTTTGAGGGGTGGCGTAAGAGTCTATTCAGGTCCTGATTCTCCAGGGCCTCTAGGACCAATCTCCCCATCGGGTCCTCCAATTGGTCGGATCTCAGCTCCTTCTTAGACAGTTTTGGCAAGTTATCTTCCCCCAGTTGGGTTACTCCACAGTATTGCTTGGGAACTCCTACTATGGTAACCCCTATCTCTTCTGCTCTTGAGCCGCCGCTGGCTTGGAGTTCAGCCCCTTGGCAGAGGGCCCGTACCCCGTCGGGTGCCACTTGGGTCCAGTCTTCTGTACTGCAAGTGGGGACGTGAGATCTTCTAGACAAAGCATCTGCGTCTCGGTTTCCAGCCCCAGGTCTGTACTTCAGGCCGAAATTGAAGGAAGACAGCGCCGCCAGCCACCTATGTCCTGTGGCATCCAACTTTGCTGTGGTGAAAAGATAGGTGAGGGGGTTGTTGTCGGTTATCACTGTGAATTCTGCCCCATACAAATAGTCTCTGAGTTTGTCAACTACCGCCCACTTAAGGGCCAGGAACTCCAACTTATGGGTGGGGTAGTTCTTTTCGGAGGGAGTCAGACTTCTGCTAACATACGCAACAGGCCTCAGTTGCTCTTCATGCTCCTGGTACAGCACTCCTCCCAAACCATCATGACTAGCATCTACATGAAGTTCATAAGGCTTCTTAGGGTCTGCATAGGCCAGGACAGGGGCAGTGGTTAATGTCTTCTTCAACATCTGGAAGGCATTCTCACACTTCTCGTTCCACTGGTCCTTGACTGACTCCCCTGGCTTCCTAGGGCCCGAGTCATCCTCTTCCCCCTCCGTCTTTAGCAGCTCATTCAGAGGCCTGGCTATCCGAGTGAACCCCTCCACAAACCTCCTGTAGTAAGAACAGAACCCCAGAAAGGATCTGAGCTCTGTCACAGTGGTGGGCCTGGGCCAGGAGGTGACTGCCTCCAATTTTTCGGGGTCTGTGGCTACCCCATCTTCAGACACTATGTGCCCCAGATAGTTAACTGATGACTGATAGAATTGGCATTTTTCAGGTGAGAGCTTGAGTCCTTCCTCACTCAGTCTCTTCAAAACATTCTCCAGCCTTTCTTCATGCTCTTCCAATGTTCTTCCGAAGACAATAATGTCATCCAAGTATACGAGGACTTCGATGAGGTTCATATCTCCCACAGTCTTTTCCATGAGACGTTGGAAGGTGGCTGGAGCTCCAGAGAGACCTTGAGGCATCCGGTTGAATTCAAAGAACCCTACCGGGGTTATGAAAGCCGTCTTCTCTTTGTCTTCTGGATGCATCGGGATCTGATAGTACCCGCTCTTGAGGTCCATAACACTGAACCACTTGGCTCCAGAGATTGCTCTGTAGGGCATCCTCTATCCTTGGAGTGGTATACTGGTCCGGTATGGTTCTCCTGTTGAGGGTCCTATAGTCTATGCACAGCCTCAGTGACCCATTCTTCTTCCGGACCACCACTATAGGGGAGGCATAAGGACTTCTAGATTCTCAAATCACCCCTGTTCGCTTGAGCTCGGCGAGCTGCTCCCTCAAGTCTTCGAGGTCTGCTAACGGAACCCGCTTAACCCTCTCCCTGAAGGGCTTGTCTTCC
This sequence comes from Rana muscosa, assembly GCA_029206835.1. Taxonomy (NCBI): domain Eukaryota; kingdom Metazoa; phylum Chordata; class Amphibia; order Anura; family Ranidae; genus Rana; species Rana muscosa. The sequence goes on from CM055118.1 coordinate 195,830,416, forward strand.
TGGAGGCGGATTCGATGGGTGGCACTCCTAGCACACCCCACATCAAATTCATCTTGAGAAAAGATCCTTTTCCACCTGGTCAACTGGGCCTTGGCTCTCTCTTTCCAAGCCCTGGGCAGGTTTGGATTCTCCATGGAAAGTTTCTCCCACACAGTACTTTCTCCATCTGTCTTCTCCACATCTGATGAAGCAACTGGGGTAGCTGGGCTCACCCGGCCCAGTAAAAGCCTGGCTGGGATTTCCATGGGACCATCCGTGGTATTTCTGACGCTCACAGGCACTTTACAATGAGCCTTCTTCAGGGCCCTCACCGGGACCACTTCTGGGACTACTTCTAAGCCCGAATGTTCTTCCCTTGTGTCGGGTTCCAACATGACAAAAGGGCCAGGCTGCTCCCAAGTGAGTTTCACTGTGGCCTTCAAGCAGGTTACTTCCCCGGGCTGCAGCACTATTCCCCTTCTTCCCAGGCTCCAGACCTTCCCTACCCCCTCTTCCGGGGCCTTCTGTTCCAAGATCAGCCGTTGGTAGGCTGTCTTCAACATTGGGTGGATCTCAGTGACTGTGGGGTCTTTCCTTCTTGTCAGAGGGGCCAGAAGTCTTCGGACCAGATCCGTGTTCGTCCCTATTATCAGGGAACTCTTGTTAGCTCCAGGCGGTCGGGGGCACACCACAGCTAAGGTGTCGAACACTTCAGCCTTTCCGGCTATGGACAGGTCAAAAGTCAGTTTTATAGGCAGATAGCCATCATAAGGGAAACTCTCTGTCCCAATTCCCCATATCTCCAACTCTTCAATCTTCTGGATGGGTAGGTGACTTAAATGCTTGTCATAAAAGTCCCGGTACAACAGGGTCACTTGCACCCCAGTATCCAATATGGCTCTTGTGTAGACTCCCTCCACTTGAACTGGTACTATTGGGGAGGGACCCACCAGCTTCTCTGGATATCGCTTCAAGGGGGTCTCTTTCTTTTGATCTTTGCATTTTCCCTTTTTACTTTCTTTCTTCCATTTCTCTTTGGACTTAAGTCTCTCTTGGGCCTGGTATGCATTGATCTCCCTCCTTTTGGTGGGTGTAACTACCGGCGGAGGGACACTACTCTCTTTCTTTGGGGTGCGTTCCTTCTGAGGAACCTTGCGTTTCTTCTGAGGGGTCTTCTCCACTCTTTTCATGTGCTTCTCATTCAGTTTGGAGCTCACTGGAGATGATGGGCACCCGGTTGACTCCTTCACCGGGGCCCGCTGAAGTTTTCCGGCGGCTTGCGGTTATTCATCTTTTTTTCTTTGGGCTGGCACACACTTTGGCGAAATGGCCAGCTCCTCCACAATTGAAACAAATCACATCCCCCCAATCTTCCAGGGATGCGGGCGCTGAGGTGTTGGGAAACAGCTCCTTCCTCTGACTTTCCCTCTCTGGTTCCCTTGACTTATTTTCCATCAGGGAGGTCAGCATCCCCAATACTTGGGACATCTGTGACTTCAAGGTATCCACCTCTGAGTCTCTTTCCAGGGTCATGGCCATCCTGACCATCACTGGAGGAGGATTCACCGACTCAACTGGTAGGCTCCTCTTCTTCTCCTCCAGCAAAGCTTCTTCCTCTCTGACCACTCGGATCAAGTCAGGGTACTCCAGGCTCTTCCCATCCTGTCTTGTGCGTAGCGCCAATGCGATGGGGTCCAGGGGCTGAGATCCTCTCATCACCTGTTGAACACGGGCCTCATCCGGATCTTATCCAGACGCCTCATGAACTCTGACAGCTTCTCCCCTGTCTTCTGGTAGCAGTGCTCCAGCTGATAAGTGAGCTCAGTGATTTTCTCTGTTCCACTGAACACATTCTGCAGAATGTCCAGATAGTCCTGTGCATTACAGTCTGTCTTACTCATCTTGAGGTTGCGTATGGCCTCTAGAGCAGGCCCCTTCAAGCTCTCAGCAATTCTCTGCTTCTGTCTGTGGTCTGGGACTTCCCATTCTTCTAGGGCTTGGGTGGCACCGTCTAACCACTCCTCGAACTCCTCTTAACCCGAGGGTACAGGTTTCCTTCCTGAGAATATTCTAAGTTTTCTGTATCCTGACATCTGGTAATCTGTAGGATCTTTCTTACACTGTGCCACAAGTTCCCCCAGAACCGCGCACAACTCTGCGCCGAGAGTGGCAGATGGCGACCCAGGACTTTCCCTTTTCACCTGTCTTTCTACTTTTGGGGTGCGTGATGGAGATAGTTTCGGTGTCTGAGACCGTCCTCCTGGCTTGAGCGGCAGCGCGTGTATTAGGCTATAAGTCTGATCATCTATAGCTTCTACACTTGGATTCTTGAAATGTTCTGGGACTCCGTCCTTCCACTCTACTAATGCGTGGGTCAGTGAGGAATTCATCCTGGCATCCACCACCCATGCCTTCTGATACGGTGACAGTGACATCACTAGCTGCTTCACCGCTTCTTCTTGCCAGATCCCTGGGAGTTCTATGACTACTATCCAGGCTGGATCTGTGCCGACCGTTTTACACCACTGTCCTACTTCTAGTGGGTCCATGCTGGTACTTTTGGCGCGTTACTTGCTGCAACAGGATCCCGGACTCGAGAGCCCCCACGTGTAGTGCTACCCCCAGTTAAGAGAGCCGCTTGGTTTGATTTCGGGCCCTGTATACAGTACCGCCAACCCCCGGCAATCTTACTCGACCCACTCTGGCACAGTTAGTCTAGGGTTATATTTGTATCACATTCAAATATATTGCAAGGGATAATCTCTTAGCAGTAAGACAACACACTGAGGCGAGAGATTAAATATGACAGTTTGCTCTTATATTAAAGGTAGCATAGGCAGAACACAACACATGCAATTGGCTTGCAGAGCCCTGCAGAAATCAATACAGCACACAATAATGGCGCTGCGCGGTACTTCACCACGTGTAGCTATTATGGTATGCGCGCCCTATGGCGCACTAAACAATATCTTAACTCCCCACCCCGGTCAGGCCTGACATGGAGTAAATCTCAGTCACCTCCTATAGGGATTTCTTCGCATGCCAGCTTTCGGTGGTGCACTTGATGAATAGTACTTTGTATTTCACAACCAGGCAATAACTTGGAACACTATACTGGGGGGGGGGGACACTTCAACTCTGTCCTGCTACCGGTCCCCCCGGGGAACAGCAGATAAACGAAACTGTGGGCCTATGCAGTCTATAGGCCTGAACGCGGCACAGTCTATTGGTCTGGGCAGGTGCCCGCTCACCACTCCGGACGCGATCCCAGTCCGGAACGTCCACCCTGCTGTGTCCCCGATCCAACTGATGTCCTCACTGGACAAGTCAGATGCCACCCAGGCTCCGCAGTGGGGTGAAAGGCTCATTGGAAGTTGCGCAGGCCCAGGCTTCAGGCCTTGCACTGCAGCAGATCCGCACAGGAAGAACCTCTTGCTTGCAGCGCGGTGTCCAAAGAGGCCGAGCTCCGCCTCACCTCCTAATTAAATAACCCCTTATCCGATCGTGTGTACACAAGTCCATTGAACAAAATTCCAAAGTACAAACATGCATGCTCAGAAGCAATGCTCACCCTAACACAACATTAGCAGAAGTTGCCCAAAGGGTGGCGGTAAAGAGCTAAAAAAACACGTTGTTTCGTGTTTGTTGGCTGACAATTCTTTGCTGTTTGTATGCAAAACAAGTTCATGGCCAACGCCCTTCGGACAAAAGTCCCACGCTTTGTCCGCAGAAAATCCGATTGTGTGTATTAGGCTTAACTCTCATGAGCGTTTGCTAGGAAGGGAGGGGGGGTGAGTCATAAGAGGGCCAATGAGAACTGCAGGGCTGCAGAGCTGGAGGTGTGCCCCTGTGTGACTGTGTAAATCTAGGAAGTGAACAGGCAGCAGCTTCAGCTGCCCACAGTTAAAATGGCTGCAGACAGACTCAGTGGAGGGAGATTTCTGCAGCATATTTGGCAACTACAGAATCACAGTATATATAAAATAACATGCAAAGTGGTTGGAGGGAAGCTTCAGAATGGCAAAGATGTTTTTATTACAAAAGACTGCAGTTCCTCTTTCACAAACAGATGCAACAATAAAAGAAGTTCATTGTTAGGGTTCACATATGTAATTTAACAATGTATGCATTACAGTCTGGTATTTTAGCCCTGTCTGTAGGAAATTCCTCTTCCAGCTTGGGTTAGATAGATAACGGCTAGGCATTTTTTAATATACAATTTTTCCAAGTGAACCTCCTGCCCTTACAGGCTGCTGAGACAACCCCTGGCTTTCTATAACAAGGCATACTTCATCTGAACAGCCACCTTTGTGACTGCTTATGAAAACCCAGAGTCAGAGCAGAAGATCTATCCTGTATTATGTTCACAGATAATCTCCGACTGCAGCGAAGGCTCCGGCCTGTCTACACTGCAGCTTTGTGTTGTAAAACCAGAGTAATGTGTGCATACAAGACATGAAAAAATAATTACAAACAGCATCACTGTCTCCTTTTTTATATCCTGCTAGGTGTCAAGGAAATAAACGGGAGCATGCTTTTGATAAATTGATAGAAGACAGGCTATTTTGCCATATCAGCGTTATTGCTTTTTATTAATTTATTTTTTTTAATTTGCACTTAAAGCGTTTGTTACCCCAACATTTCATATTCCTGATATGTGCCTGCTGTACCATGTACTTGTTTGAGAAAGTATCCTGTTCTCATTGTATTGCTTCATTTGTGTGAAATCCTTGGTGTTCCTGCCAGTCCCCTTGCTTTCCTATTAACCACTTCAACACCAGGCTTTTTTTACCACTTCCATACCGGGGCCTATTCTGGCACTTCTCTCCTACATGTACAAATCATCATTCTTTTGCTAGAAAATTACACAGAACCCCCAAACATTTTTTTTTTTTTTTTAGCAGACACCCTAGGGAATAAAATGACGGTCATTGCAACTTCTTTCTTTTGGAAAAAAAAATGGTTTCATGAATTAAAAAATAACAAAACAGTAAAGTTAGCCCAATTTTTTGTGAAAATATGAAAGATGATGTTACGCCGAGTAAATAGATACCTAACATGTCACACTTTAAAATTGCGCACACTCATGGAATGGTGCCAAACTTCGGTACTTAAAAATCTCCATAGGCGACGCTTTAATTTTTTTTACAGGTTACCAGGTTAGAGTTACAGAGGAGGTCTAGTGCTAGAATTGTTGCACGCGCTCTAACGCGCGCGGTGATACCTCACATATGTGGTTTGAACGGCGTTTACATATGTGGGCGGGACTTACGTGTGCGTTCGCTTCTGATCGCGAGCTACCGGGAACAGGGGCATTTTAATTTTTTTTTTATTATTATTTTTATTTTTTTTTTACTTATTTTTTACACTTATTTTCCTTTTCTTTTTTTTTGATCACTTTTATTCCTATTACAAGGAATGTAAACATCCCTTGTAATAGGAATGTGTGTGATAGGTCCTCTTTATGGAGAGTTGCGGGGTCAATAGGACCCCACATCTCTCCTCCAGGCTGGAAAGCATGAGATCAGTGAATTTTTTTTCACTGATCTCATACATACTAGCCGCAATGGTGGCTTTGTTTACATATGAGGACCCGGGCGTGACATCATCACATCGCGCCCGGGCCTCCGACGATCATAGAGATGACTGGTGACCATCTGGTCACCAGTCATCTCTATGCTCGTCACGTGACCCACCACCGGCGCCGGACGATTCTCTCCGGGCCCCCGATGGCACGGGAGAGCCCGGAGAAGCACCGGATGGGGGCAGGAGGGGGGATGTCCCCTCCCGCCGACTATAAGAACGATCAAGCGGCGGATCCGCTGCTATGATCGTTCTTATGGTGCGCAGGATCGCCAGCTCTAAACAAGGATATCTGAATGATGCCTCTAGCTGCAGGCATCATTCAGATATCCCCCTACAAAGCCGAGGACGTCATATGACGTCCACCCAGGATGGGAGATCCCATCTGTGGACGTCATTTGACTATGGCTGGGTAGGGAAGTGCTTAAAAACTGACCACACTAAGCAGGAGAGAACGTGGTCAGTTCTCTAGCTATGCTAGGAACTCAGTATACTCTCCTCCAATGATCAGGCTTGTCCTGAAACACCCCCGCTGCATACCTATTCACTGGGAATTTCAGTTTACTGCTGCTTCTCCTCCCTCCAGCTCTTATGCACCTGAGAAGAGAGGGAATGGGATCACTTAAAAAAAGGGGAAAAAAAGTATTTATAATGTTTTTTATATCTATTTATATCCCCTCTATTGGGCACCTCCTGTAGCAAGCTGGTTGCTAAGGCGGCACCTGTGAGTACATGCTACCAAACTGAGCTGTGTTTGTCCATAGATACACATAGTGCTGATAATCCCCACCCACCGCTCCCTTCTCCCTTACTGAAACAAGAATGCAGAGGAGCAGAAGGAGCCTGGAGAAGAAACTCAACAAAGGAGAACTACACAACCTACAAAGCACTCACCAGGAAATATCATAAAGCAATCTTCAAGGCAAAAAAAGACTATTTCGCAATCACCATCGCAAAAGCCCTAAACCGCCCCCGCAAACTCTTCAGACTAGTGGCTCAGACAATGAATCCCGCCTGTTTGGAGTCTTCAGCAAACGAAACACAGGAATTCTGCAATGAACTATCCAATTTTTTTATCAACAAAATCGATAACATTCGGAAAATAATTCAGCAGAAAAAATCAAACAACCCCACGCGGCCAAAGGAAGAAAAGAACCATATAAATAATCTGCAATCGAAGAAATTTACTCTGGTCCCAATTACTATTGACACTACCAAAAATATCATCAGAATTCTCCGAGATAGCACTTCACCGAACTACATCATTCCGGCAAAACTGCTGAAAGAATGTACCGACATCTTAGCACCCCCCATAACACACTTCATAAACCAATCGTTCAAAGAAGGAATTGTGCCGACTTCCCTTAAACAAGGAATAATCAAACCCCTCCTAAAGAAACCCAACCTCGACCCAAAAGACCCAAATTTTAGAAGACCGGTAACAAGCCTGAACACCATCTCCAAGATCGTTGAGAAAGTAGTAACACAACAGCTACAACTTCATTTGGAAGCCCACAAACTCCTGGACCCACTTCAATCAGGGTTCCGCCCAGGGCATGGGACGGAAACAGCACTGCTCAAAATATGGGATGACGCACTCGAAGCAGCAGATGACGGAGAATCGTGTCTCCTGGTGCTGCTGGACCTCAGTGCAGCCTTTGACACAGTAGATCACAAAATTCTGCTCACACGCCTCTGAGAAGTAGCAGGAGTCGCAGACGCGGACCTACCATGGTTTGCATCCTTTTTAGAAAATCGATCCCAGACAGTGAAACTGGGAGCCTTCACCTCGGCACCACGCACAAATACATGCGGAGTCCCTCAAGAATCACCCCTGTTACCAGTACTCTTCAACATCTACCTCTGGCCACTCTTTAAAATCATCAGTGAACAGGACCTGCGCTATCACTCCTATGCAGATGATACTCAACTTTACTTTCGCATCAACAACAAAAAAGATCAATATTACGGACTGGAAAAATGCCTTACACTAATCGACAATTGGATGACAGAGAGCTCCCTCAAGCTTAATGGATCCAAAACAGAACTGCTCATTTTCCATGCTAACCGAAAGAAAAACGCTAGGACCACATGGACGCCACCCACCATCCTTGGTCAAAACATAACCCCAAGCCCCAAAGTTAAAAGCCTGGGAGTCATCTTTGACTCAGACTTGACTATGGACGCACAAATAGGATCAGTAGTCAGCGGATCTCACCACCTTCTCCGCCTGCTACGAAGACTTATCCCCTTCATCCCAGAAAAAGACAGAGCAGTAGTAGTCGGAACCATCATCAATTCCCGGCTTGACTACGCTAACTCCCTTTACCAAGGACTACCCAAATACCAGATTGCACGTCTACAAGTCATCCAAAACACAGCGGCCAGACTGGTAACGGGGAAAAAACACTGGGAATCAATCGCACCGTCCCTGAGAAGCCTCCATTGGCTAGCCGTAAAGGATCGGGTCACATTCAAGACCCTCTGCCTCACCCACAAATGCGCACAAGGAAACGCACCTCAATATTTATGCTAGAAAATAAAACACTACACCACTACTCGCGACCTCCGATCAACTAACCAAAACCTCCTCCACATCCCTAAGACTCGCTACAAAGCCAAGGGAGAACGAAGGCTTGCTGCCCAAGGACCAAGGCTATGGAATGCGCTACCCACGAACATCCGCATGGAAGAAAACCATCAAGCCTTCCGGAAAAAGCTAAAGACTCATCTCTTCTAAAGGATCTTAACGACACTGGATGACAAGCGCCTTGAGGCGATTGAGTTCGCATTTGCAGCGCTATACAAGTTCTCACTCACTCGCTCATCCTCACATGGCTTTGACAGCAGCAGGAGCCTATGACTATGCCGCCCTCAGTGCTCCTGTGAAAGCAGGAAGTGAAGGGAGTAGTGATGAGCCGAACACCCCCGGGTTCGGTTCGCACCAGAACCCGCGAACGGACCGAAAGTTCGCACGAACTTTAGAACCCTATTAAATACAATGGATGCGAACGTTCGAATTCTAAAGTGCTAATTATAACGACTATTATGCATGTTATTGTCCTAAAAAGGGTTTGGGAACCCGGGTTCTGCACCAGGGGACACGTATCAATGCAAAAAGAAGTTTTAAAAACGGACGTTTTTCGGGAGCAGTCATTTTAATGATGCATAAAGTGAAAAAAAAAAAATGTCAAATATTCCTTTAAATATCGTACCTGGGGGGTGTCTAAAGTATGCCTGCGAAGTGCCATGTGTTTCCCGTGTTTAGAACTGTCCCTGCACAAAATTACATTTCTAAAGGAAAAAAAAGCCATTTAAAACTGCTTGCGGCTTTAATGTAATGTCTGGTCCCGGTAATATGGATGAAAATCTTTAAGAAAAATGGCATAACTACCCCATCACCCCCCCCCCCCCTACCCCAGCCCATTACCAGCCCCTTTGGGTCTTGTTTGGATATTAAGGGGAACCCCGCACACAAAATAAAAAAGGCCCTATATACTCTGAACAGCAGTATACAGGCGGTGTAAACAAGACCGGTGTAAACAAGACAGGGACTGTAGGTTTGTTCTTAAGTAGAATCTGTTTGTAATTTTGAACACGTACATTGTTTAAGTGTAGCTCCAGCCAAAAAATCTATTTTTAAGCTTTTTGGAAAACATAGGGAAGGGTTATCACCCCTGTAACATTTGTTTTGCTGTCTGTGCCCCTGTTCAGAACATTTCACCTCACTTTCCGTCCCAATGACAACTGTTTTTGAAATGTGGTGTTTTTATTGAAACAAGGATTGGTGATAAAGCATCAGTAGAGAGGAGACACCTTTCTCCCATATTAATTCTTACAGGAGAGAATTTTCCTTCCTAGGGGTAGATTTCCTCTCACTTCCTGTTGTCTTCTTCCGTTTGCAAGTAGGAGTCGTTTGTAAGTTGGATGTTTGAAAGTAGGGACCTGCCGTATATACTCTGCAGAAATTGGCCCCTTAGGTGTTGGTGTTGGCCCAACACTGTAAGCACTCACAGTTACTCTTGGTGGGTGCTGGAACGCCCTGCTGTCAACTATTATATCAGGAATTGTAATTACATATAATTGTTGAACAGTGGTAGTAAAAATTGGGCCTTTGATGGTGGTGCTGGTGCCACAACACTGTAAGGTCTGACAGTTACTCTTGGTGGGCTCAGCAATGGGCCCTGCTGTGAATTATTAGATCAATAATTATAATTGCATGCCCCTGTTGAACAGGGGCTGAAAAATTGGGCCTTTGGTGGTGGTGGTGGTGGTGTTGACACAACACTGTAAGGCCTGACAGTTACTCTTGGTGGGCGCAGCAATGGGCCCTGCTGTGAATTATTAGATCAATAATTATAATTGCATGCCCCTGTTGAACAGGGGCTGAAAAATTGGGCCTTAGGCACTGGTGGCACAACACTGCAACCCCTCACAGATACTGTACTTGGAGCACAGCAATGAGCCCTGTTGCAAAGTATTGCATCAAAAATTGTAATTACACGCCCCTGTTAAACAGGGGCTGAAAAATTGGGCCTTAGGCACTGGTGGCGGCACCCATAAACAAAAATGATCTTCCAAGCTATCATCATCAATCGGATCATTGAGGAGGAGGAGGATAGCCAGTCAACATAACAGCACAGGCACTCAGCATCAGCATCAGTCTTGAAGGGATGTGACATTTTAAAATCAATTAGTCTGTTATATCAGCATCAGGTGTGTGGTAGCTGGTGGTGATCCAAGACTGGTTCATCTTGATGAAAGTCAGTCGATCAACCAAGTCGGTGGACAGGCGCACCCTGTGATCCGTGACAAATCCTCCAGCAGCACTGAATGTGCGTTCTGAAAGAACGCTGGATGCAGGACAGGCCAGTAGCTCAATTGCATACTGTGCAAGCTCTGGCCAGTGATCCATCCTCAAGACCCAGTAAGCCAGAGGATTTTCGGTGGGGAAAGTGTCCAAGTCTGACCTTGCCCCTAGGTATTCCTGCACCATGTATATCAGACGCTGGCGATGGTTGCGGGAACCGATCATACTTTGGGGCTGCGGACTAAAGAATTGTCTGAACGCATCGGTCAGACGGCCACCTTCCCCACCGCTCCTTCTTTGACTGACCGAAGCCTCAGCAACTCGTCCAGGACCAGGAGTTTGTAACCTCCCAGTCTCTGGGAACGCGTTGCACAGACCTTTCTGCAAGGCCTCCCGGAGTTGTCTCATCCTCTGCTCCCTCTGCGACGGTAACATAAGGTCCGCAACTTTACCCTTGTACCGTGGATCAAGGAGAGTGGCCAGCCAGTAATGGTCCCTCTCCTTGATCCGAAGAATACGAGGATCCTTCCGCAGACTTTGCAGGATCAGGGAGGCCATGCAGCGTAGGTTAGCTGAGGCATTCAGTCCAGAGTCCTCTAGGTCACTAAGGACGAAATGATCCGCAGCCACCTCCTCCCAGCCACGTACAAGTCCACTGGTTTCTTGGGACTGTAAATCATCCCTAAAAGACTGCTGCTGATGATGCTGAGTGCCAGGCTCCACCTCCATGCTGACACAATCCTCCTCCTCCTCCTCCTCCTCCTCCTCCTCTTCCTGTGCGATGGGTGGGACAGAAGGAATACTGTCTGGGTAAAGGGGGCCTTGAGAGGCAAGGAAGTCCTCCTCTTCCTGCCTCTGTTCTGCCTCAAGTGCCCTGTCCATTATTCCACGCAGCGTGTGCTCCAACAGGTGGACAAGAGGTACAGTGTCACTGATGCATGCACTGTCACTGCTCACCATCCTCGTGGCCTCCTCAAATGGTGCCAGGACAGTGCATGCATCCCTGATCATGCCCCACTGGCGTGGTGAAAAAAAACCAAGCTCCCCTGACCCTGTCCTGGTGCCGTAGTCGCACAGGTACTCATTGATGGCCCTCTGCTGCGTGTGCAGCCGCTGCAGCATGGCCAACGTTGAGTTCCACCTGGTGGGCATGTCACATATAAGGCGGTTCTTGGGCAGGTTCAACTCCTTTTGCAGCTCAGCCAGGCGAGCACTGGCATTATAAGATCTGCGGAAATGCACACAGACTTTCCTGGCCTGCCTCAGGACATCCTGTAAGCCCGGGTACCTGCCCAAGAACCGATGCACCACCAGGTTAAGGACGTGAGCCACACAGGGCACATGGGTCAGTTGTCCCTGTCGGAGGGCGTAGAGGAGGTTGGTGCCATTGTCGCAAACCACCATTCCTGGCTTAAGCTGGCTTGGCGTCAACCACCTCTCGGCCTGCTCCTGCAGAGCAGACAGGACCTCTGCCCCAGTGTGGCTCCTGTCCCCCAAACACACCAGCGCAAGCACGGCATGGCATCTTTTTGCCTGCGTACTTGCATAGCCCCTTGAACGCCTACGGAGCACCGCTGGTTCCGAGGACAAAGCACAGGAAGAGGCCATGGAGGAAGAAGAAGAGGAGGGGGTGGAGGAGAGAGGTGTGTCACAACCAGTAGTAGCATTTTGGAGGCGTGGCGGTGGAACAACCTCCAACACTACTGCACCTTGTCCTGCATCCTTCCCAGCTGCCAAAAGAGTGACCCAATGGGCCGTGAAAGAAAGGTAATGTCCCTGTCCATGCCTGCTGGACCATGAGTCAGCGGTAATATGCACCTTACCGCTGACCGCCCTGTCCAGCGAGGCCAAGAGACATTGCCTTCCACATGCCGGTAGAGAGCCGGAATCGCCTTCCGTGAGAAAAAGTGGCGTTTGGGAACCTGCCACTGAGGAACCGCACATTGCACAAACTCACGGAAGGGGGCCGAGTCTACCAACTGAAAAGGCAGCAGTTGAAGCACTAGCAATTTAGCCAAGCTAGCATTCAACCGCTGGGCATGTGGATGGCTGGGAGTGAACTTCTTTCGACGGTCCAGCAGCTGGGGCAGGGAAATTTGCCTGCTAGAATCGGACGTTGGTGTACTGCTAGCAGAGTGGCCGCAAGTACTTGGCTGTGACACACCTAATTCTACACCTTCATTCCTCTCAGTGCAGGTTTCAGAGAGGACTGAAGGTATAGTGGGGTTGGAGATCCCAGCTGATGCGGTGCAAGGAGAGGTCCGCTTTGTTCTTTGGTGTGGGTCTTTAAGGTAGGGTTGCCAACGAGCTGCATGGCAGGTCAACATATGTCTGGTCAAGCATGTGGTGCCCAAGCGGCTGATGTTTTGGCCACGCGATATACGCTTGAGACATATGTTGCAAACAGCAGCTGTGCGATCTGATGAACTCGCCTCAAAAAAGGCCCACACCAAAGAACTTTTTGAATGACGGGCAGAGGCAGCGCCCTGCACAGGCGGAGCTCTGCGGTGTGATTCCGTCGGTGTGCTGCCCTTACGCTGGCCACCCAAGGGCATCCTGCCTCGTTGGAGATGTGCCTCCTCCTCATCCTCCTCCTCCTCCTCCTCTCTCCTATTAGGCACCCACGTGGAGTCAGTGACCTCATCATCCCCTCCCTCCTCATCACTGGAGCCAATCTGGCAGTATGCTGCAGCTGCTGGAGCATGACTGCCAGATTGGTGTCCTTCTTGAGCATCCCCTCTCTCTGCTCTCACGCTACTGCCTTCCTCTAGCTGGGTATCATCATCAGATCCTTCGAAACGCTGGGCATCCTCCTGGAGCATGTACCCAACACTGTGCTCAAACAGTTCGGGGGACTCCTCAGGAGGAGGACATGGTGGGTCTAGGGAAGGAGTGACTGATGATGACATTGATACCAGGGAAGAGGACGCTTTGGCAGCTGCTTTGCCAGTACCCTGAGCCTGGGTGAGAGAGTATGAGGAGGATGAGGTGGGCTTGGTCATCCACTCTACCAAGTCTTCGGCATGATGTGGCTCAACATGTCCAGCTGCCGAAAAGAAGGACAAGCGAGTCCCATGGCCATGTGCTGATGACAATGCACCGCGTCCATGACCAGCACTGTTGCCCCCAGACACAGAGCCTACTTGCCCTCTTTTATTGCCTCCTGACTGTCTGCCTCTCCTTGTTTGCCTTCCAGACATTTTAATGGATGGCCTGCAGGGAGATGGGAAAAACAGCAATAAGGGCTACCTTCAGGTGTATACTGTGCAGGAGGCTTAGCAACAATGACACTGACACTGTCCCCTGCCTATCCTTCTCTGTCCCTAAACACAAGGATTTGCAATATGCTTCAGCAAGATTGGTTTAGCACAGAATAGCACACTGACACTTTCCCTGAGTGTCCTTCTCTGTCCCTAAACTCAAGGATTTGAAATATGGTTCAGCAAGATTGGTTTAGCACAGAATAGCACACTGACACTTTCCCCGAGTGTCCTTCTCTGTCCCTAAACTCAAGGATTTGAAATATGGTTCAGCAAGATTGGTTTAGCACAGAATAGCACACTGACACTTTCCCTGAGTGTCCTTCTCTGTCCCTAAACTCTAGGATTTGAAATATGGTTCAGCATAATTGGTTTAGCACAGAATAGCACACTGACACTTTCCCTGAGTGTCCTTCTCTGTCCCTAAACTCAAGGATTTGAAATATGGTTCAGCAAGATTGGTTTAGCACAGAATAGCACACTGACACTTTCCCTGAGTGTCCTTCTCTGTCCCTAAACTCAAGGATTTGAAATATGGTTCAGCAAGATTGGTTTAGCACAGAATAGCACACTGACACTTTCCCCGAGTGTCCTTCTCTGTCCCTAAACTCAAGGATTTGCAATATGCTTCAGCAAGATTGGTTTAGCACAGAATAGCACACTGACACTTTCCCCGAGTGTCCTTTTCTGTCCCTAAACTCAAGGATTTGAAATATGGTTCAGCAAGATTGGTTTAGCACAGAATAGCACACTGACACTTTCCCCGAGTGTCCTTCTCTGTCCCTAAACTCAAGGATTTGCAATATGGTTCAGCAAGATTGGTTTAGCACAGAATAGCACACTGACACTTTCCCCGAGTGTCCTTCTCTGTCCCTAAACTCAAGGATTTGAAATATGGTTCAGCAAGATTGGTTTAGCACAGAATAGCACACTGACACTTTCCCTGAGTGTCCATCTCTGTCCCTAAACTCAAGGATTTGAAATATGGTTCAGCAAGATTGGTTTAGCACAGAATAGCACACTGACACTTTCCCCGAGTGTCCTTCTCTGTCCCTAAACTCAAGGATTTGAAATATGGTTCAGCAAGATTGGTTTAGCACAGAATAGCACACTGACACTTTCCCTGAGTGTCCTTCTCTGTCCCTAAACTCAAGGATTTGAAATATGGTTCAGCAAGATTGGTTTAGCACAGAATAGCACACTGACACTTTCCCCGAGTGTCCTTCTCTGTCCCTAAACTCAAGGATTTGAAATATGGTTCAGCAAGATTGGTTTAGCACAGAATAGCACACTGATACTTTCCCCGAGTGTCCTTCTCTGTCCCTAAACTCAAGGATTTGCAATATGCTTCAGCAAGATTGGTTTAGCACAGAATAGCACACTGACACTTTCCCTGAGTGTCCTTCTCTGTCCCTAAACTCAAGGATTTGAAATATGGTTCAGCAAGATTGGTTTAGCACAGAATAGCACACTGACACTTTCCCCGAGTGTCCTTCTCTGTCCCTAAACTCAAGGATTTGAAATATGGTTCAACAAGATGGGTTTAGCACAGAATAGCACACTGACACTTTCCCCGAGTGTCCTTCTCTGTCCCTAAACTCAAGGATTTGAAATATGGTTCAGCAAGATTGGTTTAGCACAGAATAGCACACTGACACTTTCCCTGAGTGTCCTTCTCTGTCCCTAAACTCAAGGATTTGAAATATGGATCAGCAAGATTGGTTTAGCACAGAATAGCACACTGACACTTTCCCCGAGTGTTCTTCTCTGTCCCTAAACTCAAGGATTTGAAATATGGTTCAGCAAGATTGGTTTAGCACAGAATAGCACACTGACACTTTCCCTGAGTGTCCTTCTCTGTCCCTAAACTCAAGGATTTGCAATATGCTTCAGCAAGATTGGTTTAGCACAGAATAGCACACTGACACTTTCCCCGAGTGTCCTTCTCTGTCCCTAAACTCAAGGATTTGCAATATGCTTCAGCAAGATTGGTTTAGCACAGAATAGCACACTGACACTTTCCCCGAGTGTCCTTTTCTGTCCCTAAACTCAAGGATTTGAAATATGGTTCAGCAAGATTGGTTTAGCACAGAATAGCACACTGACACTTTCCCCGAGTGTCCTTCTCTGTCCCTAAACTCAAGGATTTGCAATATGGTTCAGCAAGATTGGTTTAGCACAGAATAGCACACTGACACTTTCCCCGAGTGTCCTTCTCTGTCCCTAAACTCAAGGATTTGAAATATGGTTCAGCAAGATTGGTTTAGCACGGAATAGCACACTGACACTTTCCCTGAGTGTCCATCTCTGTCCCTAAACTCAAGGATTTGAAATATGGTTCAGCAAGATTGGTTTAGCACAGAATAGCACACTGACACTTTCCCCGAGTGTCCTTCTCTGTCCCTAAACTCAAGGATTTGAAATATGGTTCAGCAAGATTGGTTTAGCACAGAATAGCACACTGACACTTTCCCTGAGTGTCCTTCTCTGTCCCTAAACTCAAGGATTTGAAATATGGTTCAGCAAGATTGGTTTAGCACAGAATAGCACACTGACACTTTCCCCGAGTGTCCTTCTCTGTCCCTAAACTCAAGGATTTGAAATATGGTTCAGCAAGATTGGTTTAGCACAGAATAGCACACTGACACTTTCCCCGAGTGTCCTTCTCTGTCCCTAAACTCAAGGATTTGCAATATGCTTCAGCAAGATTGGTTTAGCACAGAATAGCACACTGACACTTTCCCTGAGTGTCCTTCTCTGTCCCTAAACTCAAGGATTTGAAATATGGTTCAGCAAGATTGGTTTAGCACAGAATAGCACACTGACACTTTCCCCGAGTGTCCTTCTCTGTCCCTAAACTCAAGGATTTGAAATATGGTTCAACAAGATGGGTTTAGCACAGAATAGCACACTGACACTTTCCCCGAGTGTCCTTCTCTGTCCCTAAACTCAAGGATTTGAAATATGGTTCAGCAAGATTGGTTTAGCACAGAATAGCACATTGACACTTTCCCTGAGTGTCCTTCTCTGTCCCTAAACTCAAGGATTTGAAATATGGTTCAGCAAGATTGGTTTAGCACAGAATAGCACACTGACACTTTCCCTGAGTGTCCTTCTCTGTCCCTAAACTCAAGGATTTGCAATATGCTTCAGCAAGATTGGTTTAGCACAGAATAGCACACTGACACTTTCCCAGAGTGTCCTTCTCTGTCCCTAAACTCAAGGATTTGAAATATGGTTCAGCAAGATTGGTTTAGCACAGAATAGCACACTGACACTTTCCCCGAGTGTCCTTCTCTGTCCCTAAACTCAAGGATTTGCAATATGCTTCAGCAAGATTGGTTTAGCACAGAATAGCACACTGACACTTTCCCCGAGTGTCCTTCTCTGTCCCTAAACTCAAGGATTTGCAATATGCTTCAGCAAGATTGGTTTAGCACAGAATAGCACACTGACACTTTCCCTGAGTGTCCTTCTCTGTCCCTAAACTCAAGGATTTGAAATATGGTTCAGCAAGATTGGTTTAGCACAGAATAGCACACTGACACTTTCCCCGAGTGTCCTTCTCTGTCCCTAAACTCAAGGATTTAAAATATGGTTCAGCAAGATTGGTTTAGCACAGAATAGCACACTGACACTTTCCCTGAGTGTCCTTCTCTGTCCCTAAACTCAAGGATTTGAAATATGGTTCAGCAAGATTGGTTTAGCACAGAATAGCACACTGACACTTTCCCTGAGTGTCCTTCTCTGTCCCTAAACTCAAGGATTTGAAATATGGTTCAGCAAGATTGGTTTAGCACAGAATAGCACACTGACACTTTCCCTGAGTGTCCTTCTCTGTCCCTAAACTCAAGGATTTGAAATATGGTTCAGCAAGATTGGTTTAGCACAGAATAGCACACTGACACTTTCCCCGAGTGTCCTTCTCTGTCCCTAAACTCAAGGATTTGAAATATGGTTCAGCAAGATTGGTTTAGCACAGAATAGCACACTGACACTTTCCCCGAGTGTTCTTCTCTGTCCCTAAACTCAAGGATTTGAAATATGGTTCAGCAAGATTGGTTTAGCACAGAATAGCACACTGACACTTTCCCTGAGTGTCCTTCTCTGTCCCTAAACTCAAGGATTTGCAATATGCTTCAGCAAGATTGGTTTAGCACAGAATAGCACACTGACACTTTCCCCGAGTGTCCTTCTCTGTCCCTAAACTCAAGGATTTGCAATATGCTTCAGCAAGATTGGTTTAGCACAGAATAGCACACTGACACTTTCCCCGAGTGTCCTTTTCTGTCCCTAAACTCAAGGATTTGAAATATGGTTCAGCAAGATTGGTTTAGCACAGAATAGCACACTGACACTTTCCCCGAGTGTCCTTCTCTGTCCCTAAACTCAAGGATTTGCAATATGGTTCAGCAAGATTGGTTTAGCACAGAATAGCACACTGACACTTTCCCCGAGTGTCCTTCTCTGTCCCTAAACTCAAGGATTTGAAATATGGTTCAGCAAGATTGGTTTAGCACAGAATAGCACACTGACACTTTCCCTGAGTGTCCATCTCTGTCCCTAAACTCAAGGATTTGAAATATGGTTCAGCAAGATTGGTTTAGCACAGAATAGCACACTGACACTTTCCCCGAGTGTCCTTCTCTGTCCCTAAACTCAAGGATTTGAAATATGGTTCAGCAAGATTGGTTTAGCACAGAATAGCACACTGACACTTTCCCTGAGTGTCCTTCTCTGTCCCTAAACTCAAGGATTTGAAATATGGTTCAGCAAGATTGGTTTAGCACAGAATAGCACACTGACACTTTCCCCGAGTGTCCTTCTCTGTCCCTAAACTCAAGGATTTGAAATATGGTTCAGCAAGATTGGTTTAGCACAGAATAGCACACTGACACTTTCCCCGAGTGTCCTTCTCTGTCCCTAAACTCAAGGATTTGCAATATGCTTCAGCAAGATTGGTTTAGCACAGAATAGCACACTGACACTTTCCCTGAGTGTCCTTCTCTGTCCCTAAACTCAAGGATTTGAAATATGGTTCAGCAAGATTGGTTTAGCACAGAATAGCACACTGACACTTTCCCCGAGTGTCCTTCTCTGTCCCTAAACTCAAGGATTTGAAATATGGTTCAACAAGATGGGTTTAGCACAGAATAGCACACTGACACTTTCCCCGAGTGTCCTTCTCTGTCCCTAAACTCAAGGATTTGAAATATGGTTCAGCAAGATTGGTTTAGCACAGAATAGCACACTGACACTTTCCCTGAGTGTCCTTCTCTGTCCCTAAACTCAAGGATTTGAAATATGGTTCAGCAAGATTGGTTTAGCACAGAATAGCACACTGACACTTTCCCCGAGTGTTCTTCTCTGTCCCTAAACTCAAGGATTTGAAATATGGTTCAGCAAGATTGGTTTAGCACAGAATAGCACACTGACACTTTCCCTGAGTGTCCTTCTCTGTCCCTAAACTCAAGGATTTGCAATATGCTTCAGCAAGATTGGTTTAGCACAGAATAGCACACTGACACTTTCCCCGAGTGTCCTTCTCTGTCCCTAAACTCAAGGATTTGCAATATGCTTCAGCAAGATTGGTTTAGCACAGAATAGCACACTGACACTTTCCCCGAGTGTCCTTTTCTGTCCCTAAACTCAAGGATTTGAAATATGGTTCAGCAAGATTGGTTTAGCACAGAATAGCACACTGACACTTTCCCCGAGTGTCCTTCTCTGTCCCTAAACTCAAGGATTTGCAATATGGTTCAGCAAGATTGGTTTAGCACAGAATAGCACACTGACACTTTCCCCGAGTGTCCTTCTCTGTCCCTAAACTCAAGGATTTGAAATATGGTTCAGCAAGATTGGTTTAGCACGGAATAGCACACTGACACTTTCCCTGAGTGTCCATCTCTGTCCCTAAACTCAAGGATTTGAAATATGGTTCAGCAAGATTGGTTTAGCACAGAATAGCACACTGACACTTTCCCCGAGTGTCCTTCTCTGTCCCTAAACTCAAGGATTTGAAATATGGTTCAGCAAGATTGGTTTAGCACAGAATAGCACACTGACACTTTCCCTGAGTGTCCTTCTCTGTCCCTAAACTCAAGGATTTGAAATATGGTTCAGCAAGATTGGTTTAGCACAGAATAGCACACTGACACTTTCCCCGAGTGTCCTTCTCTGTCCCTAAACTCAAGGATTTGAAATATGGTTCAGCAAGATTGGTTTAGCACAGAATAGCACACTGACACTTTCCCCGAGTGTCCTTCTCTGTCCCTAAACTCAAGGATTTGCAATATGCTTCAGCAAGATTGGTTTAGCACAGAATAGCACACTGACACTTTCCCTGAGTGTCCTTCTCTGTCCCTAAACTCAAGGATTTGAAATATGGTTCAGCAAGATTGGTTTAGCACAGAATAGCACACTGACACTTTCCCCGAGTGTCCTTCTCTGTCCCTAAACTCAAGGATTTGAAATATGGTTCAACAAGATGGGTTTAGCACAGAATAGCACACTGACACTTTCCCCGAGTGTCCTTCTCTGTCCCTAAACTCAAGGATTTGAAATATGGTTCAGCAAGATTGGTTTAGCACAGAATAGCACACTGACACTTTCCCTGAGTGTCCTTCTCTGTCCCTAAACTCAAGGATTTGAAATATGGTTCAGCAAGATTGGTTTAGCACAGAATAGCACACTGACACTTTCCCCGAGTGTCCTTCTCTGTCCCTAAACTCAAGGATTTGAAATATGGTTCAGCAAGATTGGTTTAGCACAGAATAGCACACTGACACTTTCCCTGAGTGTCCTTCTCTGTCCCTAAACTCAAGGATTTGCAATATGCTTCAGCAAGATTGGTTTAGCACAGAATAGCACACTGACACTTTCCCAGAGTGTCCTTCTCTGTCCCTAAACTCAAGGATTTGAAATATGGTTCAGCAAGATTGGTTTAGCACAGAATAGCACACTGACACTTTCCCCGAGTGTCCTTCTCTGTCCCTAAACTCAAGGATTTGCAATATGCTTCAGCAAGATTGGTTTAGCACAGAATAGCACACTGACACTTTCCCCGAGTGTCCTTCTCTGTCCCTAAACTCAAGGATTTGCAATATGCTTCAGCAAGATTGGTTTAGCACAGAATAGCACACTGACACTTTCCCTGAGTCTCCTTCTCTGTCCCTAAACTCAAGGATTTGAAATATGGTTCAGCAAGATTGGTTTAGCACAGAATAGCACACTGACACTTTCCCCGAGTGTCCTTCTCTGTCCCTAAACTCAAGGATTTAAAATATGGTTCAGCAAGATTGGTTTAGCACAGAATAGCACACTGACACTTTCCCTGAGTGTCCTTCTCTGTCCCTAAACTCAAGGATTTGAAATATGGTTCAGCAAGATTGGTTTAGCACAGAATAGCACACTGACACTTTCCCCGAGTGTCCTTCTCTGTCCCTAAACTCAAGGATTTGAAATATGGTTCAGCAAGATTGGTTTAGCACAGAATAGCACACTGACACTTTCCCTGAGTGTCCTTCTCTGTCCCTAAACTCAAGGATTTGAAATATGCTTCAGCAAGATTGGTTTAGCACAGAATAGCACACTGACACTTTCCCCGAGTGTCCTTCTCTGTCCCTAAACTCAAGGATTTGAAATATGGTTCAGCAAGATTGGTTTAGCACAGAATAGCACACTGACACTTTCCCTGAGTGTCCTTCTCTGTCCCTAAACTCAAGGATTTGAAATATGGTTCAGCAAGATTGGTTTAGCACAGAATAGCACACTGACACTTTCCCTGAGTGTCCTTCTCTGTCCCTAAACTCAAGGATTTGAAATATGCTTCAGCAAGATTGGTTTAGCACAGAATAGCACACTGACACTTTCCCCGAGTGTCCTTCTCTGTCCCTAAACTCAAGGATTTGAAATATGGTTCAGCAAGATTGGTTTAGCACAGAATAGCACACTGACACTTTCCCTGAGTGTCCTTCTCTGTCCCTAAACTCAAGGATTTGAAATATGGTTCAGCAAGATTGGTTTAGCACAGAATAGCACACTGACACTTTCCCCGAGTGTCCTTCTCTGTCCCTAAACTCAAAGATTTGCAATATGCTTCAGCAAGATTGGTTTAGCACAGAATAGCACACTGACACTTTCCCTGAGTGTCCTTCTCTGTCCCTAAACTCAAGGATTTGCAATATGCTTCAGCAAGATTGGTTTAGCACAGAATAGCACACTGACACTTTCCCTGAGTGTCCTTCTCTGTCCCTAAACTCAAGGATTTGAAATATGGTTCAGCAAGATTGGTTTAGCACAGAATAGCACACTGACACTTTCCCCGAGTGTCCTTCTCTGTCCCTAAACTCAAGGATTTGAAATATGGTTCAGCAAGATTGGTTTAGCACAGAATAGCACACTGACACTTTCCCCGAGTGTCCTTCTCTGTCCCTAAACTCAAGGATTTGAAATATGGTTCAGCAAGATTGGTTTAGCACAGAATAGCACACTGACACTTTCCCCGAGTGTCCTTCTCTGTCCCTAAACTCAAGGATTTGAAATATGGTTCAGCAAGATTGGTTTAGCACAGAATAGCACACTGACACTTTCCCCGAGTGTCCTTCTCTGTCCCTAAACTCAAGGATTTGCAATATGGTTCAGCAAGATTGGTTTAGCACAGAATAGCACACTGACACTTTCCCCGAGTGTCCTTCTCTGTCCCTAAACTCAAGGATTTGAAATATGGTTCAGCAAGATTGGTTTAGCACAGAATAGCACACTGACACTTTCCCTGAGTGTCCTTCTCTGTCCCTAAACTCAAGGATTTGAAATATCGTTCAGCAAGATTGGTTTAGCACAGAATAGCACACTGACACTTTCCCCGAGTGTCCTTCTCTGTCCCTAAACTCAAGGATTTGAAATATGGTTCAGCAAGATTAGTTTAGCACAGAATAGCACACTGACACTTTCCCTGAGTGTCCTTCTCTGTCCCTAAACTCAAGGATTTGCAATATGCTTCAGCAAGATTGGTTTAGCACAGAATAGCACACTGACACTTTCCCCGAGTGTCCTTCTCTGTCCCTAAACTCAAGGATTTGCAATATGCTTCAGCAAGATTGGTTTCACACAGAATAGCACACTGACACTTTCCCTGAGTGTCCTTCTCTGTCCCTAAACTCAAGGATTTGAAATATGGTTCAGCAAGATTGGTTTAGCACAGAATAGCACACTGACACTTTCCCCGAGTGTCCTTCTCTGTCCCTAAACTCAAGGATTTGAAATATGGTTCAGCAAGATTGGTTTAGCACAGAATAGCACACTGACACTTTCCCCGAGTGTCCTTCTCTGTCCCTAAACTCAAGGATTTGAAATATGGTTCAGCAAGATTGGTTTAGCACAGAATAGCACACTGACACTTTCCCCGAGTGTCCTTCTCTGTCCCTAAACTCAAGGATTTGCAATATGGTTCAGCAAGATTGGTTTAGCACAGAATAGCACACTGACACTTTCCCCGAGTGTCCTTCTCTGTCCCTAAACTCAAGGATTTGAAATATGGTTCAGCAAGATTGGTTTAGCACAGAATAGCACACTGACACTTTCCCTGAGTGTCCTTCTCTGTCCCTAAACTCAAGGATTTGAAATATCGTTCAGCAAGATTGGTTTAGCACAGAATAGCACACTGACACTTTCCCCGAGTGTCCTTCTCTGTCCCTAAACTCAAGGATTTGAAATATGGTTCAGCAAGATTGGTTTAGCACAGAATAGCACACTGACACTTTCCCTGAGTGTCCTTCTCTGTCCCTAAACTCAAGGATTTGCAATATGCTTCAGCAAGATTGGTTTAGCACAGAATAGCACACTGACACTTTCCCCGAGTGTCCTTCTCTGTCCCTAAACTCAAGGATTTGCAATATGCTTCAGCAAGATTGGTTTCACACAGAATAGCACACTGACACTTTCCCTGAGTGTCCTTCTCTGTCCCTAAACTCAAGGATTTGAAATATGGTTCAGCAAGATTGGTTTAGCACAGAATAGCACACTGACACTTTCCCTGAGTGTCCTTCTCTGTCCCTAAACTCAAGGATTTGAAATATGGTTCAGCAAGATTGGTTTAGCACAGAATAGCACACTGACACTTTCCCCGAGTGTCCTTCTCTGTCCCTAAACTCAAGGATTTGCAATATGCTTCAGCAAGATTGGTTTAGCACAGAATAGCACACTGACACTTTCCCCAAGTGTCCTTCTCTGACCCTAAACTCAAGGATTTGAAATATGCTTCAGCAAGATTGGTTTAGCACAGAATAGCACACTGACACTTTCCCTGAGTGTCCTTCTTTGTCCCTAAACTCAAGGATTTAAAATATGGTTCAGCAAGATTGGTTTAGCACAGAATAGCACACTGACACTTTCCCCGAGTGTCCTTCTCTGTCCCTAAACTCAAGGATTTGAAATATGGTTCAGCAAGATTGGTTTAGCACAGAATAGCACACTGACACTTTCCCCGAGTGTCCTTCTCTGTCCCTAAACTCAAGGATTTGAAATATGGTTCAGCAAGATTGGTTTAGCACAGAATAGCACACTGACACTTTCCCTGAGTGTCCTTCTCTGTCCCTAAACTCAAGGATTTGAAATATCGTTCAGCAAGATTGGTTTAGCACAGAATAGCACACTGACACTTTCCCCGAGTGTCCTTCTCTGTCCCTAAACTCAAGGATTTGAAATATGGTTCAGCAAGATTGGTTTAGCACAGAATAGCACACTGACACTTTCCCTGAGTGTCCTTCTCTGTCCCTAAACTCAAGGATTTGCAATATGCTTCAGCAAGATTGGTTTAGCACAGAATAGCACACTGACACTTTCCCCGAGTGTCCTTCTCTGTCCCTAAACTCAAGGATTTGCAATATGCTTCAGCAAGATTGGTTTCACACAGAATAGCACACTGACACTTTCCCTGAGTGTCCTTCTCTGTCCCTAAACTCAAGGATTTGAAATATGGTTCAGCAAGATTGGTTTAGCACAGAATAGCACACTGACACTTTCCCTGAGTGTCCTTCTCTGTCCCTAAACTCAAGGATTTGAAATATGGTTCAGCAAGATTGGTTTAGCACAGAATAGCACACTGACACTTTCCCCGAGTGTCCTTCTCTGTCCCTAAACTCAAGGATTTGCAATATGCTTCAGCAAGATTGGTTTAGCACAGAATAGCACACTGACACTTTCCCCAAGTGTCCTTCTCTGACCCTAAACTCAAGGATTTGAAATATGCTTCAGCAAGATTGGTTTAGCACAGAATAGCACACTGACACTTTCCCTGAGTGTCCTTCTTTGTCCCTAAACTCAAGGATTTAAAATATGGTTCAGCAAGATTGGTTTAGCACAGAATAGCACACTGACACTTTCCCCGAGTGTCCTTCTCTGTCCCTAAACTCAAGGATTTGAAATATGGTTCAGCAAGATTGGTTTAGCACAGAATAGCACACTGACACTTTCCCTGAGTGTCCTTCTCTGTCCCTAAACTCAAGGATTTGAAATATGGTTCAGCAAGATTGGTTTAGCACAGAATAGCACACTGACACTTTCCCTGAGTGTCCTTCTCTGTCCCTAAACTCAAGGATTTGAAATATCGTTCAGCAAGATTGGTTTAGCACAGAATAGCACACTGACACTTTCCCCGAGTGTCCTTCTCTGTCCCTAAACTCAAGGATTTGAAATATGGTTCAGCAAGATTGGTTTAGCACAGAATAGCACACTGACACTTTCCCTGAGTGTCCTTCTCTGTCCCTAAACTCAAGGATTTGCAATATGCTTCAGCAAGATTGGTTTAGCACAGAATAGCACACTGACACTTTCCCCGAGTGTCCTTCTCTGTCCCTAAACTCAAGGATTTGCAATATGCTTCAGCAAGATTGGTTTCACACAGAATAGCACACTGACACTTTCCCTGAGTGTCCTTCTCTGTCCCTAAACTCAAGGATTTGAAATATGGTTCAGCAAGATTGGTTTAGCACAGAATAGCACACTGACACTTTCCCTGAGTGTCCTTCTCTGTCCCTAAACTCAAGGATTTGAAATATGGTTCAGCAAGATTGGTTTAGCACAGAATAGCACACTGACACTTTCCCCGAGTGTCCTTCTCTGTCCCTAAACTCAAGGATTTGCAATATGCTTCAGCAAGATTGGTTTAGCACAGAATAGCACACTGACACTTTCCCCAAGTGTCCTTCTCTGACCCTAAACTCAAGGATTTGAAATATGCTTCAGCAAGATTGGTTTAGCACAGAATAGCACACTGACACTTTCCCTGAGTGTCCTTCTTTGTCCCTAAACTCAAGGATTTAAAATATGGTTCAGCAAGATTGGTTTAGCACAGAATAGCACACTGACACTTTCCCCGAGTGTCCTTCTCTGTCCCTAAACTCAAGGATTTGAAATATGGTTCAGCAAGATTGGTTTAGCACAGAATAGCACACTGACACTTTCCCTGAGTGCCCTTCTCTGTCCCTAAACTCAAGGATTTGAAATATGGTTCAGCAAGATTGGTTTAGCACAGAATAGCACACTGACACTTTCCCTGAGTGTCCTTCTCTGTCCCTAAACTCAAGGATTTGAAATATGGTTCAGCAAGATTGGTTTAGCACAGAATAGCACAATGACACTTTCCCTCACTGTCCTTCTCTGTCCCTACAAACAAGGTTTAGCACAGAATAACACACTGACACTCTCCCTACCTATCCTTCTCTGTCCCTAAACACAAGGAATCCAGGATTAGTAAAGAAAAAAAATGACACTGTCCCTGCCTATGCTTCTCTTTCCCTGCTCCGGAACACACTACACAAGGCTGCTGCGCTGGCGGCCTTTTATAGTGTGGGGCGTGTACTAAACCCCCTCAGCAATAATTGGCCACAGGCATCCTGCCTGTGGCCAATCATTGCTCTCCTCGCTGCCGGCGCTGTGATTGGCCAAGCATGCGGGGTCACAGTGCATGCTTGGCCAATCACAGCGCCTGGATGACACTGCGATGGCGTAGTGCATTGTGGGCCGTTCGCGTCACTCGAATTTGGCGCGAACGGCCCAAATCGGTCGATATTCGACGAACGATCGAACAGCCGATGTTCGAGTCGAACCTATGTTCGACTCGAACACCGAGCTCATCCCTAGAAGGGAGTGGTGAAAGGAGCCAGGTAAGTGCATAGACAAGAAGGGGTAGGACAGAAAGTGAGATATTTTTTACCCTAAAATGATTCTAAAGTCAAAATAGAATACGCCTATGCTTGAAAGTTATTTACCTTAATGCATTCTCTGCATTAAGGTAAATAACTTTCAAGCATGGGCGTAGCATAAGGGGTTGCAGGGGTCACAATCGCAACCCCGCCCCTAACTCCAGGGGGCCCCTGAAGCCTCCCTGTCATATTATCATATCCTCCACAAAGTCCAGCTCCGATCTGCCCTAGGGCCCCACAGCCAGGCTCCAGTACTGGGCTTCCACTTTGCCTTCCACAGTCCACAACCCTCCAATCTCATTGGCTGGGGAGAAGATGCGAGACATTTCCTGAATGGAGAGGAGCACAGGGTGAGAACAGCCCAGGATGGGGAAGTGTCTGTGCTGTGTGCATGGAATGGTAACCGAGCTCAGCGAGTTAAGAGAAGGAAAGTGCTGTCCTGTAGCCACGATGGGACCGATGTCACCGGTGAGGTAAGACACCGCTCAGTGTCTCCTAGTCATTAGCTGGGATTCTCTGTACCCCCCCCCCACCCGGGGATGTCCACTTACTCTACTTCCCTGACAACTGGGGAAAAGACACAAACCTCCGGGAGGTGACTTACCCCCAACACTTGCCAACACTGACAGAGAAACCTTCAGAAATTGCTAAAACAAATCCCTTAACACCTCCTGAGGGGCCCATGAGGGGCCCCTGAGGGGCTGCAGGCTCCAGATTTTGTGTCACAAGGCTTTGCCCCCCCCCCCGGTTCTAAGTTGTGCACCCCCCACAAAGCCCCTTGACGACCCCCTCTGCCCTGGATGCTATGCCCGGCTGATGAGCTCCTTTCCCATTACAGCACTCTATACTGCTCCTCCCCCGCAGTGCTGAAATCACATTCCTTTACAACAAAGCCAGTTAGCCACGATCTGTACAAGGTGTATCTGCCTACTGCAACTACACTGTTGTTCCGACCAGAGAATTTCACAGGTCAAAACAGCAACATAAAAGCCAGATACACCCTGTGAAGGCTGACAGACTGTGTGTAAAGAAATGTGATTTCAGCCCTGTATAGTGTGGGGGGGAGGAGCTATATACAGTCCTGGGATGGGAAAGGAGCTCTGCCAAGTGACCTGCCAGGGGTCACTATCCTCTGATTCTTCAGTGGTGATCCCTGTCCTCTGATTCTCCAGTGGTGATCCCTGTCCTCTGATTCTCCAGTGGTGATCCCTGTCCTCTGATGTAAGGAGGAACTCTGGGAACTCAAAACTCTTAAGCCACTTTGGCGTGCGGTGGGTGTATCTGCACACATGGTGAAAGTGGTGGGAGGTAGTGGGGGGGGGCAGGTCAACTTTTGCATTGGGGCCCACAAGCTTCAAGCTACGCCACTGCTTTCAAGTGTTTATGCCACCCCTCACCCCTTAAATTCTTACCTGAGCCCGATCTCTAGAAGCCCACCCTGTGTACACCTTACAAAGACACTGCATGCAGACACCTTTATCCCATCTCTTTACATGGGAGCTTCTAAAAGGAAACACTTTTCAAATGCTCTTCAAATCGAGCTAGCTAAAGACTCTGAACATCCACACTACAAGGACCTCTCTACCCCACCCCCATTAAGGAACTATGCATAACACTTTCTAAATAACAAACATGTCATACTTACCTCCACTGTGCAGTTCGTTTTGCACAGAGTGGCCCCGATTCTCCAGTTCTGGGGTCTCTCGTGGCTCCTCCCCGCTTCAGATAATCCCCTAGGAGAAGCGCTCTCCCGAGGGGGTTACCTTGCAGGAGTGCTCTCGAGGCCAGCATTTGCGTCCAGACACGAATGCCGGACTCGGCCCCGCCCCCCGGCGCCCGCGTCATTGGATTTGATTGACAGCAGCGGGAGCCAATGGTTGCGCTGCTATCAATCTAGCCAATCAAGAGCCGAGACCCCGTGGAGAGAGAGACAGCGCGTCCCCGCAGAGGAGATGAACGGGCTCAGGATGCATTAAGGTAAAAAACATGATGGTTTACAACCCCTTTAAGAAGAACTCTACCCAGATGTTAATTATTGCATTTCTTACAAATTGTTGTTTTATAATTGTGCCACAAATTTTCTGGGCCCATGGCCTCCTGGGCATCAGGATTTAAAGAGGTTGTAAACCTCCATGTATACTTTATACCTATAGATAAGCCTTGAATAAGGCTTACCTATAGGTACAGTAAATATCTCCTAAACGTGTGCTGTTTAGGAGCTATTTACTATATAATGCGCCAATGATGTCATTGGCACATGCTGAAGAAATGGCCAACCGTGACGTTTCTTTGGCCGACGTCTCACGCACATGCGCCGGAGTGACGTCGCTCGCCTCTGGCCAGTCACAGAGCCGGAGTCCGCGGCTCTGAAAGGAAGACGGACAAAGATGGATGCGGCCTGCAGCGGGGACGACGCGTGCTTCGTTTGCAGGTAAGTGTCACATAATGTGCTAGTATGCGATACCTTTACTTTGCAGGGGAGGGAAAATAATAATTTTTTTTCAAGAGTTTACTTCCTCTTTAACCGCTTGAGGATCGCCGCACGCCGATGTACGTCGGCAGAATGGCACGGCTGGGCACATGGGCGTACAGGTACGTCCCCTTTAAGAGCCCAGCCGTGGGTCGCCACGCCCCCCCACAGTAAGAAACACAAATCAGGGCACACTTAACCCCTACAGCGCCCCCTCCTGGTTAACCCCATTCACTGCCAGTGTCATTTTTACAGTGACCAGTGCATTTTTATAGCACTGGTCGCTGTAAAAATGACAATGGTCCCAAAATAGTGTCAAAAGTGTCCGAAGTGTCCGCCATAATGTCGCAGTCACGAAAAAAATCACTGATCGCCGCCATTACTAGTAAAAAAATTTTTTTTTATAAAAATGCCATAAAACTACCCCCTATTTTGTAAACGCTATAACTTTTGCGCAAACCAATCAATAAACGGCGATTGCGACTTTTTTTACCAAAAATATGTAGAAGAATACGTATCAGCCTAAACTGAGGAAAAAAATATTTTTTTATATATTTTTTGGGGATATTTATTATAGCAAAAAATAAAAAATATTGAATTTTTTTCAAAATTGTCGCTCTATTTTTGTTTATAGTGCAAAAAATAAAAACCGCAGAGGTGATCAAATACCACCAAAAGAAAGCTCTATTTGTGGGAAAAAAAGGACGCCAATTTTGTTTGGGAGCCACGTCGCACGACCGCACAATTGTCAGTTAAATCGACGCAGTGCCGAATCGCAAAAAGGGGCCTGGTCCTTATGCTGCATATTGGTCCGGGGCTTAAGTGGTTAAAGGGCAAAATCTGACACAAAGAATGTATTTTTCTTTCCTTTTAAACCTGGTGTCAGGATTATCTACTGATTACTATGTAGCGGCCTCCTCTCTCCCCTCTCTTCTATCAGCTCGTCTGTCTCTTGTCTAGGGGTACTTTAGAGGAGAGAGAGCGGGGTCACCACGCCAAGCCCTCACCGCAGATGTTTGTGTGGTGGAAGCAAAGTTCTTATTTTACCTTCGGGTCAGTGTTCTGCACCTGGAACCTCCAATGAGAGTTACCTTGAACAATGTCTGCCAGAAAATTAGCCCCACACCATTAAAGTCCAACACTCCTTTATTCTTCAAAGTGAACACCATCAGTTAGACTCCCTTGGAGAACAGAACAGACAAGGAGGTGTGGATGCGAGTAGGCCCAGACACAATGAACTCTCCACTTTCCTTCCTGAAAGTGGGTTGCGGTCTCCGAGCGAGGGGGAATTTCCTTCCAGGCGGTCTCCGATGGGAGGCTCACCTGTCACCAGCAATATGCTGCACCGGGTCTTCAAGTAAGTATCTCCCACCGGTCCATTACGCCTTCCGGATTCGGGTACCCACTCCAGGGGTTCCCTAGGACCTCCTTCCCTCGCGGAACTCAGTGGTGGGCACTGAGCTCCAGACCTCCTCCCGAGTACCTCACCCCAGGCTGAAGGTGCCCGGGACTCGACTCCCGCCACCAAAAATGTCCGCCCCCTTTATACCCCCTCTCAGCAAGCACGGCGGGTTCCCCGCCCCACCATACAACCGCTGAGAGAGACCAAAAGAGGTACGCCACCGCAACGATGGCTCAACCCCGGGCCCAAAGCGACAGTGCCACCTGGTGGGCCCCAGGGAACCATACATCGCAATTTCCCCACCAGATTCAAAAAATAGAAAGCATATACCCGCTACAACTACTTTTTGACTTCTTGTGATCTTGCTCCGCATTGCATGCCCTTTATATATTTACTAGGACCAACGTTTAATACTAAGGATATCTGCCTTAGCATTCCTTGTTCTTATTTGACTAAAGAATCTTTAGTAAAATTTTACTTTGCTACAGTCTGGAATTGCACAGAGCGGTCACGAACCTCCTCTTTTCGGGTCCCCCGTCGGAGCTCCTGGCCCCGCCGCTCTGTCCAGTGCCCCCATGGGAAGCCACGTTCCCGCTCCCCACTCCAGCGGGGTCCAGCGCTGTGCACGTCTGCAGACTTCTCTCCCCCCCACTCCCTCGTCACTGGCTCCCGGTGCCACAGCAAAGCCAGCAATACCCAGAAGTGAGGGGAGAGAAGTCTGCAGACGTGCACAGCGAATGAGCGCTAATTTGTTTGGGCCTTTTTCCAGTAACACACCTCCTGTATTAGCGAAACACAACTCTGGACGAATGAGCACAGGAGGCACAGCTTAATTTTACCTATAGGTAAGCCTATAATAAGGCTTACCTATAGGAACTGTAAATATCTCCTAAACATGTACCGTTTAGGAGATACTTACATTACCACCTGTGCCGTTTCTTCAGATACCTGTGCCGTGAATGACGCGTCCCCAGCGCAATAAAAAAAGATTATTTTAAGCACCCCTGTCAGTGTTATGTGTGTAGCGGGTATTTGAATTTAGGGGAGGCATCTGGGTGGTAGTGTAACCCAGATGCATTGACTGTTAGGGAATCTGAGACCCTTTTGTGGTTCTTGGAGGACTCTAGTGGTGTGAGGTTCCCTGCGGCCTGCAGGTGGCGCTGTCGCCCTGGGCCGGAGCTGAACACTCACCGCAAGACTGCATCCCTTTTTGTCCTTTCCTGGTGCTGGTATATTGGGCTGGGGAACCTGCTGTGACGCAAAGGGAGAGGAGATAAAAGGGGCGGATGCCCTGACCTCAGGGTCCAGAGTCGGAGGACGCAACCGCGCCCAGGCACCGTCAGCCTGGGTGCTGGCGTTCCGGAGCTCCGGGCCCAGGTGCCCTTGACCTGGCCGGAGCGGGAGATGGAGTCCATCTTAGGCACCTTTAGCCAGGGGTGAGGTACTATGGCGGAGGCCTGGAGCTCAGTACTTTCGACTGAGTTCCGCGAGGGTGGAGGAATCCGAGGGGGCCCTAACCCCTTGGGTGCCGTGTCTGAGACGAGGAGGCCGGTGAGCGGAACTTCTCCGGAGAGTCCAGCGCAGCATTGCTGGTGACGGAGAGGCCTCCTGTAACTGTCTTGCACAGATGTCCTTCCCCTGATAGGGGCTACGTTAGCGAAGGTAATCCATGTTCTGTTCAATATAGTCAGTGGCAGTGACTATTCGCCATTGGTGACACCACAGTGGTTAGCTCTATCTAAAAGACTTGTGCCTTGGCCTACTCCCCACAAAGACTAAAGTGTTATATGGGTCTCAACCTGTCTGTGCTGTATGACTATTTATTGAGAAGAATAAATACGAGTTGGACCTTTTCAGTGTGTGAAACTCTGGTTACTAGGAGCAAAGGGGAGTCAATCCAAGGAGAGGATTTGACTCTGGGACACATACACAAAACCCGATAGTTCTGGCTTTCACCTCTACACATTGGAGGACGTGGGCCGTGGTGTATCTCATCCCTCCCCCCAGTACTAACCCCTAGACGAGACAGACAAGCCGTGAATAAGAAGGGGTGAGAGGGGTGAGGTTGCTACACGTGGGGGCATCGTGTCCGGGATGTGTATTGTGTCTAAATTTGAACTTTGCTGCCCGGAGGAGTTCCGAGTAGGTCGGCCATGTTGGCCAACTCGCCGCGAGTCACACCATGGCTGCGCAGTTCGTGGGCGGGGAGAAGAAAAAGCCTGCAAACAAATGCAGAGTGTGGGAGGAGTCTGGCCATGTGGAAGGACACATGTGGAGATTCCGGCGCAAAGGGGTCAGTGCGCATTGGAGCAGCAAACAGTCAGGATGACTTCAAATACCCCGTGGATTTCTACTTCTTCCATCACGGAGATGACTTCTTTTGCTGCCCCAATTACAGATACAGGAATAAGACTAAGGCCCCGGGGGCGGTTGGCTCTGTATACCTGCAGAGACATAGAGGCCCTTAGTGTGATTTGTCCCGGCTGTTCGGGACTGGTGGTGCAGTTGAAGTCGTTCGGGCGATGTGAGGTCTGCAAAGAGTTCCTCTTCGAGGTGGAATCATCCACAGAAAGGCCTCGTGCCTTCCACCTCAACTACCTCACAGGTACTACCACTCCGGAGGGAGAGATCGATGCCTATGCGTTTCTTGCGCGCACTGACCAGGGCGATGTGACAGCCCAAGCTGAGACAAAGAGAGAGAAATCCGAGGATGCTGCCTCGGTCACCACAAGCTCCCTGCTCCCACCGCCAAAGAGGAAAGTTGGCCTGGTGATGGTATCCTGTGGTCGTGGAAGAGCTTCGCCCTGTCGCTTGCCTGGCCTGGATGGATCCGGAGGGAAGAGTCCTGGACATCCCTGTTCTTCAAAAGGCCCAGGTGAGCCAGGGGTTGGGACTGTGTGTGTGGTTGGAGGTGTCGGGAGCCCAGAGTTGGTGGAACCCATCGAGGGGGGGGATTCCGTGTCTACGGGGAATTACCTGCCCGCAGAGTGTTATGACACCTCCGAACTAGAGTCGCTATCTGATGCCGGTGATGATGGGGAGATAGATGAAAAGAAGGGATGGGACAAGATGAAGTTACCCTCGTCCCGTGTCTTAAGGGACCTACCTATGTTCATTGGGGATAGTACACCCCAATGGTGTATCTCATCCCTCCCCCCAGTACTAACCCCTAGACGAGACAGACAAGCCGTGAATGAGAAGGGGTGAGGTCGCTACACGTGGTTTGTCTCATCCATGTAAACTGATACATTCTGCTGGAGAACTTTTTTTCCTTGTCTAGGTATTCATGGTCACTTTCTACCTCCTGGCCTGAGACCCTGGCTCCGAGGTAATGCAGTTATGTAATCCCAGTGCAGTTCCTGGCTTTATTCACAAAATAATCTTCCCTTGCTGCAGCCTCTTACCTTAAAGCAGTAATAAATCCAAAACCAAAAATGTAATATATTGCAGCTTACCAATCATTAGATGTGGTGGCTTCATCGCTTTCCAGTGGAGAGATTCTGAGTACTTCCTGTCCTAATGATAACACAGGAGGTGAGGAGAAATCCATCCAGAAATGGGCACAGGCATCAGTAAAAACCCAACAAGAATTCTAACCTTCGCTACTCTATCCAAAAACTAAGAACAAAATGTTTTAGCATGAGGGGGGACTTCAAATCAGGACTTCTGCTAAAAAAAAAATCTGGATTTCATATAGAATTTGTAAAGGCTGAAAGTTTTTAACCTTCATGCATTCTATACATGAAGGTAAAAAACCTTCTGTGTGCTGCTCCCCCCACAGCCCCCCTAATACTCACCTGAGCCCCTCTTGATCCAGTGATGTGCATTGGAGCCTCGGCAGTGCCAAGTCTATCTCTCTCTTCATTTGCTGAGAGTCCGTGGTATCCGCCGCTGGGCTCTCTTTGTGTGTGATCACAGCGGGAGCACACCGCCGGTGGCACACATGCCCGCCCCCTACCTGGAAGGGTCATAATATATACAGTGGGTACGTAAAGTATTCAGACCCCCTTACATTTTTCACTCTTTGTTATATTACAGCCATTTGCTAAAATCATTTAAGTTCATTTTTTTTCCTCAGTAATGTACACACAGCACCCCATATTGACAGAAAAACACAAAATTGTTGACATTTTTGCAGATTTCTTAAAAAAGAAAAACTGAAATATCACATGGTCCTAAGTATTTAGACCCTTTGCTCAGTATTTAGTATTTGCACCCTTTTGCTCTAATACAGCCATGAGTCTTTTTGGGAAAGATGCAACAAGTTTTTCACACCTAGATTTGGGGATCCTCTGCCATTCCTCCTTGCAGATCCTCTCCAGTTCTGTCAGGTTGGATGGTAAACGTTGGTGGACAGACATTTTTAGGTCTCTCCAGAGATGCTCAATTGGGTTTAAATCAGGGCTCTGGCTGGACCATTCAAGAACAGTCACAGAGTTGTTGTGAAGCCACTCCTTCGTTATTTTAGCTGTGTGCTAAGGGTCATTGTCTTGTTGGAAGGCCAGCTCTAGGAAAGGGTTCTGGTCGTCCCAAACGTCTTCCATTTAAGGATTATGGAGGCCACTGTGCTCTTAGGAACCTTAAGTTCACCAGAATGTTTTTTGTAACCTTGGCCAGATCTGTGCCTTGCCACATTTCTGTCTCTGAGCTCTTCAGGCAGTTCCTTTGACCTCATGATTCTCATTTGCTCTGACATGCACTATGAGCTGTAAGGTCTTATATAGACAGGTGTGTGGCTTTCCTAATCAAGTCCAATCAGTATAATCAAACACAGCTGGACTCAAATGAAGGTGTAGAACCATCTCAAGGATGATCAGAAGAAATGGACAGCACCTGAGTTAAATATATGAGTGTCACAGCAAAGGGTCTGAATACTTAGGACCATGTCATATTTCAGTTTTCTTTTTTAATAAATCTGCAAAAATTTCAACAATTCTGTGTTTTTATGTCAATATGGGGTGCTGTGTGTACATTAATGAGGAAAAAAATGAACTCAAATGATTTTAGCAAATGGCTGCAATATAACAAAGAGTGAAATATTTAAGGGGGTCTGAATACTTTCCGTACCCACTGTATATAAGATATGTATATATACGTGATCCGGCGCAGAGGTGCTGGCCTGTAGCAGTATAATTGCTATAGGGCGTACCTTAAGCAGTTAAGGGGAAGGCTCCACATTATGGATACGATATCCAAAAAATATTGCCTTCCTCTGGGTATTGGATAGTGTATATGGAGGTTTTCTATATGAGGATGTTTTTTTTTATTTCTCCCTGTTGGTTGAACTGGATGGACTTGTGTCAACCAGATTAACTATGTAACTATATAAAACAAAACAAACAAGTTTGGGGTGCACTTTCTCTATAAAAGAGAGCCAAGGTTTTTGTAGAATCATACTTACCTAGCTGGATAGCTGGATCGCTCCGATTCTGCATCAGTCCCCTGCCGGCTCTAACACTGAGACCTGAGCGATTAAACACCGCTGACCGCTTGGTTTTCAGAGCTCCCTGAGGAGAGAGCTGGTGACTGTCAGTCATCAGCTCTCTGCTCTCCACCTCACCCCAGACTCACTGGAGCGCTGGGCTGTGGAGGGGGAGCGGCCGGCTCAGGCTCTCAGCAGCTCACTGTGAGGCTGAGCTGGGTGCTGGTCCAGGTATGTGGGCGGATCCTGACCATATGGTCGCGATGTTACCCGAGCCTGGACTGGCACTGTGACATTAGCCGACAGCGGGCTTCAGCCTGCTGTCTGCTGAAAACAGGTCACAGGAGTGCAGAACGAACTGCACTCCTGTGATCCACAGGAGAAGTAAAGCAAAATGAGCTTTGGCTGTACTGTTCCTTTAATGTAAAATCAGATGTCCCACTTACTTACACTTGGAACAAGATCTGGAAGCCATATGTCATGACAGTCTAAAAAAAACAAAAAAAAAAAAAAAAATTGCTGTTTCAAGTTTTGATCCTATAAAAAGTTGTGTGGTTTCTTTTTAGAAGCATAATCCTTGCAATAGAGCAAAAAGAAAAAAAAAATACAGTCTGGGATTTTTTGGTCTTTTTTTGTTCACAGTTCATTTTTTCAGATGTGTATTTTCCGCACCTGAAAATGTTTTGTTTTTTCTGACACTATGGCGTATTTTGTGAATTCCTTTTTTTTTTTGGTAGAGAAAGTCATTACTGTTTATGAAACAATCTTTCGCACGAAATTCCGTGCGGTGGTGGGATCGGCCCCAAGTCTAGCAAGGGGCGTCTTCTGTTTATGGACAACCAAAAACTTCGATGATGTTTGCTTAGTCAGCCTTTTCTTATTTTCCGCTCTCATTTTCAGCAAACACAGCTGGGGTTACCATGAAGCTGTCATCAGTCCCAAGATGTAAAAGATAAGGAACGGATGCGTGTTTCTGGAACCTGCAGACAGCATGACAAGTATTAGTAGTTTTGATAAACTGTTTGAATGATAATTTGTGGTAACAGTTACATGTAAGAAAAAATGACCTGCAAATCCCAAGAACACAACAGCTGCTTCCAGCTCAGGGGAAAAGGGGGGAGCTGTGCTGGGGTTTGACAGGTATGCTTTAACTTCTGATGAACCACAGACGCCTCCAGACATTTATCTTGTGTTTCAGTCCAGGCTGGACCTCCTTGTCACCTGTAGAGGGTCCCCCAGGGGCCCCTGAGAGTGGTGTGTGGACAGAGGCCGTCCAGCTGCTGAATGACTACTCACAGCTGGGCAATCCTTTTTGACTTTTCCCCTCTCACCCCTACCTTGTTGTTGGATTGGAGAAGAAATCTCAGAGGATTCATTGCAACACTTTCCTAGTAGTCAAACAGGTGCTTGTAATATGTGAGCCTTCTGTGAGCTGAGCCATCCAGTGTGCACCAGGCAGACTGGAGCTTCCTCTTTAAAACAGGACTACAGTTTTCACTCAGAAACCATTAAATACATTTCTAAAGTTAA
The DNA here is from genome assembly GCA_029206835.1 of Rana muscosa. Taxonomy (NCBI): domain Eukaryota; kingdom Metazoa; phylum Chordata; class Amphibia; order Anura; family Ranidae; genus Rana; species Rana muscosa. The sequence goes on from CM055118.1 coordinate 195,868,074, forward strand.
ATTCCAGGCAGATATAAAAAAAGAAAAGAAAAAAAAACAAAAACATTTTAAAGCCCAACTGAACATTCTGTTTAAATCAGCTAAATACATTCCAGGTGCCTCAAAACAAAAGGTGTGCAAAGACTTATGCCGCGTACACACAACCGTTTTTCATGACGAGAAAAATGTAATTTTTTAATTTGGTCATTAAAAATTATCGTGTGTGGGCTCCAGAGCATTTTTTGCAACGTGAAAAATGGCCATTAAAAATTTGGAACCTGCTATATTTTTTCTCATCGTGAAAAAACGCGCATGCTCAGAAGCAAGTTATGAGACGGGAGCGCTCGTTCTGGTAAAACTAGCGTTCATAATGGAGATAGCACATTTGTCACGCTGTAACGGACTGAAGAGCACGAGGCTGAAAAGCGCGAATCGTCTCTCACCAAACTTTACTAACACGAGGATCAGCAAAAGCAGCCCAAAGGGTGGCGCCATCCGAATGGAACTTCCCCTTTATAGTGCCGTCGTACATTTCGTACGTCACCGCGCTTTGCTCGAGCATTTTTTTTCACGATTGTGTGCAGGCAAGGCAGGCTTGAGAAGAATCACGTCGAGAAAAACATTGTTTTTTTCAATGACATTAAAAACGGTCGTGTGTACGTGGCATAATGGTTCATTTTCTTTAGCAAACCAACCAAGCCTGTCATCTGCTCTCTGTGTGGAAGCAGTGGTCTGTCTGTAGAGGTCCAACACATGACCTGCTGAGTCCCAGCTAAAACTCTTTAACAGGGATCGGCAAGGTGTCAGTACATGGACACTGGTGTCCGTGAGCGGTCCTTGCAGGGTCCGCCCTTCCACCCGTTTTGCGTTGGGCCGCGGGGAGTTGGTCAGAGGAGCAGGACAGATGAATATGCGGTCTGACAGTCACAGCATCCACTAATCCACCTCCCCCCACCGCTATTTATTTTTATGATGTCCCCTGGGGCAAAGCGGTTATACCTGGATGATGCCTGAACCTGCAGGCATTATTCCGGTATCAAAATTTAGAGGTGGCGATGGGCCTTTAGGCAGAAATGATTGGAGTGGCCACCCGATCATTTCTGCAGGCAGTGAAAGGGCAACCCCCCCTCCCCCCCTCCCCCCCAATGCTGCAGATGTTTTTTCGGGGATCTCCTGTACAAGTCCAGGACTGCTGGAACTGGCAGCAATGGCTGCACTACACAGAAATAGAGGAACTGATATTGTTCCTCCCTCTCTGTGACCCCAAAAACCAAAAGCAAAGGGGATATAGCCACTTCTGGTTTTGGCACTTTGTTTACCTGGTCGTTATCTGTGTCTGATTAGCTGCATTGCAGGACAGAGGAGAGAATTGGGGTCTAATTGACCCCAGATCTCTCCATAAAGAGGACCTGTAATGACCCATGTTCTTAAATATAGAGACAGTGTAAAAGTAAAAAAGTTTTAAATAAAATAAATAATAATAACAAAAATAAATAAATAAACTGCCCACATCCCCCCCCCCCCCATGCTTATGGAAAAATGCAAACACATACGTAAGTCCCGCACACATATGTAAACAGTGGTCGTGACACACTTCTGGGGTAGCGTTGCAAACATCAGAGTGAGAGCAAAAATTCTAGCACCAAACCTCCTTTGTAACTCCAAACTGGTAACCTGTAAAGGCATTTAACCACTTCCCGCCCAGCCTGATGGAAAATGATGGCCAGGTGGGACTTTTGTCTATCAGTCTTTTTTTGTTTAGCAGAATAAAAAAATAAAAAAACAGAGGTGATTAAATACCACCAAAAGTAAGCTCTTTTTTGCATTAAAAAAAATTATATATTTTTTTATCTGGGTACAGTGTTGCATGACCGCACAATTGTCATTCAAAGTGTGACAGCGCTGAAAGCTGAAAAGTTGCCTGGGCAGGAAGGGGGTGAAAGTGCCCGGTACTGAAGTGGTTAAAGAGTCATCTATTTTTAGGTACCGTAGTTTGGTGCCATTCCATGGGTGTACACAAATTTAAAGCGTGACATGTTCGGTATCTATTCACTTGGTGTAACATCAGCTTTTATATTTTACAAAAAAGTGGGTATTATATTGTGTTTGTGTGCAATAAAATTCATTAAAGTGTATTTCTTCCATATGTGACATGAAAAATTGCATCACCCATCATTTTATTCTCTAGGGCCTCTGCTAACAAATAAACAAATATAAATAAAGTTTGGGGGTTTCTAAGTCATTTTCTAGCAAATATATAGCAAATTTATATGAGAAGTGTCAGAATTGGCCCGGTAGGGAAGTAGTTAAAACAAAGATTGTATATACAGTACAAGAAAATATGAATTATGGGTTCAAAATAAATTTTAAGTAAAACTGATAAAAATAGAATAGAGTCTCTTTAAAAGTAAATTAATCCAGTGTTTATTTAGAGTTCCTGTAATTCCCTGCACAGCAACCGCTTGAGAGAGCAGTTGAGCACTCTAATGCCCTGTACACACGTTGCGGCGCTTCAGAAGCGCTTTTCGGGTCCCTTGGAAGCATTGCCCATTCATTCCAATGGGCAGGTGCTGTTTAGGAGTGCTGTATACAGCGCTCCTAAACTGCCCCAAAGATGCTGCTTGCAAGACTTTTTCTAACGTCCCGCAAGCGCACCGCCCCAGTGTGGAAGAACTCAGGCTTTCACACTCGGGCGGCATTTGGGGCAGTTTTCAGGCGCTTTACAGGCACTATTTATAGCTCTAAAATGCCTGAAAACTGCCTCAGTGTGAAAGTGGGTCATATAGTCTCCACTAGAAGCAAATGCGACAGAGTGACAACTCAGTGACAACTCAGGAGCACAAATGGGAGACAGGAACAGAACGTTGTCACCCTATTACACTGTCTGACGAAAGGTCTTCATGGCAGGATCACCAGGTTTATTTATTTTTTGAACAAAGCTGCAGATTTTAAAATGCTAAAGATGACTTTTGAAATTACATTAATGCCTTGTACACACGGTCGGATTTGCGATGGAATAAAATCCGATGGACTTGTTTTATCGGAAATTCAGATCGTGTGTGGGCCCCATCTGACTTTTTTCCATCGGAGTAAAAAAATAGAACATGTTTTAAATTTTACCGATGGAAAAAATCCGATGGAAAATTCCGATCGTCGGAGAAAAATCCACGCATGCTCAGAATCAAGTCGACGCTTGCTCGGAAGCATTGAACTTAATTTTTCTAGGCTCATCGTAGTGTTTTACGTCACCGCATTTTGGACGGTCGGAATTTAGTCTGACAGTGTGTATGCAAGACTGATGGAAGTCAGCTTCATCAGAATTCCGACGGAAAATTCCATCAGATTTTATTCCATCGGAAATCCGATCGCGTGTACAAGGCAAAACACGTGGAAGATTGGTTTTATATATAGAAGAGATATCAGAGTCTTTTCTTGCAGTTCAGAAAGTCTGACATTCAGTAATTGCCCAGGCAGTCGAATTGACTATTCATTCTGGGGTACTGTATTTAAGAACCCCCCCTGGTGATCTTACATCACAAACCTTGTCACTTGTGGTTTTATGATAATAGTAGCAGGAAACCCAATAGGAATGCAGTTGTTTGTGGCCATCCGGGCTGTGATTCCTCTCCACTGTGCTCTCACTGTCACATTGGGCTCACTGCTCAAAAGCCTCAACTGTCTTTTCAGCCCTTCCATGGGTGCTGTAATCATATTGCTGTGTTACATAACATCAGTAACATCTGCTGTGCAACAGAAAACCGGCATATGTGACAGCTCAGCAGAAATCCTGCTGCACTCTCTAATTCTGCCTGGTGTCAAGGCTTTGGGAGAGAGGGTGGGGAAGCCCTTCGAAGAAACGGCGGCGTTAGACAATTTAAAGGGGAAAGACAGGCGCAGACATACTTCTTCCTCCAGACTCAGGTTTTGTAGTAACCACTTGTCACTCGCCATATAGCAGAATGACGGCGGCAAAGAGGTTGTGATATCCTGACTGGACGTCATATGACGTGATCAGGATATCACTGCCGGCGCGCTCCTGTGGGGGCGCGCAGCACGGCGATCGGGGGTGCTGTGTGTCAGTCTGACACACAGCAGCTCCGATTGTGGTATGAAGCCTCTGACAGAGGCTTCATACCACGCGATCAGCTGTGACCAATCACAGCTGATCATCGCATGAACCAAGAAGTGCCGGTAAACGGCTCTCCTCGGGTTCATGCTGACAGGGAGAGCCGATCGGCGTCTCTCCCTGTCAGAGGGGGGGTCTGTGCTAATAATCAGCACATTGATTATCACCACAGCCCCCTCAAAATGTGCCAATCAGTACCCCAAAATAAATGCCCATCAGATGCCAGCCTGTGCCCCTATATAAAGCCTGTCAGTGCCCATATCTGTGCAGATCAGTGCCCACAACAGTGCCCAAAAAGTGCCAAGCAGTACCCCATCAGTAATGCCTGTCAGTGCCCCATCAAAGTGCCAATCAGTGCCACTCAGAAAAGCCTGTCAGTAGCTCCTCATCAGTGCTGCCTATCCAGTGCCACCTATCAGTGCCCATCAGTGCCCCCCAGTGCCGCCTATCATATATTATCTAATAAAGGTTTAACCCCCTTGATTGCCCCCCCCAGGTAACCCTTTCACCCCCTATCACCACTGTCACTAAGCAATCGTTTTTCTAAACGCTGTCTTAGTGTCTGTGATGCAGATCGGTAGCCGGTAATTTTTTTTAGATTCGCCGCAGGTTTTTATAGCGTCAGGTACCCCAATATATTATCTAATAAAGGTTTAACCCCCTTGATCGCCCCCCAGGTAACCCTTTCACCCCCTATCACCACTGTCGCTAAGCAATTGTTTTTCTAAACGCTGTCTTAGTGTCGGTGATGCAGATCGGTAGCCAGTAATTTTTTTTAGGTTCGCTGCATGTTTTTATAGCGTCAGGTACCCCAATATATTATCTAATAAAGGTTTAACCCCCTTGATCGCCCCCCAGGTAACCCTTTCACCCCCATCACCACTGTCGCTAAGCGATCGTTTTTCTAAACGCTGTCTTAGTGTCGGTGATGCAGATCGGTAGCCAGTAATTTTTTTTAGGTTCACCGCATGTTTTTATAGCGTCAGGTACCCCAATATATTATCTAATAAAGGTTTAACCCCCTTGATCGCCCCCCAGGTAACCCTTTCACCCCCATCACCACTGTCGCTAAGCGATCGTTTTTCTAAACGCTGTCTTAGTGTCGGTGATGCAGATCGGTAGCTGGTAATTTTTTTTAGGTTCGCCGCAGGTTTTTATAGCGTCAGGTACCCCAATATATTATCTAATAAAGGTTTTAACCCCCTGATTGCCCCTAGTTAACCCTTTCACCAGTGATCACCATATAAGTGTTACGGGTGACGCTGGTTAGTTAGTTTGCTTTTTATAGTGTCAGGGCACCCGCCGTGTATATAACCCAATAAAGGTTTAACCCCCTGATCGCCCGGCGGGTGATATCAATTAGGTTTTAGCGTCAGATAGGGTCTGCATCACACCCCAGGCAGCGTCAGGTTAGTGCCAGTAATGCTAACACCCACGCGTGAAGCATACACCCCCCTTAGTGGTATAGTATCTGAACAGCTCAATATCTGATCTGATCAGATCTATACTAGCGTCCCCAGCAGTTTAGGGTTCCCAAAAACGCAGTGTTAGCGGGATCAGCCCAGATACCTGCTGGCACCTGCGTTTTGCCCCTCCGTCCAGCCCAGGCCACCCAAGTGCAGTATCGATCGATCACTGTCACTTACAAAACAAAAATACACATAACTGCAGCGTTCGCAGAGACAGGCCTGATCCCTGCGACTCCAGTGCTGTAGGAGGTGATTTCACCACCACAGTTAAAAAAAAAAAGCAAATATGCCAAAGCATTGGGGCAGCAGGGGCAGAGGAGCGATTTTGCTCCTAATGCCGCGTACATACGGTCGAAATTCCGACGGAGGCTTGCCCGTGGAAAAGTCCGACCATGTGTGTGCGGCATAACTTTTGTGCGGGAGGATGCCCCCATGCTTCGGCATATATAAATGGTGCGTGTATGCCCATCATTGGAAGTGGGTGGATGAAGGGCGGTATTCTAATGGTGGGCATACCCACCGATCAATCTCTTTTTTCGTTCAGCCAACTGGCTGCATGAAAAAAAAAGATTACAATACATGTCCAACAAGGACCAGCAACGTACTGGTATGTTGCTGGATTTTGAATGTTTATACCAGATTGATGCCTGCGGGTTTAGGTATCATCTTGGTATCATTCTTTTCAGCCTGCGGCCGGCTTTCATGTAAAAGCAATCCTAGCGGCTAATTAGCCTCTGGACTGCTTTTACAAGCAGTGGGAGGGAATGCCCCCCCGGATATAAAAAGCGCCATTGGGAAATTGGGAAAGCATTTTATCACACCGATCTTGGTGTGGTCAGATGCTTTGAGGGCAGAGGAAAAATCTAGGGTCCAATAGACCCCAGTTTTTTCAAAAAAAGAGTACCTGTCACTACCTATTGCTATCATAGGGGATATTTACATTCCCTGAGATAACAATAAAAATGATAAAAAAAAAAAATACTTGGAAGGAACAATTTAAAAATAAAATAAAAAAGCAAAATTAATAATAAAAAAAAAAGAAAAAAAAAAAAAGCACCCCTGTCCTGCCCTGCTCTTGCCCAATGGCGAACGCAAGCGTCGGTCTGGCGTAATATGTAAACAGCAATTGCACCATGCATGTGAGGCATCACCGCGAAGGTCAGATCGAGGGCAATCATTTTAGCAGTAGACCTCCTCTGTAAATCTACTGGGGTAACCTGTAAAGGCTTTTAAAGGCTTTTAAAAATGTATGTAGTTTGTCGCCAATGCGCGTTTGTGCGAAATTTTAAAGCATGTCGTGTTTGGTATCTATGTACTCGGCCTAAGATCATCTTTTTTATTTCATCAAACATTTGGGCAATATAGTGTGTTTTAGTGCATTAAAATTAAAAAAGTGTATTTTTTAACCCAAAAAATGCGTTTGAAAAATCGCTGAGCAAATACTGTGTAGAAAAAAAAAATGCAACACCCACCATTTTAATCTGTAGGGCCTTTGCTTTAAAAATATATATAATGTTTGGGGGTTCAACATAATTTTCTTGCAAAAAAAAAAATGTTTTCATGTAAACAAAAAGTGTCAAAAAGGGCTTTGTCTTCAAGTGGTTAGAAGAGTGGATGTAAGCTTCCTAATGTTGTGTATAAAATGCCAGAACAGTTCAAAACCACCCCAAATGACCCCATTTTGGAAAGTAGACACCCCAAGCTATATACTGAGAGGCATGTCGAGTCCATGGAACATTTTATATGTTGACACAAGTTGCGGAAAAACGACAATTTTTTTTTTTTTTTTTTGCACAAAGTTGTCACTAAATGATATATTGCTCAAACATGCCATGGGCATATGTGGAATTACACCCCAAAATACATTCTGTTGCTTCTCCTGAGTACGGGGATACCACATGTGTGAGACTTTTTGGGAGCCTAGCCGCGTACGGGACCCCAAAAACCAAGCACCGCCTTCAGGCTTTCTAAGGGTGTAAATTTTTGATTTCACTTCTCACTGCCTATCACAGTTTCAGAGGCCATGGAATGCCCAGATAGCACAAACCCCCCCCAAATGACCCCATTTTGGAAAGTAGACACCCCAAGCTATTTGCTGAGAGGTATTGTGAGTATTTTGCAGATCTCGCTTTTTGTCACAAAGTTTTGAAAATTGAAAAAAAAAAAATATATATATATATATTTTCTTTCTTCATTTTCAAAAACAAATGAGAGCTGTAAAATACTCGCCATTCCTCTCAGCAAATAGCTTGGGGTGTCTATATTCCAAAATGGGGTCATTTGGGGGGGTTTTGTGCGATTTTGGCATTTTATGGACTTCGAAACTGTGATAGGTAGTGAGGAGTGAAATCAAAAATTTGTGCCTAGAAATCCTGAAGGCGGTGCTTGGTTTTCGGGGTCCCGTACGCGGCTAGGCTCCTAAAAAGTCCCACACATGTGGTATCCCCGTACTCAGGAGAAGCAGAAAAATGTATTTTGGGGTGTAATTCCACATATAACCATGGCATGTGTGAGCAATATATCATTTAGTGACAACTTTTTGTAATTTTTTTTTTTTTTTTTTTTTTTGTCATTATTCAATCACTTGGGACAAAAAAAATATATTCAATGGGCTCAACAGGCCTCTCAGCAATTTCCTTGGGGTGTCTACTTTCTAAAATGGGGTCATTGGGGGGGTTTTGTGCTATTTTGGCATTTTATGGCCTTCGAAACTGTGATAGGTAGTGAGGAGTGAAATCAAAAATTTGCGCCCTTAGAAATCCTGAAGGCGGTGCTTGGTTTCCGGGGTCCCGTACGCGGCTAGGCTCCCAAAAAGTCCCACACATGTGGTATCCCCGTACTCAGGAGAAGCAGCAAAATGTATTTTGGGGTGAAATTCCACATATAACCATGGCATGTGTGAGCAATATATCATTTAGTGACAACTTTTTGTAATTTTTTTTATTTTTTATTTTTTTAGTCATTATTCAATCACTTGGGACAAAAAAAAAAAATTCAATGGGCTCAACATGCCTCTCAGCAATTTCCTTGGGGTGTCTACTTTCCAAAATGGGGTCATTTGGGGGGGTTTTGTACTGCCCTGCCATTTTAGCACCTCAAGAAATGAGATAGGCAGTCATAAATTTAAAGCTGTGTAAATTTCAGAAAATGTACCCTAGTTTGTAAACTCTATAACTTTTGCGAAAACCAATAAATATACGCTTATTGACATTTTTTTTACTAAAAACATGTGGCTGAATACATTTTGGCCTAAATGTATGACTACAATTGAGTTTATTCGATTTTTCTTATAACAAAAATTAGAAAATATCATTTTTTTTTCAAAATTTTCGGTCTTTTTCCGTTTATATCGCAAAAAATAAAAATCGCAGAGGCAATCAAATACCATTAAAAGAAAGCTCTATTTGTGGGAAGAAAAGGACACAAATTTCGTTTGGGTACAACATTGCATGTCCACACAATTTACAGTTAAAGCAGCGCAGTGCAAAATTCTGAATTCACCTCTGGTCCTTTAGCTACCAAATGGTCCGGGGCTTAAGTGGTTAAAAGCCAGCAGCTACACTTTTTGGTAAACATAAAAAAGGAAGGAACTCCCCTTTAAGGGCCAAGCTTCTTTTTCAGACTCGGTGTTTACAAGTTAAAAACAATTTTTTTTTGCTAGAAAATTACTTAGAACCCCCAAAAATTATAAAAAAAAATTCTAACACCCTAGAGAATAAAATGGCGGTCACTGCAATACTTTTTGTCACACCGAATTTGCACAGCGGTCTTACAAGCGCACTTTTTTTGGAAAAAATACAGTTTTTTTAATTAAAAAATAAGATAATGTTACGCCAAGTAAATTGATACTCAACATGTCACGCTTCAAAATTGCGCCCGCTCGTGGAATGGCGACAAACTCTTACCCTTAAAAATCTCCTTAGGCGACGTTTAAAAAAATTCTATAGGTTTCATGTTTTGAGTTACAGAGGAGTTCTAGGGCTAGAATTATTGCTCTCGCTCTAACAATTGCGGCGATACCTCACATGTGTGGTTTGAACACCGTTTTCATATGCGGCACTGCTCACGTATGCGTTCGCCTCTGCACGCGAGCTCGTCGGGACAGGGCGCTTTAAAGCGGAGGTTCCGCGGCAAATCTTTTTTTTTTTTTAGCTTGCATGCAAAGTATTTGTAGATCACCAATTAGTACTCACGTGTTTGGTGATTTTTAACCTCCCCTGTCTTTTTTCTGGCAAAAAATGCACTTTTAAAATCAGCCGTCAGAATTTTCCATTTTGCTTGTGGGCATTGTGAAGCCCACAAGCACTGACTTCCTGGAAGCGGTGGACGGTGTTCTGCAGAAAAAGTTCCCCGGCGGATAAGGTTCCCTCCCCTGTACTGCACATGCGCGGCACGAACCTCAACGGAGTTTCCGAAAGTAGCCGAACATGTAGAGCTGCGAGTTAGCTCTACATGGCGCCTGCGCAATGACTAGGAGCCATGTAGAGCTGACTGCGCAGGCGCCGTGTAGAGCCGACTCGCAGCTCTACATGTTCGGCTACTTTCGGAAACTCCGCTGAGGTTCGTGCCGCGCATGCGCAGTACAGGGGGGGGGGGAACCTTATCCGCCGGGGAACTTTTTCTGCAGGACATGTCACATCTGGGCGAACTCCCAGATTACATTGCGGGAGAACAGAAACGCCTACTCCCGCGGGAGTGAGTACCCGGAAGCCGGAATTTAGATGACAATATTACGGTATGTACAGAAAAAAATAAAAAAATAAGTGGCTACTGTACATGTTTGTAGTGTAAGGAGTGTGGTCATATATGGATGTTATTTTGGGTGGAACTCCGCTTTAATAAAAAAAAATTCTCTTATCATCCATGGACTGACACGGCGTCTCTTATTCACTGTACACGTGGGTTATGTCCCTGCTTGCAGGAGAAGACCTAGGCAGAATGTGAGATGTTATACATACATTCTAAAAGCCAGAGTTGAACAGCCCCGCCCAGGGGGGCGGTCCCTCCGGACATAACCCACCCCCTGCAGTCAGCAGACCTCAGTTTTTTTCTGCCTAGCAGAAGGAGAAGACGTGGCTCTCTCAGGAGCCAGTCTCCTGGAAGATTTTACTTTAATTTTTATTCCTTTGGGAATTTTATTAAATTTATTTTTGAGACCTTCAATCAACTGTCGGCTGGGCAACAGGTTGGGTACACTAGTATCCTCGTAGTCTTCCCTGTCCGACCATCGAGCGTGCTGATCCTCGCCTTGTGTGCGTGAGACTCAGTTCACGACATGCCCCATGACTCCAGGGGTGGCCGGGTTGCTTTCATGCTCCCGCGGTCCTCTCAAGATTGAACAGTACCTGACGGACTGTTTCTCTTGCGGTGGACCAGGCCGACAGCTACGCAGTACGACTCTGTGATAGGTCTGTTAGAAACACACCAGTGGGTCCCTCAGGGGACGGGTAAGTAGTCTCTCCTGCCTGCAGGTGAGTACAAAATGCTGTGTGTGTTTCTCTGTGGGGGATTTTCCCTGTCTCCCCCTGTGTTTTATTGTCACTCTCTGTCACCATTGCTGGCACTGTGCTGTGGGGGGTGCCTGGGGGTCATACTGTCCTGGGGGGGGGGGGGCTCATGCTGGTCTGCATATCGCTGGGGGCCTTTTGTGTTATTTTGGGGCCTGGGCGCCGTTTGGCGCTGTGTGTGTGCTGTTTTTAATTTTTTTATTTTATCTGCGCATGGGGGCCATTTTGCTGCAGATCGCCTCAGTGAAGTGCGGCGGCCATTTTCTTGTAGCCTGCGCGCTTTTCAGCACTAGTTTGGCCTCTATCGCAGCTGTAAACAGCGCGAATCTCCTCACAATCTCCTCACAGCTCACTCGCGCTGACACAGCGTGGTGCAGACAGACGTATCTGAGCGGACATGGTCCGGTCTGGTGTGTCCCCTGGGCGCCCCCTCCTCAGTCAGCACAGCATGTGGGTGGACTTTTTTTATCTGAGGAGTCTCAGAGAGGGGCAATATGGAGTCAGTGTCACAACTTCCCCTTACATGTTTGAGGCAACAGGCAGTGCCCCAGCACCTGCGGTCCCTATGGACCAGTTGTTGGCAGTCCTGGAATCATTATCCTGACCAGGAGGGAAGCTGTGTGAGCGCAAGGGAGCAAAAAAGCCCCTCTCCCCACTTTATTTCCAAAAAAAAAAAAAGATAAATAAATAAAGGGGGTGTGCGCTGATTCAGATATGGGCCTAGCCACTACCGCTCAGGACCCTAGCTCTGAATATTTGATGGTTTTGAACAGGAAATTCCTTGCAAGGAAGACTCCAGTTCTGAGTCAGTAAATGACAGGGCGCTAGTTAAGTGAACTCATTGCTGCGGTGAGGGACACTCTCAAGCTGAATGCTGCGGATGCAGAACCTCAGGCGGACAGTCTCCTTTGGTTCTTTAAGGCCGGGCCTTCTAAAAAGGTTTTTCCATATGTACCTTTCTTTGACCAGCTCATTGATAAGATCTGGGAAAAAGCCGCAGAAGACTTTTATGGTCCTGCGGCGTTTGTCTATCAGATACCCCTTGAAGATGCCCTACTTAAAACTTGGGCTTCTCCCCCAGTGGTCGACCCTCCAGTCGCCCGGTTGAACAAGGCCACCACTCTCCCGATGGAAGGGACTCCTGTATTTAAGGACCCCGCTGACAGGAGGTCAGAAGTGGTGAGCAGAGCCATGTTTGCCTTGTTGGGGTCCGCCCTACGGCCTGTGGTAGCGGCGACCCTTGTGTCTCAGACACTTACGGGATGGGCAAAAAAATTTTTTTGCACCAGACTGTACAGGAGCATATTCTTCCTCCAGACACTATTGCTCTGGCCCACCAAATGGTGCAGGGCCTGGTTTAGGTTGCGACACCACGTTAGACGCGGCCCCTAATATTCAGGGCCTCTGTCTCGGCGGTGGTATTGCGTCATCTTATCTGGTTGAAATGCTGGTCTGCTGACCTAGCCTCTAAGGAAGCTTCTGACTGATCTACCATTTAAAGGTGGTAGCCTTTTAGGTGCTGCGCTGGATGACATCATCAAGGATGTCACGGGAGGTAAAAGCACTCTTCTTCCTCAGTCTAGCTAGGGTAAGGAGGCCCGCTGTAAGCAGGGTCCTTCCTTTCCAGCAAAAAAGTTTTTTTTTATTTTTTCGTCAGTCAGAATCCACGGGTAGGCCCTCCCAGACTGACAGCAGTGCGGCTGGTGGACACATGCGCCCCTGGGTGCGTAAGCCGAACAAGTCAGCTCCCAAGCCCGCTTCCGCGTGAAGTCTTGCTCCCACCTGTCTTTGGGGTGGGGGGACGACTTTGCAGGTTCACGGATCGGTGGACCTCCCGGATCTCCTACCGGTGGGTGTGCGAGGTGATCACCTCAGGTTACAGGATAGAGTTCCGTTCCTGGTCCCAGACAGATTCTCCCCTCGAATCTTCCGTCCCTAGAATCCTGCGTTTCCTGCAGCATGGAGTGGACCAAAAGCTCGCTTTGAGTACCATTAAGGGGCAGATTTCGGCCTTGGCCGTCTTCTTTCAGCGACCACTAGCGGGTCATTCCTTGGTTAGCACCTTTGTGCAGGGGGTTCGCCATGTGCTCCCTCCTGTCACGCCTCCTCTCCCCCCCCCCCCCCGTGAGATCTGAATTGGTACTCTCGGTTCTCCAGGAATCTCCTTTTGAGAATATCAGGGATATTCCCCTCTTGACTTTGTTTCAGAAAGTGGCCCTTTTAGTGGCAATTACTTCTGTTAGACGAGTGTCTGAGTTGGCGGCTTTGTCCTGCAAGTCGCCATATTGGGTCATCCATAAGGATAGGACCGTGTTGCGTCTGCGACCTTCTTTTTTGCCAAAGGTGGTCTCGGCCTTTCACCTAAATGAGGACGTTGTCCTCCCGTCCTTGTGTCCTCACCCATCGCATCCCAGAGAGTTTGTGCTTCACACATTGGACGTGGTACGAGCCTTGCGGGTGTACCTGTCTGCTACTGCTTCTATTCGGAAGTCTGACTCACTGTTTGTGACTGCCCCTGGTCCGAAGCAGGGCCAAGCGGCTTCGTCTGCCACCATTTCTAGGTGGATCAGACAAACTGTCATTCAAGCCTATGCTCTCAAGGGGCGGGCGCCTCCCTTTCCGGGCACGGCGCATTCCACCAGGACAATTGGTGCTTCCTGGGCTTTCGGACATCAAGCGTCGGTTGCACAAGTGTGCAAGGCGGCGACCTGGTCGTCTGTTCATACCTTTTCTAAGTTTTATAAGGTTAATGTGGCTGCATCTTCGGATGCTTCCTTCGGCCGCAAGGTGTTGCAGGCCACTGTTTAGAGTTGCAACTCCTCCGTTGAGGAGCTCTGCCTTGTTTGGAGTGAAGTTTTTTGGTTTTTCCATTTATACTGCTCCCATCCCTCTTGACACTGCTTTGGGACATCCCACGTGTACAGTGAATAAGAGACGCCGTGTCAGTCCATGGATGATAAGAGAAAATAGGATTTTTGTACTCACCGGAAAAATCCTTTTCTCTGACATCCATGGACTGACACGGCACCCACCCTTTCTTTTAAAGTTTGTACTGCTTTGTTACGAACTGAGGTCTGCTGACTGCAGGGGGTGGGTTATGTCCGGAGGGACTGCCCCCCTGGGCGGGGCTGTTCAACTCTGGCTTTTAGAATATATGTATAACATCTCACATTCTGCCTAGGTCTTCTCCTGCAAGCAGGGACATAACCTACGTGTACAGTGAATAAGAGACGCCGTGTCAGTCCATAGATGTCAGAGAAAAGAATTTTACGGTGAGTACAAAAATCCTATTTTTTCTTATTTATTTTACTTTCTTTTATTTACTTTGACACTGTTTTAAAAAAATAAAAATAATTTTGATCACTTTTATTCCTATTACAAGGAATGTAAACATCCCTTGTAATAGAAAAAAGCATGACAGGTCCTCTTAAATATAAGATCTGGGGTCAAAAAGACCTCAGATCTCATATTTGGACTAAAATGCAATAAAAATAAAATAAAAAATGTTGTCATTTGAAAAAATAAAATAAAAATGTCCCTTTAAGAGCTATGGGCGGACGTGAGGTTTTGACATTTCGCTTCCGCCCTGCTATGGTATGGAGACGGGTGGGGGCCATCTTCCCCTCACTCGGCTCCATACCCAGGAAGGAGAAGGACCCGATTGCCTCCGCCGCTACCGACGGCTCCGGTAAGCGGCGGAGAGCGCAGGAGAGCGGCGAATCCGCCGTTGAGACCACCATTATCGGAAACCAGACCGCTCACTGAAAAGATGGATACCTGGGTTATGGCAGCTAGCTTTAAATCTTTTATCTTTAAAGTGCCGACGTATATATACAGTGGGCGGTCCGGAAGTGATTAAAGTGGGACTTTCAGGAACTTTTCAAATCCCCATGAATAATTTCCTGACATGTCACAATATAGCAATGGTATCATTTTTCATAAAAGCTGTAAGCCGTATGTGAGTACCAGTCTAGTGAGGTTGCCTAGGCTGAGATGATGTCATCAGTCTGCTGCAACAGGTCACAGTGTAATAGGCTGCAGCAGGGGCTGATCTGTGTCAGATCTAATGCCGCGTACACACGACCGTTTTTAATGACGAGAAAAATGCCATTTTTTAAAATGGTCATTAAAAATGATCGTGTGTGGGCTTCAGAGCATTTTTCACAACGTGAAAAATGGCCATGAAAAAATTGGAACATGCTCTAATTTTTCTCGTCGTTTTTCACCTTGTCGTTTTTCTCGTCATGAAAAACGGCCGTGTGTAGGTTTTAACGACGTGAAAAAAAATGCGCATGCTCAGAATCAAGTATGAGATGGGAGCGCTCGTTCTGGTAAAACTAGTGTTCGTAATGGAGATAGCACATTCGTCACGCTGTAACGGACTGAAAAGCACGAGGCTGAAAAGCGCGAATCGTCTCTCAACAAACTTTACTAACATGAAGGGTGGCGCCATCTGAATAGAACTTCCCCTTTATAGTGCCGTCGTACGTGTTGTACGTCACCGCGCTTTACTCGGGCATTTTTTTCCACGATAGTGTGTAGGAAAGGCAGGCTTAAGAAGAATCACGTCGAGAAAAATGCAGTTTTTTTCATTGACATTAAAAACGGTCGTGTGTACGCGGCATGAGGGTAGGTTCACACTTAAGCGTCAGCTTCTACATTTGTTTTCAGTGCCTGTTTTATGTTTGCACCCATGGCACTCCTATTAAAATATACTGGCCCAAAAACATGCTCTCCTGTCCCACGGATGCTCTTGTACATCTTTGGCGCAACAAGTGACAGCTTGCTTAGATATGAATATAATTTTTTTTTAAATCTGTTGCCAAGAGCTTCTAGAAAAGCAGGTATGAATGAGAGCTAAACTCAATCACTAAAATCTCATACAAGCTGGTAATGTCATTTCAGCAGTTTCGGTCTTGTAAAACTTTCATTAATAAATTCTTCCGGAGCCTGCCATGAGGGTGCTTGTTTAGGCATTTTCTGTTATAAGATGACAACTGTCTCCCAGCTGTGCTTGTGCAAACTCATTCTGTTCCATGTGCCCCTGTACATATGGATGCTCCTCCCTATAAAGTACCAGTCAACTCTGATATGGGATGGTTTAACATCGATTGTAATGGGGTTGTCACTTTAACACAAAAACTTCAGGTTTAGATGCAACCCTGATTCTCAAAGACTGGCTGCGTACCAATGATGTTAACATTTTCATTAAACGTCATTGTTCTAGCTGTGCACACTGGAAGCCTCGCTTGGCACCTTCCTCCACTGACGCGTTTCACTATAGAGACTTGATTAGTGGTGAAACGCATCAGTGAGGGACCATCCCAAGTGAGGCTTCCAGTGTGCACACCCAAAACAGTAACGTTTTAAGAAAAGGCTGACATCATTGGTGTGCAGCCACGATTTGTGATTTAAAGTGTTACTAAACCCACAACAGTAAAATCAGTCTGTATATGATACCCGACCCTGTCACATACAACAGGGGCACGCGCGCACGTTCCCGTGCGCACACGCATGCGCAATGGCGCCCGTGATTGCACGCCAGTGAGCCTGGGACGCCTGTTACTGGCAGGATCTTCCTGACAGCAGCATAGCATGCTTGTTATACTCACTGTGGAACTTAAAGCGGAGGTCCGCCTAAAATAAAATATTAAAAGCCAGCAGCTACAATTACTGCAGCTGCTGACTTTTAATAAATGGACACTTACCTGTCCAGGGTGCCCGCGATGTCGGCAGCCGAAGCTGATCAATCGTTTGGCTCTCAGCTGCTCCCGCCGCCATCCCTGGTGAGGGAATCAGGAAGTGAAGCGTTGCGTCTTCACTTCCTGGTTCCCTACTGTGCATGCGCCAGTCGCGCTGCACGTCCTCACAGCACTGGAGAAACTGTGCAGTTTATCACTGACCGTAGTATACAGATCAGCCAAAAAGGTACGGTATATAGTGGCAATACTTTAATGTGAAACGAAGATTTATAAGCTGTGGGCACTGTGAGGGGGGGCAGATGAACTATTTTCATATTACTGGGTTTAGCAACACTTTAACCTTCTATGGGGAGCATGGGTGAGTTGTATCCTGCCCTCCTTGGAAACTGGCATGCTATGTAAGTTTGTGAGCGGTAATTTTTCTCTGTCTCATTACATAAATTGACCCTGTCAAAGTAAAAAAAGAATCAGAAGAGAAGTTCCCATAATAGAATAGGTATTTTACTGCATGCAATACTAGACGCCGTACACAGCGTACATTATGTTTATGTGAATGAGCCCTAAAACATGGAAATGGTTAAATTAGGCTTTTTGTGCTGACTATCTGGAGAAATGTTGTATCGTGTTGCCTTACCCCATGTGCACCTTTCCTTTTGCTAGTTATAAAATGAGTAGCTGCCATATTGCTTTCAGAGGACCACAAAAACTTCCAAGTCACATGACACCCACCCACATGAGTACCTTTGTGTTATATAAGAACCCTTCATTATTGAAATCTGTTAATTCATTTGAAAAATTAGCCTTTTTTTTTTGTTTTAAAGCTAAACTTCCTTAGTTCATTTTATTATTTTTTTAAATCGATTTTGTTTTTAATTAATCTTGTCTATTTGACCATGTCATAGTTAGTCAAGTTGAAAAAAAAAAAACACAAGTCCATCTAGTTCAATGTCCTTTTAAACAATAAAGGTGTAAGTCAATGAGAGCCTCAATAGATTGCACGCAATCCCCATGGCACGGGTCATGAATCCTCTTGCGGCTTCTGTAGAAATATTTTAGACACACTGCAGCCATTGTAAAGGCCTTGTCCTATTTAATACTGTATGTGTGGTGCTCTCAGGGTTATTAAGAGGACATGTGTCCGTGTCAGCGACTTTTCTGAGGATAACTCGGAATCTTGCGGCAAAATAATTAAACTCATTGGCAGATATTATTTCCCGCCCTTCTTCTGAAATCTTAGCATTTTATCCTTATGAAACATGATGCTATATTTAGCTCCCCATATGTTATCGGACACAACCGAGAATTTTATTTGGGCATAATTTGCATTCTGGTGCATTTTTTCTTTCCCCATCAAAAATGTTACGTGATTTTTTTTGGAAGGTTGAATACAATTCTTGGCTATAAATAAGGCATGCGGACAAAGATGTATTCTTTCTAACCAATAATTGGCATTTCAATCTTAGACAGTGCGCTGGTTCTTAGGCGTTGATAAGAGCTCTATATATAGTACAGTCACTTATCATGGATCTGTCAGTACTATATGCCAGCAGTACAAAGAACTTCCATGGTTCACACACAGTTAATGCAGTCTGTTTCAAATTCCTGAGTGGGGTGTATCATCCACCCATGAACTGTTGGGTAAGGTCCAGCTTACAGAACTTGTGGGAAAGTGTTATATGAATTAAAGCGAATATGTCGCCAACATGTTCAGGAGCTAGCCATTACGTAGAGATAAGCGGAAGGTAGCACGCTTATTTTATTTTCTTTTAAACAAGTTCTGTTTAATAATTTTAAGGCATAAAGGTATAAAAATACATGTACAAAATACGGTACGATACAACACAAAACAAGAATTCGCAGTTCCACCAGTAAACTACCAGTGAACAGATTGTTTGTGCTCCACCCCAAAAAATGCCACATAGTAAGACATTAGCAGGAACTCAATTTTAACATGACGTGCTAGAGAGGGACCCATACCAACTATAGCCCCAGGCCCCAACGCATGCAGTACCAGCATGATCTTCAAGGAGCAATGCTGTCACTCAACAACAGACTGTGCAATTCAAAGAGTAAAGATAAAAGGCAGAAGGGGCCTTTCTAAGATAATATAAGTGAGTCTACTAATAGAGAACCAATGTATCACATATCAGGGATCCTCAAACTACGGCCCTCCAGCTGTTGCGGAACTACAAATCCCATGAGGCATTGGATAACTCTGACATTCACAGACATGACTAGGCAGGATGGGAATTGTAGTTCCTGAACACCTGGAGGGCCGTAGTTTGAAGACCCCTGAATGTCATAGCCGATTTTGCAGAAGACAACCTATAATAAGGCTTACCTGTAGGTACTGAAAATATCTCCTAAACCTGCACGCTGATCTCCCCTACTCTACCCTCTAACACCCGCCACCATAGCAGTAGTTAGAAGGGAGGGCGGTATCATCTGTGATGCGTGGAAATGATAACTTGCAATAGAAAACTGACAGTCAGCTTGTCAACACAAGTGTCAACACAGTGTGTTTA
The DNA here is from genome assembly GCA_029206835.1 of Rana muscosa. Lineage (NCBI taxonomy): Eukaryota > Metazoa > Chordata > Amphibia > Anura > Ranidae > Rana > Rana muscosa. Next base: position 195,887,382 of record CM055118.1, read on the forward strand.
AAAGCCTATGCTGCTGACATAGACCTTAAATTGGTTGCAGCGAAAGGGTTTAAAAAATTGTGCTTTTCATTTGCCCTTCAGGCCTTATTAAAAAACCCACTCCATGCCGAACAATATTTTGAAAGTTTGTTTGCCTTTGCACATGTCCCTCATTGCAGTGTCCAGATACCTATGTAATTTTTCACTAAACGCATGCAAACTGGCCTTGAAAAAGGCCAGAAAAATATTAAAACATTTGACTTCCATAGACTTCAATGGGTTACGGAGCTATGTTAATGGTTTGGGGATTTTTTTAAGTGTTTGGTAAACGTCCAGCCAACCACACTTGTTTCACACATCAGATACCAGGCCAATTTTAGTGTTGCTATCCTAAGGGGTTGATTTACTAAAACTGGAGAGTGCAAAACCTGGTGCAACAGTGAATGGTAGCCAATCAGCTTCAGCTTGTTCAACTAAGCTTTAACCCCCCAAAAAAATGGTTTCTATGCAGAGCTGCACCAGATTATGCACTCTCCAGTTTTAGTAAATCAAACTCTAATGCCGCGTACAGACAGACGATCGGAAATTCCGACAAGAAAACCGTGGATTTTTTCTGACGGAATGTTGGCTCAAATTTGTGTTGCATACACACGGTCACACAAATCTTGTCGTAAATTCCGTCCGTCAAGAACGCGGTGACGTACAACACGTAGGACGAGCCGAGATCAATGAAGTTCAATAGGCAGTTCTGCTCTTCTGCTTGATTCTGAGCATGCATGTTTTTTGCGCGTCGGAATTGCATACAGATGAATGGAATTTCCGTTAGGAACTTTTTCAGTCGGAAAAATTGAGAACCTGCTCTCAATATTTTGTTGGCGGAAATTCTGACAGCAAAAGTCCACACACGGTTAGAATTTCCGACCAAAAGCTCACATCTGACTTTTCTTGTCAGATTTTCCGACCGTGCGTACGCGGTATAAGTGTTGTTTACATTTCCACTACTTGGAACCCTGGCATGCAAGAAACAATAAGTGATATCTTTGTAGAATATAGAATATAGGGTCTTTTCTTGGCTTACTCAATAAGGAGGAGGGAAAAACCACAATTGCAGATTTTTAGGCCTATATGGGTAAAGGTAAAGGGTGAAAAATGCCCACATAAAGCAAACAGCAAAAGAAGCAGTCAAGGTTGTACCAGCAGAGTCCATTAATGAAGAACTACCCTATCCTATCTCTGTCCATGCACATGGAGCAGTAGCACAGTCCAAAGGACTTCCCTCTCCCACCATCAAGCTGGCAGAGCACTTGAAGCCATTTTCTTCCCACATTCCCATTCCCACCTATCATCAACCTTCACTTCACCTATGAAGCTACAGCTTCACCCTTGATTGCCACCCTCTTCCTTACCTACACTTCCATTAGCCTTTTGTCATGATGGTAGACCAAATCCTGAAGTTATTGCTGGTAAGGCTCTCCAATCCTTAGCACAGTCCAAAGGGCCTCCCCCCTCCTGCCATTCAGCTGGCAGAATAAACACATTTCCACCTATCATTTCTCTTCACTTCACAAATAAGGATACAGGTTCACCTTCAACTGTGGTGGCCATCACCCTACTTTCATGAACCTTTCTCTCCCTTTGAAGGCTGGACAAAACCTTGGAATTGTTACTTCACTATGCTCCCTTTCCTCACACCTACACTGTCTGTATACACCAAAAGACTTTCCCCTCCCCAGTACTTCCATTGCCCTTCTGAGTCTGGCATACCAATAACCCACCGACCTGGAGTTACTGTAGCTCACCAACCTACTTTTTCTTTTTTTCCAGTGGTGTTCAGTCAACTCATCAAGGAAATAAGAAGTTTTGGCTTAACTTGCTTAAAGATCATTTCCAAGATTTAAAAAGTAGGGCTGTGGAAATTAACTATTAATTCCTCGATTAATCGATTACGTTTTTTGATCGATCAAAATTCTTTTGATCGATCAAAATTTCGGGTCTTCAGGGAGTTCTGTCGGAGATCCAGTGACGTCACGGACACCGGCGGGGCTTGCCGTGTCCATCTGAAGGGCTCCTTTTCTGTGCCTTCATATCTGCATGCCGGCGGGACCTTACTATCTGCCACACGCAAGGGCTGTTACACTTCCCTCTATCACTTCCCTCTATCAACCTGGGATTCTACAGCCATCCACTGGGAGTTTTGATAGTTCCCTTCACGGGACATCTACATGCCGACGGACTGATGTTAACCCCTCCTCATCTGGATTCAGCAGTGGTATCGTTGTACACATTTTTAAACCAGTATCATACTTAGCTACATGTTTTTATGACTTCTTTTGCAACCGTTTGGTATTACTCGCACCATTTTTACAGTTTATGTAGCTACATCGATTTTATCTCCAGTGCAATATTTATTTTGTTACCTACTTGAAGACTATAAATGTTTTAATGCTATTCCCATCGAACGCTGCCTTTGTGTGTTTTTTGTATCCTGCTAATCATTTTTCCAGTGGTTGGTAGCTGCACTGGGAATCAGCCTGCAAGGAGATCAGCTAAAAGTAGTTGGATCTGTATGTGCGTTATAATTAATCGAAAATAGTCAATTAATCGATTAAAAAAAAATTATCGATTAATCGAACACGAAAATTTTAATCAGTAACAGCCCTATTAAAAAGTGAACGCTTTGTCCCAAGGACAAGGGGACATCAGCTGTGTATATAAGACATAACATTTCACCATCTGTTTACGAAGGGGTTCCTTATGATGAGAGTGGTTAAGATGTGGAATGCATAAAGTAGGTAATAGTCAAAACAAAAATTTACTTAAAAAAAGAATTGAAGGCTAATATGGCAATTTATAGGAAAGATTGTTTTTTCTCCTGCGTAGCAAAATTGGCAAAACTTGCAAGGGATGAACTCTTTTTTACCTTATTAAAGTGGACCCAGACATGTTAAGTGTGTAGGCAGATAGAGGTCCTCTTAAGGGTTTCTCATCCTACTAGTGGAGTATTATGTAGGTGTCCTTTTATAAGGTACCCAACTTATAAAAGGACACCTAAATAATACTCCACTCTGTGGTGGAAGCAGTGCTGCCATTTTATGAGGCATTAGAGCTGCCCGGGGGGCAATTGCCCCCCAGCCCAGTCCGCCCCTGACCGAACCTGTGCAGAGAGCAGAGCTGTGGGAGGGACTCAGCAGGCCCCATCCTCTACAGGCTGCCTGCAGTAAACTACAAGAGGGCAAAGCTACACACTGGATTACTGCACAGATCTGGAAGTAATACACCAAGAATAAAGGAAGAATATACATGCCTCTTCTTATAATAAACCAATAATTGCTTTCGTTCAGCTTTAAAACATAAACTCAAAGATTGTAGACTGATGATGGTAGTAAAAATGGGGGAACATCAATAAGTAAATAGGACATATAGAGCCCATTCACACAGGGGCAACTTTGGATCTGACTTCAAGTCGCCCCAGGGCGCCCCTAGTTGCCTCAAGTCGCGCTGCATGAGAAAATCAATGTAAGTGAATGGAGCCATCTTAATACACACTACTGCAGTCGCTCCGACTTCAAAAAAGGTTCCTGTACTACTTCAATCCGACTTCTAGGCAACTGCTAGACGACCTGTACCCATTGATTTCAATGGAAGTCGCCTCAGAAGTCGGATCCCCTGTCTTAACAGAAGCAACTTTCCAGGAAGAGAACATACATTTCTCAGGCAAACCCCTCCCCCCTCCCTCCCTCCCACAGAGCTGATTCCTGTTTGATTGGCCTCTGGAATGTCTCCTGTCCTGGAGGCAACTTGAAGTTGCCTTGTAAGTAGCTCCAGGTCGCGCTGTGATTCATACTCAAGTCGTGTTCAAGTTGCCTCCCAAAGTCGCGCTGGAAGTCGTGTTGCCCCTGTGTGAATGGAGTCTCAAAGTGATATTTAAGATTCCGATTTTTTGTTTTAAAATAACAAACATGTTATACTTACCTGCTCTGTGCAAAGGTTTTGCAAAGAGCAGCCTTGATCTTTCTCTTCTCGGGTCCCCCGCCGGCGCTCCAGGCTCTCCCCCCCCCTGCTGAGTGCCCCTAAACCAAGCTGCTTGCTCTGGGGGCACTCGTGCATGCTCACTCCCCAGCCACCTCTGTGTGTCCATAAGACACAGAGAGTGCGGCTTGGCCTCACCCCGCTCCCTCCTCACTGGCTGTGATTGACTGCTGTGTCTCTGCCAATGAGAAGGCAGGCAGAGACCTAGGAGAGCATGAGCTCTCATGTATATCGCTGGATCATGACCCGGCTCGGGTAAGTATTGTGGGGGGCTGCAGGGAAAGCTGCACACTGAAGGTTTTTTGGACCTTCATGCAAATTAATACATGAAGAGTAAAAAAATTCAAGCTTTAGAATTACTTTAAGTAAGTATGAGATTTAGGACAAAAAAAATGAAATCCTGTGATGCGCATGTCAGTCCTGAGCTGCAGGATCAAATCCTTCACGGGTTTACAGTTCTCGTAATTGTGAATTTACTCGTGCCTCCTTTACCTCCAGAGGGTCAACTTTTCCGAAGACGGAGAAAATAAAACAGCACAGTAGTGAGTAAGCATAAAAGATGCAGTTGGATGCAAGAAGCCGGGAGCAAGGTTGACACTGCAGAGCCAGCAGCCCACACTGATGAGACCTAGTAATTTTAAAAACAGCTGTTTGTGGCTGCTTTGCTGTATAAGCACTTTCTGCAAAAGAAGTGATTTAAAGGCACACTACAGGCAAATGCTAAAGTGGATCCAATCACTGAAACCTCATATTAGCTTTAACATGTTGACAAAGTCATCTCCTAGTTAAATCTACAGCTTGGCTCTGTCACTGCTGTCACCTCCTAATCTCTCTGCTGCGTTGTCACCCTGTCACATGCACTGGAGATTGAAGTGTCTGTGTAAGCTACCATGCACAGGCATTTACACTATTGTCACCATGTGGAAACCAATAAAGTGCGACCACTGCTGGAGCAAGTGCACATAGGTAGTAAGTTGTTGCAAATAGGCCGCAGGAGATGCAGCAAAGAAGATCAAAGTATTTTCTTTGTGTTCAGGGTAAAGTGACAATGTCTGTGTGAAGTGAACCCACCTCCTCCCCCAACTAAAACTTACCTCTTCAGCATTCTCTGCCACTCCTTCCTCTGTCACAGCTGGTGTAAAATACAAAACATTCTAAAACATTTGTTTGCCATTCTTTCCTGAATTTAAAAAATTACAATTAGAATTTTTTTTTTTTTAAAACCATAAATTAAATATGTGCAGAGATACTAGGAAAAAGTCAAAAAATTTTTTTTTTACTTACCTGATCCTCTGCTCCCCTGGCAGATGGTGCTCCCCCAGGCTACAGAGGTGGACTGTCCCTTGGCACCATCTCGTCCTCCACTATAGACCCTACAGTGGTATTGATGATGTTAGGACCTAAAAGCGCTGCAGCATGGAGTAGAAGACACTGCAGGCACTGGTCTAGCATTGCGTCCAAAAGACACCTTTAGACACCTGCTAGACCCCCCCCCCCCCCCAAATGCGTTGGCTGTCTTTTGCCATCCTGTTGTTGTATGTGAATAAAATAAAGAGTTTTGGACTCTTGGGACAAACATTTGCACTCTCTCTTTTCATTTTTATGGGCTAGCATTACCACAGCAGTTTTGTTTTTTCGAAATCCCCCAGTACCATTTAGAACATAGTTTTATACCTCTTGATCCTGCTAGTAATTCTGCTATTTTTCTACTTCTTTAAAGCGGAGTTCCACCCACTTTTGATAGGTGGATTTTTTTTTTCTTTAGTTCCTTTTTTGAAGTACTTAGTGTGCTTCCGTTCCAGCTGGGCCACGGCGCGGGACGTCATGTCCTCTTGTGCAGCAAGCCCCCCCCACCTCCCCTCGCTGTCTTCTGAGACCTGTGTGTCCCCCAGAAGACAAGCTGGCTATTTACAAAGCGCTGTGTGACTCGTGCATGCGCAGTAGGAAACCGGCAGTGAAGCTACAAGGCTCCACTACCGGTTTCCCTTAGTTACAATGGCGGCGCCTATACCCGATACGATGGATGGATTGGCCTCTGGGGGGGGGGGGGTCACATCGCGGGCTCCCTGGACAGGTAAGTGTCCTTTTTTTAAAGTCAGCAGCTGCAGTATTTGTAGCTGCTGGCTTTTAATATTTTATTTTAGGCGGACCTCCGCTTTAAGTTCCACAGTGAGTATAACAAGCATGCTATGCTGCTGTCAGGAAGATCCTGCCAGTAACAGGCGTCCCAGGCTCACTGGCGTGCAATCACGGGCGCGCGCGTGCCCCTGTTGTATGTGACAGGGTCGGGTATCATATACAGACTGATTTTAAACTTGGATTGAAATGCAGGTTAAAATGGACTTTAAAGTGAATGTAAAGCCACTTTTAAAAGAGTGGTGAGGGCCTCTTTGACCATTTTCCAAAAGAGAAAAAAATGACATCAGCTATGCTAAGACCACTTTCACACTGAGGCGCTTTTCAGGCGCTTTCACGCAAAAAAAAAGCGCCTGAAAACGTATTTCCATTAAAATCAATGAACGCTTTCACACTGGGGCAGTGCGCTGAAAAAACGCCCCTCTCCATTGAAATGAATTGAAAGCGCTTCAAAAGCTGTTTTTCAAGCGCCTCAGTGTAAAAGTGGCCTTAAAGTAACCAACAAATGAATCAAAGCCCAATTTCAACTAACGCGTTTTAGGTGGTTATAGTAACTTTTTTTTCTTAAAAAAAAATAAATGAATATCATATACATAAAAGCTGACCATACTAAGCACCCATAGGTGTGTTATGTGGTTTGTCCCAAACTCTGTAGCTGTCACTTTTAGGGATCTTGCACACAGACGCCTGAAAACACCATGTTTTTAGACATTTAGGCGGTTTGTTTGTTTTACTGCTCTAAATGCAGCCCATTGTTTTTAATAGGCATCGGCATGTAAACTAGCTCTACAATAAACAGTAACAAAAATCTGCCTTGCTGGACAGTATTTTACGCATGTACACGCGTATACACTCAAATATGTGCGTACCCCACAACCACTTGATAAAAAAAAAATAGAAGAATTTCTACACATGTGCAGGTGTATATGCATATACTATACAGCGCTTCCTTACACAAAAACTTTCTGCCTAGATGTTGATATATCAGTACATTGTGCAAGAACGCTTACATTTAAATGTGGAGAAAATTATAAGTAAAACCCTATTAAATAATTAAAAAAGTAATTCATATTCTGAATACTATCGAGACAGGTATTAACAAAAAAGATATGATATTTTATTCTATAACAGTCCCTTGACTGGGATAAAAATTACAAAAGGAAAAAAAGATATAAAGGGGTTAAATCTTACTCACAGAGAAAGGACGAGGACAAATCGTAGAAACAGGCTAAAATAATTTTTTAGGAAACAACACATGGAAGGGTAATACGTGCGGATCAGATACTCCAGAGGGTCGGTGAGTGAATGTATTTACCATTATAGAAAGCGGTGGTTGTGGGTGTCCTTGGGCCAAATGGAAAAAGCATTTGGGGGTTGAATTGAGTTTTCAAGTTACTCTCAGTTAAACAAGTGCTTATCCAGCAATGTCAAAATAAGGTGCACTGCAAGGACTTCTGTTTTCTGGAGCCCAATCTCCCTACTTCTTCTGGAAGAATTTATCATTCAGCGTCTCCCTCTTTTGCCAGCGCTGCTCCAGCTTGGGTATCCCCTGGCCCAGTGGCGGCTGATGCTCAAAATTTTTGGGGGGCGTAAACAAACTGAAAAAAAAAATCATCAATTGCCGCCACTGTGCCCATTAGACGCAGCCACTGTGCCCAAACGCCACCAGTTTGCCCCCTCAAATGCAGCCAGTTTCCTCCCAAATACAGCCAGTTTGTCCCCAAATGCAGCCAGTTTGTCCCAAAATACTTCCATGTTTCCCCCAAATACTGCCAGTTTGTCCCCAAATACAGCCAGGTTCCCCCCAAATACAGCCAGTTTGTCCCCAAATGCAGCCAGTTTGTCCCCAATTGCAGCCAGTTTGTCCCCAAATGCAGCCAGTTTGTCCCCAAATGCAGCCAGTTTGTCCCCAAATGCAGCCAGGTTCCCCCCAAATGCAGCCAGTTTGCCCCCAAATACAGCCAGTGTCTCCCCAAATGCAGCCAGTTTGTCCCCAAATGCAGCCAGTTGTCCCCAAATGCAGCCAGTTTCCCCCCAAATGCAGCCAGTTTGTCTCCAAATACAGCCAGCTTCCCCCCAAATACAGCCAGCTTCCCCCCAAATACAGCCAGTTTGTCCCCAAATGCAGCCAGTTTGTCCCAAAATACTTCCATGTTTCCCCCAAATACTGCCAGTTTGTCCCCAAATACAGCCAGGTTCCCCCCAAATACAGCCAGTTTGTCCCCAAATGCAGTCAGTTTGTCCCCAAATGCAGCCAGTTTGTCCCCAAATGCAGCCAGTTTGTCCCCAAATGCAGACAGGTTCCCCCCAAATGCAGCCAGTTTGCCCCCAAATACAGCCAGTGTCTCCCCAAATGCAGCCAGTTTGTCCCCAAATGCAGCCAGTTGTCCCCAAATGCAGCCAGTTTCCCCCCAAATGCAGCCAGTTTGTCTCCAAATACAGCCAGCTTCCCCCCAAATACAGCCAGCTTCCCCCAAATACAGCCAGTTTGTCCCCAAATGCATCCAGTTTCCCCCAAATGCAGCCAGTTTCCCCCAAATACAGACAGTTTGTCCCCAAATGCAGCCAGGTTTCCCCCCAAATGCAGCCAGTTTGTCCCCAAATACAGCCAGTTTCCCCCCAAATGCAGCCAGTTTGCCCCCAAATACAGCCAGTGTCCCCCCAAATGCAGCCAGTTTGTCCCCAAATGCAGCCTGTTGTCCCCAAATGCAGCCAGTTTCCCCCCAAATGCAGCCAGTTTGTCTCCAAATACAGCCAGCTTCCCCCCAAATACAGCCAGTTTCCCCCAAATGCAGCCAGTTTCCCCCAAATGCAGCCAGTTCCCCCAAATACAGACAGTTTGTCCCCAAATACAGACAGTTTGTCCCCAAATACAGCCAGTTTGTCCCCAAATGCAGCCAGATTGTCCCCAAATGCAGCCAGTTTGCCCCCAAATACAGCCAGTTTGCCCCCAAATACAGCCAGTGTCCCCCCAGATGCAGCCAGTTTGTCCCCAAATGCAGCCAGTTTGTCCCCAAATGCAGCCAGTTTGTCCCCAAATGCAGCCAGTTTTGCCCACCAAATACAGGCAGTTTCCCCATCAAATACAGCCAGTTTCCCCCCAGCCCTGCACTTACCTTCCTCGGGTCAGCGCTGTCCTTCTTCCGTCCTCGATGTCTTCTCCCGCCCTTGATGTCGCTTCAGCCAATCAGGTTACCGGTAACCAGACCCGGTGAACCTGATTGGCTGAGACGCCTGTCAGTGTTAACCAAGGAACGCACCCCCTGTGCGTCCTCTGGTTAACTATTTGGAAGCCGATTACAGCCCTCAGGCTGTAATCCGGAAGTCTATCAGGCTCTGGCTCTGATAGGCACTTCCAAACACCAACCAGCCGCTGTTATTCAGATGGCCGGCGCTCACTAGGGAGAAAAATTAAGTTCAATGCTTCTGAGCATGCGTCGACTTGATTCTGAGCATGCGTGGGACTTGCCCATAGACGATCGGAATTTGCTATCGGTTTTTGATCCATCGGAAAAATTTAAAACATGTTCTATTTTTTAAAACTAATGGATAAAAGACTGATGGGGCCCATACACGATCGGTTTGTACGATGAAAAAAGTCCATCGGACTGTTTTCATCGGTAAAACTGATCGTGTGTACAGGGCATAAGAGTCATGTCTCTCTGCTGGTCCATTCCTCTGCTATCAGCATGAATCACTTCTGATGCCGCGTACACACGACAGTTTTTAATGTCATTGAAAAAACAACGTTTTTCTCGACGTGATTCTTCTCAAGCCTGCCTTGCCTACACACGATCATGAAAAAAAATGCTCGAGCAAAGTGCAGTGACGTACAACACGTTCAACAACACGTACGACGGCACTATAAAGGGGAAGCTCCATTCGGATGGCGCCACCCTTTGGGCTTCTTTTGCTGATCCTCGTGTTAGTAAAGTTTGGTGAGAGACGATTCGCGCTTTTCAGCCTCGTGCTCTTCAGTCCGTTACAGCGTGACGAATGTGCTATCTCCATTATGAACGCTAGTTTTACCAGAACGAGCACTCCCGTCTCATCACTTGCTTCTGGGCATGCGCGTTTTTTTCCCGTTGTTAAAGCCTACACACAGCCGTTTTTCACGACGGCAAAAACGACGACGCGAAAAACGACGAGAAAAAATAGAGCACGTTCCAAATTTTTAATGCCCATTTTTCACGTCGCGAAAAATGCTCTGGAGCCTACACACGATCGTTTTTAATGACCAAATACGGTCGTGTGTACGCGGCATCACAGGTTATCCTGACACCAAGAGAAAAATGGTGACAGGGAAGGGTTTCTGGGAGGATCAACCTGAATTATTTGCTTTTATCCATATGTCTAACAAAACTAAGTTCAGCTGTATATTTAACAGACCAAATGGGAGCAAACCAGAGAAGTTCATTGTTAGGGTTTAAATGTTACAAAAAAAGGTTTTGGCTATAGATGCTCTTTATTGGCCTCCTAAGGGACTAGGGCTTTTTTTTTTTTTTTTTTTAACCATGCTAACGCTCCAACTATTGTACATTGTATCAAAGTATCACAGAGTGTAAAAACATGAAATTAATGAAATGTCAATAATTCCATGACATTTTTATACCACTTTTCTGGTGCTGTAGATTAGGCGAGTTCATTTATCAGTTCACAGAAAACTCTTTGGCCTGCTCCGGGGCATCTGTAATAAGACATATGGTTCTTGTTAGTTTATCTTTGTGAATTTTACCAATAAAAAGAATGGTCTGGAAAGACAGATTGTGATAAGCACTCATATGGACACTGTTAAAATTATAATTCTTCTATGTTAACAAGTCAATGACCGGGAGAATATTTGGCCGGCCTGCCAAAGTGAACATTTTTAACGTGTTTTATTTATTTATTTATTTATTTTAGTAGATGGATAAAAATTTTATTCATTCGATATGAAGTGTTCATTAATCAAAAGAATTAAAGATTTGAGTTTTTAATTTTTTTATTATTTTGTTGACATTCCATACAAAATGTCGTTTTAAAAGTTCTGCCCCTCAAAAATACTTATTTTTTCTTTGGGATAGAGAAGCATGACGTTAGAACCCCTGTCACATTTTTTTCCATTGTCATAGATTTTTGAAAGTGAAGAAAAATCCAATGTTAGACAAAAATAGTAGGGAAATCTTTCACTGGAGTCACTTGTTCCAGTAGAAACAGTCTCTTCTCAATAAAGAGGGATGTTCTCTAACTTACTGTTGGGTCCATAGGACAGGAAGTAGAGGAAAATCTCCCCAAAGTTTCAAAAAACCCTTGGCAGGGTTTTTAAAGCTTTTCTAAAACCAAGAACAAAAAAAATATATATATATATATATATATATATATATATACAGTGGAACCTCGGATTACGAGTAACGCGGTTAACGAGCATTTCGCAATACGAGCACTGTATTTCTAAAAATCCTAACTCGGTTTGTCTCGCAAATAGAGCAGGATTCAGGCCAAAGCGGTGTGCACACCGCTTTTGGCCTGAGGTGGGGGGGGGGGGGCACCGGAGCCGAACGGTGCCGATCGCAGCCGATCATCGCTGTTCGGAAATGCACGGAAAGGCCCGAGGACAGTTCGACTGACCTCGGCAAACCTCGGAAAGGCTCGTGAACGGAGTCTTTCCGAGGTTTGCAGAGGTGAGCCGAACTGTCCTCTGGCCTTTTCAGGCGTTTCCGAGGCTCTCCTTGCCCGCCGCCTCTGGTCGCATGCGGTATTGTATGCCATTGAATTCAATGCGGAACAAATTATTTTTTCGTTTCCATTGACTTCAATGGGGAAACTCGCTTTGATATGCGAGTACTTTGGATTACAAGCATTCTCCTGGAACGGATTATGCTCGTAATCCAAGGTTCCACTGTATATATATATATATATTGCAGCTTACCCGTTCTTAGCTGTGGTGGCTGCATTTGTTTTCTCCTATTTTTTCCTTTGCTTTCACTCAGTGATCTAGCCAGTAAAACACTTCTTGTCCTAGGATGACAACGCTCACTCACTGTATTGCATCTATAGAGAATATGCGTTGTCACTCTAGAACAGGACTGTAGAACACCTCCCCTTCTCTTTTTCTCCTTAACGAGGTGTGTGTGCGGGGGTCTGCAGTTCTGTCAGGGGAAGATGTTTTGTAGCCCCAGCTTTGTAGTCCACAGAGAGAACTTGGAACAATGGGGTTGATTTACCAAAACTAGAGAAAGCTAAATCTGGTGCAGTTCTGCATAGAAACCAATCAGCTTCCAGTTTTTTTTTGTCAAAGCTTAAATGAAATTAAAAGCTGATTGGCTACTATGCACAGCTGCAACAGAAGTTCACACCTCCAGTTTTAGTAAATCAACCCTAACTGAGAAGAGTGCAGCAGAGGATCAACAGGCAGGCAGCACAGGAAGTTTGTCTGGCAGGATCAACAGGTTTTTAGTACAGCTGTGGCCAAAAGTTTTGAGAATGACACAAATATTTATTTTCACAAAGTCTGCTGCTTCAGCGTTTTTAGATCTTTTTGTCAGATGTTACTATGGTATGAGGGCTGGTGCTAGACTATTTTGCACCCTAAGCGAGAATAGCTACTTGCGCCCCCCCCCAAAAAAAAAAAATCAAAATGAATTCAATAATTTTAGCACCAGAACTGGTCCAGGTGGACAGGAGGGGGGGTGCAGCCAGGTGGGGGAAAGATGGAGCCAGGTGGACAGATGATAGGGGTGCAGCCAGGTGGAGGGATGGAGCCAGGTGGACATGGGGGGGGGTGCAACCAGGTGGAAGGAGAATATAGCCAGGTGGACAGGAGAGGGGGTGCAGCCAGTTGGAGGGATGGAGCCAGGTGGACAGGAGAGGGGGGTGCAGCCAGGTGGACAGGAGAGGGGGGTGCAGCCAGGTGGACAGGAGAGGGGGTGCAGCCAGGTGGACAGGAGAGGGGGGGTTCAGCCAGGTGGACAGGAGAGGGGGGGTTCAGCCAGGTGGACAGGAGAGGGGAGGTGCAGCCAGGTGGACAGGAGAGGGGAGGGGCAGCCAGGTGGACAGGAGAGGGGAGGGGCAGCCAGGTGGACAGGAGAGGGGAGGGGCAGCCAGGTGGACAGGAGAGGGGAGGTGCAGCCAGGTGGACAGGAGAGGGGAGGGGCAGCCAGGTGGACAGGAGAGGGGAGGGGCAGCCAGGTGGACAGGAGAGGGGAGGGGCAGCCAGGTGGACAGGAGAGGGGAGGGGCAGCCAGGTGGACAGGAGAGGGGAGGTGCAGCCAGGTGGACAGGAGAGGGGAGGTGCAGCCAGGTGGACAGGAGAGGGGGTGCAGCCAGGTGGAGGGATGGAGCCATGTGGAAAGGAGGGGGGGTGCAGCCAAGTGGAGGGGGTCACACACCAGTGATGAGGGCTTCTAGTCAGACCTTATCCCAGCGCTTCCCCCCACCACCTGACAAGTTCTTACCTTGGGGCACTTCTTTCCATTTCCCTCCACATGTCAGGCAACGGGCAGCAGTTGGAGTCACCAGTCACGCACAGGAGACCTCCTCCAGCTCCTCCCCCTTCAGCTGATCATTCCATTCGGTTCCACCCCCGGGCTCCGACGGTCGGGCGCGGAGAGGCTGGGTAAGCGGCAGGAGCAGCTTTGCTATGGGCTCCTCGCTCCTCTAGGACAAGTGGCCCGGCGGCCTCGGCCCAGCATGTGTCCTATGGGCCAGTCCGGGCCTGGGTGGATCCATCCTGGCTGTTTCTATGCACAATACCAAATCCGTGTAATTCCACCACCAGATACACAGGCCGCTCACCTCAGAATGTGGACCTCTGTATTACCAGAAGGTCACATAAGCAGTCCCTTTATCAAGGGTAATGTTTAAAGATGAGAGAGCTGTCTTCATACGGTGCTTCAACCGAAATCCTCAATCATTCAATAATCCCAAAAGCAAACTCATAAATTGGCGTAGTTACATGAAAAATGTCAAAAAGAAATACATAGTGCTCTCCATCTATAAAAAACACTTGATTTATTTATTTAAAAAGTTACTCACAAGCGAGGCACAGACACCCTGTGCTCGGATAACAGTCATGTAACATAGATGTGGAACCAGGTAGATGGCTGTCCTGACGTCGTGAAGCCCCTCGCACGCGTATCGTCCGTGGGCAAGGACTTCCTCAGCGAAAATATGCTGAGGAAGTCCTTGCCCACGGACGATACGCGTGCGAGGGGCTTCACGACGTCAGGACAGCCATCTACCTGGTTCCACATCTATGTTACATGACTGTTATCCGAGCACAGGGTGTCTGTGCCTCGCTTGTGAGTAACTTTTTAAATAAATAAATCAAGTGTTTTTTATAGATGGAGAGCACTATGTATTTCTTTTTGACATTTTTCATGTAACTACGCCAATTTATGAGTTCGCTTTTGGGATTATTGAATGATTGAGGATTTCGGTTGAAGCACCGTTTGAAGACAGCTCTCTCATCTTTAAACATTACCCTTGATAAAGGGACTGCTTATGTGACCTTCTGGTAATACAGAGGTCCACATTCTGAGGTGAGCGGCCTGTGTATCTGGTGGTGGAATTACACGGAAGTGGTTGCACTTGTGATCATTTACAAGCACTCTGTTTCACAGCTAGAGGATCCTTCTTACTTCCTGTTGGTGTTTCAGATAACATTCCTCTGGTTTCTGAAGTATACATCCCATGGACTTTTTGTGTTACATATGATTTTAGCGCTGCACTGCTTTTTATACACGTTTCATTTAAGGATTTATATTTTGACCTTCGGTGTTCAGCTGCATTGTGTTAGGATTGGTTTTGCGCTGTCTGGTTTTTTCTACTATGCACAATACCGCCCGCCCTGCTCCTCCAATGGCTGCACATTACCCAGAGAGGGAGGCGGGGCGGGCAGAGAGCTGACACCCACGGCTGCTGCTGGACATCAGCATGGTCTCCCCTGGCTTAGTCCGAGGAAGGGGAAGATCTGCCTGCTCCTTCTCCCCGCCCAGCCACTCTGCAGCCAGCCATATGGAGCCGCCTCTCAATACACTCCGCACCAGCCACCACCCGTTAGTGGGGGAACCGATCCTCTGGAGGGGACCCAGCTGCTGTGGCTGCGCCCCTAGGCGGCAGTGCGCCCTAGGCAGCTGCCTAGTTTGCCTAGTGGAAGCGCCGGCCCTGTATGGTATACTGAATAATAATAAGTGTCAAAGGCTTTTATTGACAATTACATTAAGTTTATGCAAGGAGTCAATATTTGCAGTATTGACCCTTCTTTTTTCAAGACCTCTGCAATTCACCCTGGCATGCTGTCAGTCAACTTCTGGGCCACATCCTGACTGATGGCAGTCAAATCTTGCATAATAAATGCTCGGCATTTATCAAAATTTGTGGGGGTTTTTTTGTTCACCTGTCTCTTGAGGATTGACTACAAGTTCTCAATAGGATTAAGGTCTGGGGAGTTTCCTAGACATGGAGCCACACTTTTGATATTCCCCCCCCCCCCCCTCCAAACCACTTACCGTAGTTATAATTTTCGCCCTATGGTAAGATGTTGGAAAAGGCATTGTTCCTCACCAAACTATTCTTGGATGGTTGGGAGAAGTTGCTCTCTGGGGATGTTTTTGTACTATTCTTTACTCATGGCTGTGTTCTTAGGTTAAATTGTGAGTGAGCCCACTCCCTTGGCTGAGAAGCAACCCCACACATGAATGGTCTCAGGATGCTTTACTGTTGGCATGACAAAGGACTGATGGTAGCGCTCACCCTTTCTTCTCTTGACAAGTATTATGCCGCGTACACACAACCCTTTTTAATGTCATTGTAAAAACAAAGTTTTTCTCGACATGATTCTTCTCAAGCCTGCCTTGCCTACACACGATCGTGAAAAAAAATGCTCGAGCAAAGTGCGGTGACGTACAACACGTTCGACAACACGTACGACGGCACTATAACGGGGAAGTTCCATTCGGATGGCGCCACCCTTTGGGCTGCTTTTGCTGATCCTCGGGTTAGTAAAGTTTGGTGAGAGACGATTCGCGCTTTTCAGCCTCGTGCTCTTCAGTCCATTACAACGTGACGAATGTGCTATCTCCATTATGAACACTAGTTTTACCAGAATGAGCGCTCCCGTCTCATAACTTGCTTCTGAGCATGCGCGTTTTTTTCGCGCCGTTAAAGCCTACACACGGGCAGTTTTCACGACGAGAAAAAAGACAACGAGAAAAAAGACAACGTGAAAAACGACGAGAAATAGAGCATGTTTCAAATTTTTAATGCCCATTTTTCACATCGCGAAAAATGCTCTGGAGCCCACACACGATAGTTTTTAATGACCAAATAAAAAAATGGCATTTTTCTCGTCATGAAAAACGGTCGTGTGTACACGCCATTAGTCTGTCTCAGTGGCGGATCCAGGGGGGGCAACAGGGCAATTGCCCCCTCTGAGAATGCGGGTGAGAGAGCCGGCGGTACTTAAAGACCTTGACCATTTTAGATTATTATCAAACCTCCAAATCAACTTTTCAAAATCAAACGCCCTAAACATTTCCCTGCCTCCCGGTTTATGCACACAGTGTCAACATAATTTTCCGTTTAACTGGACCAGCAAAACACTCACATATCTAGGTATACAAATACCTACTTCCCTGTCAGATTTGTATTCTACTAATCACTTACCTTTGCTACAAAGAGTAATACAGGACTTGAAGAAGTGGTCCATAGGACTTTTTTCCTGGTTTGGAAGAGCTGCTATCATTAAAATGAACATTTTACCTAGGATATTGTACTCACTACAAACGGTCCCTATTAAACTTCCCCCAGCCTTTTTCTCGGCTTATAGAAAAGCGTGTACTGATTTTATCTGGGGACCATTAAGACCTAGAATTAGTTACTCAAAACTCACCGCCCCGAAACTCAACGGAGGTGTGGGCTTACCAGATTTGAGAAAATACCAACAAGCTAGCCATTTGACTAGAATCATTGATGGGAATGTCCACTCTGAAACTAAGGACTGGGTCCAGTTGGAGATTTCATTGGCTCCTGTCCCTTTGGCCCATTCTCCATGGATAGCTCAACATCATATTCCCTTAGCATTCCGTGCCAATCCATTAATACACCCTACACTAACCTCTTTCAGAGATACATGTACCAAACACAAGATTTCATCGATTTTAGGTCCCATGACCCCACTTAGACTGAATCCTACATTTACCCCTGGAATGCAAAAGCACTTCTTAAAAGATGCTTGGCCGCATCCACATGTGGGAGCTACACATTTCTTTGAGGATGGTCAACTCCTCTCTTAAGATAACTTAGCAGCTAAAATGTTGACGGGAATGTTCCCTTTTTGGACGTATGTACAAGTTCAACACTTTTTTCACGCCCCTAAACCCAGACCAGATTGGTCAAGACAACCTACCCCATTTGAAACAATGTGTTTAAAAGCACAACCCCAACGACATCTTATTTCTTACACATATGCCCTATTATTCTCAGAGCATACTTCTAAAGATAATTGGACTTGTCGCGAATGGGAAAAAGACCTTTCTAAAGAACTGGCTTAAAATGATTGGGAAACCATTTATAACCGTATCCATAAGGGTACGCTGAACAACTATGCACAAGAAAATGCTTTCAAAATAGCTTTGAGGTGGTATAGAACCCCCCTCAAGCTTTACCATATGTACCCAGCTCTTTATCCACAATGCTGGAGATGTGGTTCAGAGATTGGATCACTCTTACATATTTGGTGGACGTGCCCTAAAATCCAACCCTTTTGATACATCACACAAATAACCACCTACAATTTAGAATACACACCAGTTCAGTTTCTGTTACACCTCCCCTCGATACCAAAGAAGGTGTACTTCCGCTCTTTACCTATGCATATGGTGAACGCTGCAAAGATGTGTATCCCTACTAAATTGCGTTCCCCTAACCCTCCGTCCATTGCGGATTGGTTCCATCGTATTGGTAAAACTGCGGAAATGGAGGACCTAATTCACCAGGCAAAAGACACGCCTTCCAAATTCACCAAGATTTGGTCTTGCTGGTTACATTTCACTACTACAGATGAATACAAGCAGGTTGTTTCATGATACGTCATTGAGAATGACATTAGGATATCTGAGACTCTGGTAACCCCCATCCCTCCCCATCTAACCCCCCTTGCTTTTCTCAATACATCCCCCTTCCCTGAAATTATAAAAATTGAACTCTTGTGAAATTCCTCCTTAGCACCTTTAGCTATATATACTTCCATTATTCTTCTTTCCCAGTTAGAAGGCTATTCCTTCTCCATTTCACCACCTTTTTTACCTGATAGCACACTTAATTCATTATCTACTTGGATTCTATTGATTAAAACAGTTCTATTCTGCCAGGTACCCTCGTTACTGGAGTAATATCAAAATCGCACTTATGTTCCTGTTTGTAAGGTTTTTTTTTTCTCTACTTTGGACTTATTTTGCCTTTCTACTACAGTTTGATGTCTGAACTTATCTTTAAGACTGTAAGAGTATACATCTGTATTTATTGTAGCGGCTGCGTCCTCATTTATTATCTTTCTGTACTCCTGTATACGATCTCAATAAAAACTTTTCAACAAAAAAAGAGAGAGCCGGCAGGCGGCTCCGCGGGTGAGAGAGCCGGTGGGCGGCTCCGCGGGCGAGAGAGCCAGCGGCGGCTCTGAGGGTGAGAGAGCCGGCGAGCGACTCCGTAGGTCAGAGACAGCGGGCGGCTCCGTTGGTGACCAGCTGTGCGGCTCGATGACGGTGTGTGAGCGAGCTGCTAGCCAATCAGGGAGCCGTCGGGCGGGCGGGGGAGCAGAGAGAGGACATCATCTCTCACCGCCTGGCGCCCACCCTGCATCCCTGCAGTTCCACCCTCACTGTGCACTGTGTGCAGGCAGCTGCGGCAGCAGAGAGAGTACATCATCTCTCTGCTGCCTGACTGGTATTCTGCTGAGTGACTCTGGGACACAGCAAGAGACCACCTTAGCAGGGAAGTAACACAGCAAGTGACAATCTGCAACGTGTGGCAGGTGACGTGGCAAGTGACAATCTGCATCTGGTGACAGGCGATGTGGCAAGTGACAATCCGCATCATGTGGCATGGGACGTGGCAAGTGACAATCTACATCTGGTGGCAGGTGACGTGGCAAGTGACAATCCGCAACGTGTGGCAGGTGACGTGGCAAGTGATAATCTACATCTGGTGGCAGGTGACGTGGCAAGTGACAATCCGCAACTTGTGGCAAGTGACAATCTACATCTGGTGGCAGGTGACGTGGCAAGTGACAATCCGCAACGTTTGGCAGGTGACGTGGCAAGTGACAATCCGCAACGTGTGGCAGGTGACGTGGCAAGTGACAATCTACATCTGGTGGCAGGTGACGTGGCAAGTGACAATCCGCAACTTGCGGCAAGTGACAATCTACATCTGGTGGCAGGTGACGTGGCAAGTGACAATCTGCAACGTGTGGCAGGTGACAGTGGCAAGTGACACACTCGGGGCTCCCACTGATTCTGCATTATGGTGAGTTGAACTATTACATTTTTTATAACAATGTAATAATAGTAATAATGCACTTCAGTCATCCTGACACCATAACAACCATGGTACCGTGATGATTGAAGCGCCAACACCAACCATTGCCCCGATAAATTTGCCCCAAAAAAAAGTATTTTCTGTCAGTGCCCCTCCCGAGACTAGACTCTGGATCTGCCCCTGGTCTGTCTCTGAAGTTTTTCCTGGAGAGAAGTTGCTTCTTTGTTGCCCATCTAGACACCAGGCCATCCTCCAAAAGTCTTCGCCTCACTGTACAGGCAGATGCACCCACACCTTCCTGCTGCCATTCCTGAGCAAGCTCTGCACTGGTGGTACCCCGATCCCGCAGCTGAATCAACTGCAGGGCTGGACTCGGACAAAAATTTGTCCCTGGACTTCACCCAGACCGGCCCACTTTAATTTTGCAAACACGCACAAAAACAGTATATAAACTATACGCAATTGCGCGATATGTATATGGATATGGATATGGATACAGATTGAGTTTGGGATGGATCTTCGGGAATCGGTGTGGCCTTTGTATGGGGCATAAGAGCGGCCCAGGGGAAAATCGCCACCCTTCCTCCCCCCGGGAAGGACCGGGGGGGGGGATGTAGTCTCAGGGTTGACAGGGAATTCAGCGGTGGGTGTGATTTCTCAGGTGAATGGCTGGTGCTAGCACTGAAATAATCCCAAACAGCATGCTTAATATGGTGTCAGGATGATCAAATCACATTATTTCTATTTCTACATTGTAATATATAATGAAATAGTTGAACTCACCATAATGCGGAATCAGTGGGAACCCTGAGCTTGTCACTTGCCACCAGATGCAGCTTGTCACTTGCCACCAGATGCAGCGTGTCACTATTGCCTGCGACCAGATGCAGCATGTCATTTGCCACTGTCTCCTGTTACCAGATGCAGCATGTCACTTGCCACCTCTGCCTGCCACCAGATTCAGCATATCACTTGCCACTGTTGCCTGCCACCAGATGCAGCATGCCACCATCACCTGCGACCAGATGCAGCATGTCATTTGCCTCTGTCGTCTGTCACCAGATGCAAAGTGTCACTTGCCACCATCGCCTGCCACCAGATGCAGCTTGTCATTTGCCTCTGTCGCCTGTCACCAGATGCAGAGTGTCACTTGCCACCATCGCCTGCCACCAGATGCAGCGTGTCATTTTCCACTGTCTCCTGCCGCCAGATGCAGCTTGTCACTTGCCACCAGATGCAGCGTGTAACCATTGCCTACGACCAAATGCAGCATGTCACTTGCCACTGTCTCCTGCCACCAGATGCAGCTTGTCACTTGCCACCAGATGCAGCGTGTAACCATTGCCTGCGACCAGATGCAGCATGTCACTTTCCACCATCGTCTGCAACCAGATGCTGCGTGTCACTTGTCACCATTGCTTGCCACCAGAGGCAGCGTGTCACTTGCCACCGTCGACTGCCACCAGATGCAGCGTGTGTCTCTTGCCACCATCACCTGCCACCCAGATGCAGCATGTCCCTTGCCACCATCACCTTCCACCAGATGCAGCGTGTCACTTGTCACCGTCGCTTGCTGCCAGAGAGAGGGCAGGGAGAGAAGGGGCCAGAGAGAGGGGGGACAGGGAGAGAGAGAGGGGGGAGGTGAGGGCCAGAGAGAGGGGGACAGGGGGATAGAGAGGGGAAGGGGGCAGAGAGAGGGGGACAGGGAGGGGGCAGAGAGGGATGACAGGGAGAAAGAGAGGGGGCAGAGGTAGGGGGGACCGGGAGAGAGAGGGGGAGGGGGCCAGGGAGAGGGGGGCAGGGAGAGAGAGAGGGAAAGGAGCAGAGAGAGGGGGACAGGGAGAGAGGGGGACAGGGAGAGAGAGAGGTGAAGGGGGCAGAGAGAGGGGTCAGGGTCTGGTCAGTGACAGTGCTCAGCTCACTCACATGGATGGGCCGGGGGGGCTCACAGTCAGTGGCTTTAATGTGGCTGTCGGCTGCTTGTTTAATCTTCCTGCCCCCTCTTCCTCTTTATAGATGCAGCACACGGGCAGGGAGAGAGGGGCAAGAGAAGCAGTGTGTGTCACAAGCTGGCTCAGGCATGCTGGACAGACCAGTGTGCGGATCCCCTCTTCTAGGGCAGCTGCACTGAGCTGGCTGTCACCCGCTGCCCACACACTGACACCAGGGATGATCCAAAGGATGGAGCGGCAGCGGCCGTCTGAGAACTTCTGTCCCCGCCCACCAGCGTGACCTTTCAGACACCTATCGCAGTGGCAGAGCCAAAGGAAGTGCTCCAAAAGCCTGTCAGCTCTGTGCTACAGTTGGTGGGCGGGCCGGCAACGATAAGAAACACTGAAACTCTGAAGCTCCCAGCAAGCTCCCCCCATCCCGGCCCAGTCCACCCCTGAATTGCCACCTGAGTCCTATGGTAGGGCCACCCTTGGGCAGTGCAGCGGTGCTCAAATGAATGGCTGTCTGTCACTGAAACCAGCCCACTGAGCCATCGGCCCACCGGGAAACTCCCGGTAGTCCCGATGACCAGTACATGCTCGATTAACTGTAGTAGACGGTCCTGGCGCTTGCTGGACTTTCCCGGGCCCCCGAAGCCTTCTTCACAAATGCAGTAGAAAGGCAGCAGACTTTGTGAAAATTTA
Organism: Rana muscosa; assembly: GCA_029206835.1. Taxonomy (NCBI): domain Eukaryota; kingdom Metazoa; phylum Chordata; class Amphibia; order Anura; family Ranidae; genus Rana; species Rana muscosa. Next base: position 195,909,677 of record CM055118.1, read on the forward strand.
TATTTGTGTCATTCATAAAACTTTTTGCCACGGCTGTACTTATGGAGCAGATATAACAAAACACTGTCAATTAAATATTTAATAAACCAAATGGGATCAGATAAGAGAAGTTCATTATACAAATATTCTATACTAAAACATTTTGAACATCTTTGGCTTTATACAGGGGAGGGCTGAGCCAGGGGGCAGGGTGACAATTGCCTCCCAGGCCAACCTAATTTATGTTCAAAATGGCCGGCAACCGATGCCTGCTACCATTTTCTTTTTTATTCTGGTCTAGGAAGTCGGGCCGGGGGCATGGCCATGGCGGCCGACCACTAGCTGTTGCATTCCGGGAGTTGTAGTCCGCACTCAAGCTTCTGGTGGGTGGAAAACACAGCTGCGCAGAGGAAACTACAACTCCCTAGGACCGGATTCTTGGAAGCAGGCAGAGGCAGGGCATGCCAGGGAGTCGGGACGCAGGGCTGCAGGGCTGGGCACTGGCTGCAACTTGACCCCAGGATCAGGAGCGTTACCCCCCAGGAAACCGTGGCGTGCAAGAACCTGCTGAGCTGAAATCACTGAGGTGAGAGACCCTGACACCCCTAGCTGACCCCCCATCTCCCCCCCATACACCCCATGTAACCTGCTCCAGTGATCAGGCTGCATTGATGGGCACTGGAGTTGGCTGCACTGATGAGCACTGGTGAGGCTGCATTGAAAAACCAGGTGGGCCATGGATGGTGAGATGATTCGGCGGTTCAATGGGCCACTTGACTGGACTTGCCCCCCAGGCCTAAGGCCGCCAGCCCTCCCCTGGCTTTATATATAACTAATATATATAATTTAAAGAGAACCTTAAAGGATTATGTAGGCTGCCATTGCTGACCTCCTTCTGAATATAAGGGTGGCAGGCTGTCTCTGGTTTCATATTCATCTTGTAGAAGAATGTGCCCAGGTTCACACTGGGCTGCGGGAGTGAAGCCGTGCGAGTTCAACTGAACTTGCACGATTTCACTCTCGCTGGCAGTCCCGATATCAGCCGCGATTACAAAGACATCTGTGCAGGTTTCTGCACAGATGTCAATGTAAATCCCTGGCCGAAATCACAAAACGTAGTACAGAAACTACTTTTTGAAATCGGTGCAGTGCCGCAGATGCAACATCGCACCGATTAGGACGGTGTCATTGCCGGCAAATGCCGCCATTTTGACATGCGATTTGTCAAATCGCATGTCAAAACGCACCAGTGTGAACCAGGGCTGTAGGTTAGACATTTAAAGTGAAGTCAGAATTTTCGATCTGCGCACTAGTTCTAGATGAGCGCCTGAGATGATTCAATCCATAGGATCAGCGACAGACAGGTAGCTAGCATTTTCACAATGAGAAGTCAGCAATGTAATGGGAGTGTCCAATGCCTCTCAGTACAGGTTTCCTTTAAGGGCGAATTCACACTGCTTGTCAGTTAAATTGCAGAGCAGCCGATTCAGTGCTCCGGCCACTCTGTGTTGCTGGTTGGCTAGGAGGCAGTGTGGTGCACAATTCAGTGCACTTTATCGTCGCCCCTTTTTTTTTCTTGTACCAGCTTTATTCGAAGTGTACAAAACGTACACTTCATTCACTGCAATTAAGGCCAATACACTGCGGGGAAAAATGGTGCCCCCTGTGCCCCTCATCCAGAGTGGAGGCCCTCTAACACATGCAGCAATACCCCCTAGAGGGCCGCTGGTTAATTTTGGTTTTGCACGTCACCTCTTCAGGTGCGTTGTCCGGGTAGGAAAGTCTGTAGTAATGCAATGTCCACACAGATGTAAAACCTCAAACAGTCAGGCTTTATTTTTCTTATGCAGTAAACGTTGAGAAGTAGAAGGTATAGAAGAGTAGGGGAAGGTTCAGGCACTTGCCACAACATATAACAGTCTCAGATCAAAGTCACTCACCTCTCTCAATGTTGGAGTGGGTATTGGTCACCCAGATAGTCCTCTCTCACATGGCCTAGCAGCCGGGATGACTCACGAACCAGAAACAGGGCAGTCTCTGCCACAGACTGTCCATATGAAGTAGGTCTCTGCCACAGACCTTTTAAAGTGTACAAAGTCTCTGCCACAGACCTTTCAAAGTTGAGCAAAATGGATAGTCCAGGAATCCTCTGCCACAGGATTTCAAAGTCCCAAACTTACAGCCGTACAGTTAAAGGGCCTTTAACCAATCCGGCAAACTGCAGGGCTTGTAGTATAGCGCAGTGTTTCTCAACTCCAGTCCTCAAGGCTCCCCAACAGGTCATGTTTTCAGGATTTCCCTCAGATGAAATGGCTGTGGTAATTACTAAGGCAGTGAAACTGATCAAATCACCTGTGCAAAATAATGGAAAGCCTGAAAACATGACCTGTTGGGGCGCCTCGAGGACTAGAGTTGAGAAACATTGGTATAGCGGGTCCCTAATTGATAAAGTTGCCAGGCCTCACCCAAGACAGCAGCACTTTGCCAGTCTCTTCCAGGGCAGGTCCTCCCCTGGTCTCCTTCATCAAGATAGCTTCCTTCCTATTTGAGTGGACAGCTTGGGATCCCCTCTCCGAACATAGGCCCCAGCCAGACTAGCTGGCCCTTCAGGGTAGCGATACAGCCTCGGGCCAACGTGGCCCAGAGACCAGGACCACACACACATACCTCACGCCCGGAGGGCTGCGGGGTGAGAACAGGCCCCAATCAATGGCGTTTGCCCCTTAAGTATCCCCTCCCAACAGGCAGAGCGGGTCGACCAATCCCCCTGTACCACTGCCGAGAAGGGCCACTCAATGCACCATGGTTTGCCCGTGTTCCAACAGGTGCCTGAGGTGGTAACGCCACCTACAGGAGATAAGGGAAAATGCTAACGGGCAAACCACAGCTAGAGCAGAGGCAAAATTAAGTGCAATTCAACCGTCCGAGCCCAACTACTGGCTTCAGACATCCCTCTAAATTTAAATAGTGTCCCAACCTTTTGGGGAGGGCGCTACACACAGATCACCAGTGAAAATAGGGGAAACAATCCTAAAAAAACGAATGCAGCCACCATATCTAATGATTGGTAACCTGCAATATATTGCATCTTTGGTTTTGGGCCTAATCCCGCTTTAAATAGATTTGATTACATCTGTAACTTGTGTTCATTAGAACCGTATTTACTATTAAATCCAAAATTAATTTTGTTTTGGATAGAGCAAGAAAGGGCTGAAGAATGTCAATTTAGTTTTTTTGCCATCTGTGTCCTCATTGGGGAGATCTCTCCTAATTTCCTGTCTGCATAGGAAGTGATCGGAAATCTCTTCAAAAGGGAACAGATGAAAAAAAAAAACCAACACATTTTTAGAAGGGTGGAGAAAGGTTTATTGCTGTCTGCACTTTCCTGTTTCGGTGACAACCGTACCCTCTTTTTCTTGTTGAGGTGTCATAGGTACAGAAAGTAAAGAAAAATATCCCCAATAAATTCACAGACAGAAATAAAAAATACTGTCAAAAATGTAGCTATTTCCCACTTATCTTAAAGTGGTATTAAAGGTTTGACTTAAAAAAAACAAAAAACAAAAAAAACATGTCACACTTACCTGCTCTGAGCCTTTACAACCACTTTAATTAAAAAAAATAAAAGACTTGTTTAGGCTTTAAAAATTGCCACATGTCCTATCCACTCACACTGCTAGTGTCCAATTATGATACTGTCCAAAATGTCCATTCATTACATATGTCTATACAATTCATGTATGCTCATGTAAAGTGTTTGTCCATTCTTCCTGTGCTATCTATTCGGATTTAGTGAAACTGTAAATCATAAGGTTCACAGAACAGCCTTTTCTGGGTAATAAATGAATAACATAATAGAAAGAATCTTGTTGTATCTGCTCTTTGTCAGGACTTTTACCTTTAAAGGGCTAAGGTTAGATAATGGTTCACTTAAAGCTGAACACCAGGCAGATATAAATGACATAAATTAATGCATTTCTGTTCTTAATAATATATCTATATGCCCAGGTTCACACTGGGGCTGCGGGAGTGAAGCCGTACGAGTTCAGCTGAACTCGCACAATTTCACTCCTGCCTGTCAGTCCCGATTTCAGCTCGATTACAGAGACATCTGACACAGATGTCAATGTAAATCGCGGCTGAAATCACAAAAAGTAGTACAGAAACTACTTTTTGAAATCGGTGCAGTGCCACAGATGCGGCGTCGCACCGATTAGGACGGTGCCATTGCCTGCAATTTGCGGCAAATTTCGCCGATTTGACATGCGATTTGACATGTCACTCCCTAAAAAGGGATAACAATAGTGTCCCTTTATTAAAACAAATCCAGCACAGTGGGGTGACAGTAAAATAATTCCTCAAGTCTAACATGCACCAATGCTTAACTACTTACCGACCAGCCGCCGCAGTTGTACTATGGCAGGTTGGCACGGCTGCGCTAAATCGCCGTCATTGTACATCGGCTGCTTTAAGAAGCTATAGGGGCAACGCCGGAGCTCGTGCGCACAGCCAGCAGCCACGATGTCCGCCGGCCACCCACGATCGCTCCTCAGAGAGCCAGAATGGGTCAATGTAAACAAACAGATCCCCGTTCTGACATGGGAGTAGAGAGAGATTGCCTGTTCCTAGTGATAAGGAACAGCGATCTCTCTCCTCCTCCAGTCAGTCCCATCCCCTCCACAGTTAGAAACACCTCCCTAGGGAACACTTAACCCCTTGATCGCCCCCTGGTGTTAACCCCTTCCCTGCCAGTGACATTTATACAGTAATCAGTGGCCATTTTTAGCTCTGATCGCTGTATAAATGTCACTGGTCCCAAAAAAGTGTCAAAAGTGTCCGATCTGTCGCTTGCAATGTCGCAGTCCCACTAAAAATCGCAGATCACCGCCATTACTAGTAAAAAATAAATGAATAATAAAAATGCCATAAATCTAGCCCCTATTTTGTAAGTATAACTTTTGCGCAAACCAATCAATATACGCGTATTACCAACACTTATTACTAAAAATATGTAGAAGAATACATATTGGCCTAAACTGATGAGGAAATTTGTTTTTTTTGGGGGGATATTTATTATAGTAAAAAATATTGTTGTTTTTTTTCAAAATTGTCCCTTTTTTTTGTTTTTAATAGAGCAAATACCACCAAAAGAAAGCTCTATTTGTGGTAAAAAAAAGGACATACATTTTGTTTGGGTACAACGTCGCACGACCGTGCAATTGTCAGTTAAAACGATGCAAAAAATGGCCCGGTCATTAAGGGTCATTAAATCCTTCCGGTCCTTAAGTGGTTAACAAAGATAGCTGATAATCTTCCAGGAACACTGTGCTGCGGATGTCGCTTTATACTTGCGAAGCATTCACATTTTTATTTTCCTTTTACTGTTAGCGGTGAACTGGTTAATCCTTTAGAAACCATCGTCTCTGGAACCGTCGCTGCGTTTTGGCTTGCTGAACCAGAGTGTCAGTGGAGGGATCCACTCAACGTCATACCTACATCAACAATCCATTTTTCCTCTTGCTCATCTTATCCTGAGTCTGTGGGAATTGCTGAGTTTTTACAGCTTTGGGAGCATCTGGCGGAAAAAGACAGCCCAAAATAGTTCAAAATAACATTGTAGCTGTCAGCCGGACTCGTCACGCTCTCTTTCTGATGTCTCTCTTGTACGATAGCGGGAGGGCTATCATGAAAGGGTAGTCTCTGGCTTGTCTTTGTAAGCATGTTTCAGGAACATGAGTTGGACGAGTTGTAAAGTTTTACTAGGTAAAAGCTGACATTGTGTACTATTAACATTAATATGGTATAAATCACTTCTAACCACATTCAAAGATTTGGAGATTATGTCTTTCTCATTACTGTTTGGCATCTAAATAAGGAAGGAAAAGAAAGAAAGATGAGAAAAAAAAAAGTTTCTGTTATTATTTACTTCCTGAAAGTTTGAGAAAGAGCTGCAGATGATAGTCACAAGACTCTTATGGGTGGATTTACTAAAGGAAAATAGGCTGTGCACTTTGCAAGTACAGTTGCTCCAGAGCTTAGTAAATGAGTTGAAGCTTCACTTTGCAAAGAACACCCAATGAAAAGCAAGGAAAAAAAAAAAAAACGATTTGATTTTGGTAAATCAACCACTTAGTAGCCAGTTGAGCATCTTCTGCTTATGAAGGTTGATTGGAGACCCTTTACCAATTCAGGGGGAAGATGGGACATGCTCTGTTTTAGACCACACCATGCCCCACCTAAATTAACAGGATGTAATGTAATTTTATATTGTATTGATTTGCAGGAGATTGTGGGGTAAGATCCCCATTTTTCCCCCGTATGATTTAATTGGCCTAATAAAAATGTATGCATTACCATATACTGTACTGTACTGTATATACCAGCAATAAAAAAAAGACCTGACTGGGACCACGTAGTGGTTGATTAAGTCCAAATAAGGTATTTATTTATTTTTTGGTTCATAATTTAAGTACTCCTTTACCTATTATAATAATATATTATTATGATTATTATTATTATTACTATTATTATTATTATTTAAAATAATAAATAATAATAATCATATTATATATTCAGATCCAGAATATTATTTACGAATCCCAAAAAGGAAATATTACTGTACATTATTCATATATTATATTATTATAATGCTTTATTATTAACATTTATTATTCATTTATATTATGACCTTGAGGTTTTTGATTTTTGCTGTAGTTTCTTAATTACTCTATGGGGTTGATTTACTAAAGGCAAATAGACTGTGCACTTTTCAAAGTGCAGTTGCTCCAAAGCTTAGTAAATTAGGTAAATCTTTACTTTGCAAGGAATACCCAATCATGTGCAAGGAAAATTTAAATAAAAAATGTATTTTTGCTTGCACATGATTGGATGGTAGAAGTTAGCAGAGCTTCTGCTCATTTACTAAACTCTGGAGCAACTGCACTTGCACAGTGCAACTGCACTTTGCAAAGTGCACTGCCTATTTGCCTTTAGTAAATCCACCCCAATATGTCCCATAGTTAGTAGGTCAGATAGTTTTGATTTGGGGGCCACACTTTACAGAGGTTCCTTGGCGCAGCAGTGTGGTTTAACAAGCATCTGTTAGCCCTGGTTCACACTGGTGCGATTTGACATGCGATGAATCGGCAAAATTTGCCGCAAATTGCGGGCAATGGCACCGTCCTAATCGGTGCGACGCCGCATCTGCGGCGCTGCACCGATTTCAAAAAGTAGTTTCTGTACTACTTTTTGCGATTTCAGCAGCGATTTACATTGACATCTGTGTCAGATGTCTCTGTAATCGAGCTGAAATCGGGACTGACAGGCAGGAGTGAAATCGTGCGAGTTCAGCTGAACTCGCAAGGCTTTACTCCCGCAGCCCCAGTGTGAACCTGGGCTTAGTGAAACAGTTTAGCTTGTTTTTTGTGCTAATTTTCTGGGGAAAAAAAGCACTTTTCCCCCTTTTGGCCTATCACTATGATGAACAGCCTTACTGGCCAAAAGGCATTCAAAGCTGGGTGGTGCGCCTAGCGACATGTATGTATAGTCATAGGTGTACGCACAGGGTGTGCCAGGTGTAATCACAGCATGTGGCACAGATTCCCCTTGTTTAGACCCCAGATATTTCACCAAAACCCCCTAACAGGGCTCCTAAAAAATTGTAAAAAAAATCATTAACCACTTGCCGACCGCCACATGTACATATACGTCAGCAGAATGGCACGGCTCCTGCCGCGCGCTCCGTGAGCACCTCGATGTCCGCCGGGTGCCCGCGATCGTCTCACGGAGAGGCAGAACGGGCAGAACGGGGAGATTCCTATGTAAACAAGGCCTAGTGACAGGACAGAGTACTGCTCCCTGTGATCGGGAGCAATGATCTCTGTCATGTCACTGGTAGCCCACCCCCCCCCCCCCCCCACAGTTATAATCACTCTCTAGGACACACTTAACACCTTGATTGCCCCCTAGTGTTTAACCCCTTCCCTGCCAGTGTCATTTACACAGTAATCAGTGCATTTTTATAGCACTGATCGCTGTATAAATGACAATGGTCGCAAAATAGTGTCAAAAGTGTCCGATGTGTCCGCCATCATGTCGCAGTCCCAATAAAAATCGCAGATCGCCGCCATTACTAGTAAAAAAAAAAAATTAACAATAAAAATGCCATAACACTATGCCTTATTTTGTAGCCGCTTTAACTTTTGCGCAAACCAACCAATAAATGCTTATTGCGATTTTTTTTTACCAAAAATATGTATAAGAATACATGTCAGCCTAAACTGAGGAAAAAAAATTTTTTGGAAAAAAAATGTTGGATATTTATTATAGCAAAAAGTAAAAAATATTGTGTTTTTTTTCAAAATTGTTGCTCTTTTTTTGTTTATAGCGCAAAAAATAAAAACTGCAGATATGATCAAATACCACCAAAAGAAAGCTCTATTTGTGGGGAAAAAAAGGACATCAATTTTGTCAGCTAAAGCGACGCAGTGCCGAATCGCAAAAAGTGCTCTGGTCAGGAAGGGTGTCAATTCTTCCGGGGCTGAAGTGGTTAAAAAATGTAATTGAAAAAAATAAAATAAAAACTACTGACACCGTAAACTGTCCTACTGACACTACTCTCTGCCCTAATGACACCGTCCACTGTTCTACTGACACCGTCAGTTTTATATACACCGCACAAACATATGTGTGTTTGAGCTTTGGGGTACAGCAATAGGCTGCGCACACTTATGCGTATAGTGCAGTATGCACCAAAAAATGAAGGCTCGGAACACAAGCAGCTTGTTTGCCTGGAATTTGCCCTTGGGTACATACTGCCCTACATATAAGTACTGCTAATTGCACCACCCAACCCCATCCAACCAAAGATAAACACCAGACGCTCGTGCACCGAGGCTAAATGCCCAGAAGCCTAAAGGTACATGCAGACATTTCTAAAAGTCCGCCATGTTTTCTGCAGCTAGCTCATACAGTTCTTATTGCTGCTTCTCTGCTCTGTGTTTCTGTACCTAACAGTGAGCGGCAAGCTTTCAGAAGCCTTTGGAGAGAATTGCTAAATGTTTGCATGTGATATGTAAGCCATTCTGATCTACCAAAAAGTCTAAAATCTGTGACATTTAAGAGGACGGTTACAACAGGAAAACCGTCTTCACTTCGCACTCACTGATGCCGAGATATCTTATGAGTCACCAACTGTTTATGTCGTTGCGCTGAGAGCAGGGAAATGAAATAATCCCAGATAATAGAATTGTCTCTTTTAAAATGCTAATTGGCTGGCTATAAAGCCGGCTTCTTGTTCAGGGTCCGAAGCATGGAATATATGGAGAATAAAAAAACAGGTTAATGACTTTATGTTTACCAAAGCAGCACTGTGGCTTAGTGGTTAGTGTTTGATTTTCCCCACAACCATGTCCACATGGGGTATGTACCCAATGATTCTTTTTTGTGTTTGTGTGTTTCCTTCCACAGCCAAATAACACACTGGAAGGTGAATTTGGACCTAAAGCCAAACCACAGTGATAGCGGTACATTATTTTTGGTTGTGGTTCATCAAGAATTGTTGCTTTGGTTACCTCTGTTTAAAACTTATTTAATCTCTTTAAAGTGTTACTAAACCCAGAAGCCTGCATTCACTATATCTGGTCTCCCACAGTACACAGAACATGGAAGTGCAATTATTTTAGTAGATCTAAACTGCTAAATTCCCTTTTCTCACCAGCAGTATATAGCAGTCTTGTGACTTCTATCGGTGTCTGGTTAAAGCTTGTAGGAGGAGTTTTTATTCTACTCTGACTGTCCATTGAGGCTGCAGGACCCCTGACACTCTGTCTGGACAGTGCCAATTGACCCTGTGCTGATCACATGCACTTTCCCAAGAAAAAAAACTCTCTAGCAGAATACACCAAACTGAGCATGTGCAGAGTGACTCCAAAGGCTCTGTACTATCAAGAGATTATTATTATTATTATTATTATTATTATACAGGATTTATAAAGCGCCAACAGTTTGCGCAGCGCTTTACAACATCAGGGAAGACAGTACAGTCACAATACAATTCAATACAGGAGCGATCAGAGGGCCCTGCTCGTTAGAGCTTACAGTCTAGAAGGGAGGGTCACGTGGAACAAAGGGTAGTAGCTGTGGGGGATAGCTTGGGGACAGGGAAAGAATGGGGAGGATCAGAGAAGTCAGAATCAAAGAGCCTTTTTAAACAATGTGTAGGATTAACCCCTTAGCTTCCACAGTAAGTACAGGCATACCCCACTTTTAAGTACACAATGGGTTTTATTTACTAAAGCTGGAAAGCGCAAAATCTGTCTCACTTCTGCATAAAAACCAATGAGCTTCCAGGTTTTATTACCAGGCTTAATTGAACAAGCTGGGGTTAGAAGCTCATTAGTTTCTATGCAGAAATGAGACAGATTTTGGGCTTTCCAGCTTTAGTAAATAAAACCCATTGTGTACTTAAAAGTGGGGTATGCCTGTATAACAAGCATGCTTTACTGCATATACAGACTGATTTTACTGTTGTGGGTTCAGTAACATTTGAAGGCCCTTTAAAGCGGTTGTATACCCAAATTTTTTACTTTTACCTACAGGTAAGCCTATAATAAGGCTTACCTGTAGGTAAAAAGAATAGTTGCAATCTGGGAACACCCAAGAGGATAGTATGTGACCGGGCAAATAATATTAATGCATTAAAGTGTCTGTTCACCAACGCCAGAAGTCTGCCAAGCAAAATAGGTGAGTTGGAAGCTCTGATGCATGAGGAGAGCTATGATGTAATCGGTATTGCTGAAACTTGGCTTCATTCCTCACACGACTGGGCTATTAATATTCCTGGCTATGCACTCTTTCGGAAAGACAGGGTAAAAAGGAAGGGTGGAGGGGTCTGTCTCTATGTGAGAAGTGATCTCAAAGCGAGTGTGAAAGAGGACCTGGTGGATGGAGAGTGTGATGAGTCTGAAGCATTATGGGTGGAACTGCATACAGATGTGCGTAGTTCAAAGCTAATCATTGGAGTTTGTTATAGACCACCCAATGTTAATGAGGAGTTAGAGACTCAGCTCCTTGCACAGATGGAAAGGGCTGCAAGGGCTGGGACGGTGATAATAATGGGGGATTTTAACTACCCAGAAATTGACTGGAGTAATGGAACTGCTGGGACAGTTAAAGGGCAAAAATTTATAAACCTATTGCAGGACAATTTTATGGTCCAGTTTATTGAGGCCCCAACTAGGAATGATGCTCTGTTGGACCTGGTAATCTCAAACCATGCAGAGCGTATTACTAATGTTCAGATAAAGGAACACCTGGGTAGCAGTGACCATAACATGATTTCATTTGATGTTAGTTGTAAGCAAAAATCACATACAGGAAAGATAAAAACACTTAATTTCAAGAGAGCAAATTTTCCAAGGATGAGTGCTGCTCTCCAGGACTTAGACTGGGAAGGAATATTGGCATCAATGGGCACAGAACAGAAATGGGAATTCTTCAAAAAGACTGTTTGTGAACTCACTGCAAAGTATATTCCCATGGGCAATAAGTTTAAAAGGCTAAAAATAAAACCTATGTGGCTCACTGCCAAAGTTAAAAAAGCTATAAACTATAAGAAAAGAGCTTTTAAAAAATATAAAAATGAGGGAACACTAGTGTCATTTAAATGTTACAAAGAATATAACAGGATATGTAAAAAGGAAATCAAGGATGCAAAAATTCAAAATGAACGACAGATTGCAAAAGATAGTAGGACAAACCCCAAAAAATTCTTCAAATATATTAATAGTAAAAAGGTCAAGTCTGAGCATGTAGGCCCTTTACAAAATAATCTAGAGTGGGTGACTGGGGACAAAGAGAAGGCTAATTTATTAAATACTTTCTTCAGTTCTGTGTATACAAAGGAGCATGGGGGAGCTCATGTCCAAAATGGGGGTGGTAGTGACACAGCCCCAAATCCACAAGGGCTCAAAAGTGATATGGTCCAGAAATATTTAGATGGAATAAAGGTGGATAAAGCACCTGGACCAGATGGCATACACCCACGGATCCTAAAAGAATTGAGCTCTGTAATTTCAAAGCCATTGTATTTAATTTTTAGGGACTCATTAACCACTTAAGCCCCGGACCATTTCGGGCCATTAGGACCAAGCCTGTTTTTGGGATTCGGCACTGCGCTGCTTTAACTGTAAATTGTGCGGACATGCAATGTTGTACCCAAATGAAATTTGCGTCCTTTTCTTCCCACAAATAGAGCTTTCTTTTAATGGTATTTGATTGCCTCTGCGATTTTTATTTTTTGCGATATAAACAGAAAAAGACCGAAAATTTTGAAAAAAAATGATATTTTCTACTTTATGTTATAAGAAAAATCGAATAAACTCAATTTTAGTCATACATTTAGGCCAAAATGTATTCAGCCACATGTCTTTAGTAAAAAAAATGTCAATAAGCGTATATTTATTGGTTTGCGCAAAAGTTATAGCGTTTACAAACTAGGGTACATTTTCTGAAATTTACACAGCTTTAAATTTATGACTGCCTATCTCATTTCTTGAGGTGCTAAAATGGCAGGGCAGTACAAAACCCCCCCAAATGACCCCATTTTGGAAAGTAGACACCCCAAGGAAATTGCTGAGAGGCATGTTGAGCCCATTGAATATTTATTTTTTTCGTCCCAAGTGATTGAATAATGACAAAAAAAAATAAAATAAATAAAAATTACAAAAAGTTGTCACTAAATGATATATTGCTCACACATGCCATGGTTATATGTGGAATTGCACCCCAAAATACATTCTGCTGCTTCTCCTGAGTACGGGGATACCACATGTGTGGGACTTTTTAGGAGCCTAGCCACGTACGGGACCCCGGAAACCAAGCACCGCCTTCAGGATTTCTAAGGGCGCAAATTTTTGATTTCACTCCTCACTACCTATCACAGTTTCGAAGGCCATAAAATGCCAAAATAGCACAAAACCCCCCCAAATGACCCCATTTTGGAAAGTAGACACCCCAAGCTATTTACTGAGAGGCATGTTCAGTCCATGGAATATTTTATATTTTGCCACAAGTTGCGGGAATATGACAAACTTTTTTTTTTTTGCACAAAGTTGTCACTAAATGATATATTGCTCACACATGCCATGGGCATATGTGAAATTACACCCCAAAATACATTCTGCTGCTTCTCCTGAGTACGGGGATACCACATGTGTGGGACTTTTTGGGAGCCTAGCCGCGTACGGGACCCCAAAAACCAAGCACCGCCTTCAAGGTTTCTAAGGGCATAAATTTTTGATTTCACTCCTCACTACCTATCACAGTTTTGAAGGCCATAAAATGCCAAGATGGCACAAAACCCCCCCAAATGACCCCATTTTGGAAAGTAGACACCCCAAGCTATTTGCTGAGAGGCATGTTGACCCCATTGAATATTTTTTTTTTTTGTCCCAAATGATTGAATAATGACAAAAAGAAAAAAAAAAAAATGTACAAAAAGTTGTCACTAAATGATATATTGCTCACACATGCCATGGTTATATGTGGAATTGCACCCCAAAATACATTCTGCTGCTTTTCCTGAGTACGGGGATACCACATGTGTGGGACTTTTTGGGAGCCTAGCCGCGTACAGGGCCCAAAAAACCAAGCACCGCCTTCAGGATTTCTAAGGGCGTAAATTTTTGATTTCACTCCTCACTACCTATCACAGTTTTGAAGGCCATAAAATGCCAAAATAGCACAAAACCCCCCCAAATTACCCCATTTTGGAAAGTAGACACCCCAAGCTATTTGCTGAGAGGCATGTTGAGTCCATGGAATATTTTATATTTTGCCACAGGTTGCGGGAATATGACAAACTGTTTTTTTTTTGCACAAAGTTGTCACTAAATGATATATTGCTCACACATGCCATGGGCATATGTGAAATTACACCCCAAAATACATTCTGCTGCTTCTCCTGAGTACGGGGATACCACATGTGTGGGACTTTTTGGGAGCCTAGCCGCGTACGGGACCCCAAAAACCAAGCACCGCCTTCAAGGTTTCTAAGGGCATAAATTTTTGATTTCGCTCCTCACTACCTATCACAGTTTTGAAGGCCATAAAATGCCAAGATGGCACAAAACCCCCCCAAATGACCCCATTTTGGAAAGTAGACACCCCAAGCTATTTGCTGAGAGGCATGTTGAGCCCATTGAATATTTTTTTTTTTTGTCCCAAATGATTGAATAATGACAAAAAGAAAAAAAAAAAAAAAAATGTACAAAAAGTTGTCACTAAATGATATATTGCTCACACATGCCATGGTTATATGTGAAATTACACCCCAAAATACATTCTGCTGCTTCTCCTGAGTACGGGGATACCACATGTGTGGGACTTTTTGGGAGCCTAGCCGCGTACGGGACCCCAAAAACCAAGCACCGCCTTCAAGGTTTCTAAGGGCATAAATTTTTGATTTCACTCCTCACTACCTATCACAGTTTTGAAGGCCATAAAATGTCAAAATAGCCCAAAACCCCCACAAATGACCCCATTTTGGAAAGTAGACACCCCAAGCTATTTGCTGAGAGGCATGGTGAGTATTTTACAGCTCTCATTTGTTTTTGAAAATTAAGAAAGACATTTTTTTTTCTTTTTTTTTTTCTTTTTTTACATTTTCAAAACTTTGTGACAAAAAGCGAGATCTGCAAAATACTCGACATACCTCTCAGCAAATAGCTTGGGGTGTCTACTTTCCAAAATGGGGTCATTTGGGGGGGTTTTGTGCCATCTGGGCATTCCATGGCCTCCGAAACTGTGATAGGCAGTGAGGAGTGAAATCAAAAATTTACACCCATAGAAATCCTGAAGGCGGTGCTTGGTTTTTGGGGTCCCGTACGCGACTAGGCTCCCAAAAAGTCCCACACATGTGGTATCCCCGTACTCAGGAGAAGCAACAGAATGTATTTTGGGGTGTAATTCCACATATGCCCATGGCATGTTTGAGCAATATATAATTTAGTGACAACTTTTTGTACATTTTTTTTTTTTGGTCATTATTCAATCACTTGGGACAAAAAAAAAAAAATATTCAATGGGCTCAACATGCCTCTCAGCAAATAGCTTGAGGTGTCTACTTTACAAAATGGGGTCATTTGGGGGGGTTTTGAACTGTCCTGGCATTTTATGCACAACATTAGGAAGCTTATGTCACACATCATCCACTCTTCTAACCACTTGAAGACAAAGCCCTTTCTGACACTTTTTGTTTACATGAAAGAAAATTTTTTTTTGCAAGAAAATTATGTTGAACCCCCAAACATTATATATTTTTTTAAAGCAAAGGCCCTACAGATTAAAATAGTGGGTGTTGCATTTTTTTTTTCCACACAGTATTTGCGCAGCGATTTTTCAAACGCATTTTTTGGGGGAAAAACACACTTTTTTTATTTTTAATGCACTAAAAAACACTATATTGCCCAAATGTTTGATGAAATAAAAAAGATGATCATAGGCCGAGTACATGGATACCAAACACGACATGCTTTAAAATTGCGCACAAACGCGCAGCGGCGACA
The DNA here is from genome assembly GCA_029206835.1 of Rana muscosa. NCBI lineage: Eukaryota > Metazoa > Chordata > Amphibia > Anura > Ranidae > Rana > Rana muscosa. The sequence continues at coordinate 195,925,222 of CM055118.1, forward strand.
AAACTACATTCATTTTTAAAAGCATTTAAAAGCCTTTACAGGTTACCACGTTAGATTTACAGAGGAGGTCTACTGCTAAAATGACTGCCCTCGATCTGACCTTCGCGGTGATACCTCACATGCATGATGCAATTGCTGTTTACATATGACGCTAGACCGACGCTTGCGTTCGCCTTTGCGCAATAGCAGGGGGGGACAGCGGTGCTTTTTTTTTTTTTTTTTTATTATTTATTTGGCTTTTTTATTTTATTTTTAAACTGTGCCTTCCATATTTTATTTTTTTACCATTTTTATCGTTATCTCAGGGAATGTAAATATCCCCTATGATAGCAATAGGTAGTGACAGGTACTCTTTTTTTGAAAAAAATTGGGGGGTTAGACCCTAGATCTTTCCTCTGCCCTCAAAGCATCTGACCACACCAAGATCGGTGTGATAAAATGCTTTCCCAATTTCCCAATGGCGCTTTTTATATCCGGGGGGGGGGGACATTCCCTCCCACTGCTTGTAAAAGCAGTCTAGAGGCTAATTATCTGCTAGAATTGCTTTTACATGAAAGCCGGCTGCTGGCTGAAAAGAATGATACCAAGATGATACCTAAACCCGCAGGCATCATTCTGGTATAAACATTCAAAGTCCAGCAACATACCAGTACGTTGCTGGTCCTTGTTGGACATGTATTGTAATCTTTTTTTTCACACAGCCTATTGGCTGAACGAAAAAAAGAGATTGATTGGTGGGTATGCCCACCATTAGAATACCTCCCTTCATCCACCCACTTCTAATGATGGGCATATATGCCGAAGCATGGGGGCATCCTCCCGCAAAAAAGTTATGCCGCGTACACACGGTCAAGCCTTCGTCGGAATTTCGACCGTATGTACGCGGCATAAAAGGTTATGCCGCGTACACACGGTCGGACTTTTCCACGGATAAGCCTCCGTTGGAATTTCGACCGTATATACGCGGCATTAGGAGCAAAATCGCTCCTCCGCCCCTGCTGCCCCCATGCTTCGGCATATATGCTCTTTTTTTTAACTGTGGTGGTGAAATCACCTCCTACAGCGTTGGAGTCACGGCTTTATGTATCGTGGGAGCAAACGCTGTTGCTGTCAAGATAAATAGATCCGTGCTGCAACTGAATGGCGTACCTGCTAAGCAAATGGTGGTTAACATTAAAACAAAGTAACATTACAGTACAACAGTAAGACCTTACCATGCCATACCTGCAAAGCAAATACCAAAACAAAACCTAGTAAAAAATAAAAAAATGTTTTAACGCAACCTGTGCCTAAAATATATATATGCCGAAGCATGGGGGCATCCTCCCGCAAAAAAGTTATGCCGCGTACACACGGTCGGAATTTCGACCGTATGTACGCGGCATTAGGAGCAAAATCGCTCCTCCGCCCCTGCTGCCCCCATGCTTCGGCATATATGCTCTTTTTTTTAACTGTGGTGGTGAAATCACCTCCTACAGCACTGGAGTCACGGCTTTATGTATCGTGGGAGCAAACGCTGTTGCTGTCAAGATAAATAATTCCGCGCTGCAGTTGAATGGCGCACCTGAAAACAAAAAATTACATACCTGAAAAGCAAGCATGATAAAACATTGCAGAATAGAATACAGTAAAAAAGAGCAGAACAATAGAGAGAAAATAGAGAGAGAGAGAACAATAAAACGACAACTATTTTTGGTTTTTTTATTTTATATTTTTTTTGTGTTTTGTTTTTTACGTTTTTTTTTTCTTTTTTACACTTTTTTTTGTAACTTTACAACTGTAATGGTTCGGGTCTCTCAAAATGTAATGGCATCTTGGGAGACCCTGTGTAAGTGTGTCCTAGTCTGTGAAATGCTGTACCCTACGCTAAAACTTCACTTTTGAGTGGTAGCGTTCAAAACATTCACCTTGGCAAAGACCAGGCTTGTCAGGACAGCGTGGACAAAAACTACGGGTGTCACGCCTAAATCCGCGCTTGCTACAGACACGACATCTTTTTTGGGGGTGGCTTTGGGTAGGGGTACTCGGGAGGACATACGAATAATGCCTCTCATGCAGCCGGCTTACTGCATTTGGTTGGGGATGGTGAGGTGCAGAACCGCCTGGATACAGGAGTTCTGTGACTATCTCATTCTGGAATTTTAGAAGAGATAACGTCCCGCCTGAAGCTCTGTATAGCACATGAGCGTTCAGCAAAGCCAATTGGAATAATGATAGAGACACTTTTTTGTACCAGCGTCTCGCCTTCCGGTCAATTAGATACGGCGCCATCAACTGGTCGTTGAGGTCCACCCCTCCCATATTTTGGTTATATTCGTGGACACAGAGGGGTTTCTCCACAACACCAGTCACCGTAGGAATTTGGACTGTCGTGTCTGCATGAAGGGAGGTAAGAAGGAAAACATTCTTATTGTCCCTCCACTTCATAGCGAGCAAGTTATTACACTTCAAGCAGGCTCTCTCCCCCAGCCTAAGACGGGCATCTACAAGCCGCTGGGGAAAGCCCCGGCGATTAGGTCGCACGGTGCCACATGCTCCAATCTTATGATCAAACAAGTGACTAAACAGTGGCACGCTCGTGTAATAATTGTCCACATACAAGTGGTACCCCTTTCCGAATAAGGGTGACACCAAGTTCCACACTATCTTGCCAGCGCTCCCTATGTAATCCGGGCAGTTGACCGACTCAATCTGACTGTCTTTTCCCTCATAAACCGTAAAGTTCACTACATAGCCTGTTGCCCTGTCACAGAACTTGTAGAGCTTGACCCCGTATCTGGCACGCTTGCTGGGAAGGTACTGCTTGAAAGACAAGCGGCCAGAAAATTTAATCAGGGACTCATCAACGCAGACAACTTGATCGGGAGTAAACAAGGCTGCAAAACGTTCGTTGAAGTGGTTTATGAGGGGCCGAATTTTATAGAGCCGGTCGTATTCAGGGTCCCCACGTGGACGACAAAGTTCATTGTCGTTGAAGTGCATGAACCGCAAAATCTGCTTGTATCGTGCCCTGGACATGGAGGCAGAGAACACGAGCATGTGGTCAATTGGGTGCGTGGACCAATAAGCACGCAATGACGGAAATTTATGTGTGCCCATGTTGAGGGAAAGGCCCAGAAAGGTCTTAAATTCGGAAACCGTAATTGGTTTCCAATTTCTGGCAATTTTAGGCAACTGGGGGTTAGCGGCGATAAATTGACCAGCATATAAATTACTCTGGTCCACAATAGATCTATAGAGATCTTCCGTGAAAAACAGCGAATAAAAATCGATTGGCATAAAATCAGCTGTTTCCACCTGAATACCGGGTTGGGCAGTGAATGGGGGAAGTACGGGTTCTGCAGAAGTGGTGGGGACCCAATCAGGATAGGCGAATTCTGCAGGAAGGGCAGTATGGGCACGACGGGCCTGCCTTTGTCTTCTTGGTGGCAGCGGGACACTACTTGTGCTTGCCACCTCGCCAGCTTGAACTGCACTTATGGGACTCGCCACGTCACCAAGTGTTACTGCAGTGCTGGATGTACGTCCAGGCTGTACTAGGCCGCTGGTGCTTGCCAGTTCACCAGAAGGAATAGCGGCGCTAGTACTACTCTGCTCCATGATACGAGAGACCTGCGGTTCTTGCTCCTCAACAACCTCAGAAGATCGGGATCGGGTACGCCTGACCTTAGCAGGGACCTCAACTTCGTCGTCAGAGCTATCTGACGTGGGGCCGCTGACGTCACTGTCTTCTACGGGAAGATATTCTGAGCCTGAATCTGACAGATACGTGACCTCCTCTTCACTATCTGTCATGCTCAGAATCTCGTAGGCCTCTTTACTAGTGTACCTTCGACTTGCCATTTTGGGCTCTAAATTTAGGGGTACACTAGTAAGATTCACAGGAAAAAAAGCACCTGACTGTCGTCAGCAAATATATCAAACGCTACAAAAAAACTGTTAGCGATCGCAGGGATCAGGCCTGTCTCTGCGAACGCTGCAGTTATGTGTGTTGTGTTTGGTAAGTGACAGTGATCGATCGATACTGCACTTGGGTGGGCTGGGCTGGGCTGGGCGGAGGGGCTAAACGCAGGTACTAGCAGGTATCTGGGCTGATCCCGCTAACACTGCGTTTTTGGGAACCCTAAAACCGCTGGGGATGCTAGTATAGATCTGATCAGATACTATACCACTAAGGGGGGTGTATGCTTTGCGCGTGGGTGTTAGCGTTACTGGCACTAACCTAACACTGCCTGGGGCGACGCAGACCCTCTCTGGCGCTAAAACCTAATTGATCTCACCCGCCGGGCGATCAGGGGGGTTAAACCTTTATTGGGTTATATACGGCGGGTGCCCTGATGCTATAAAAAGCAAACTAATCAACCAGCGTCACCCGTAACCTTTATATGGTGATCACTGGTGAAAGGGTTAACTAGGGGCAATCAGGGGGTTAAAACCTTTATTAGGTTAAATATGGGGGTACCTGACACCAATAAAAACCTGCGGCGAACCTAAAAAAAAAATAACTGCCTATCTAAAACACCAGCGACACGAATACAGCGATCGGAAAAACAATCGCTTAGTGACGCTGAAGTTAGGGGGTGAAAGGGTTACCTGGGGGGTGATCAAGGGGTTAAACCTTTATTAGGGGGGGTTAGGGGGCTACCCTGGACCTAAAGGGGCCTAATCCTAACTGCCTTGCAACTTTTTACAATCACAGATGACACTAAATGCAGTGATCAGTAAAATAAATGATCACTGCAATCAGTGACACTGTGATTGGGGGCTTTGGGGTGACCTGGGGGGTGATCTGGGGGTGACTGGGGGGTGATTTGTGTGCCTATGTGTACCTACGTGTCAGTGGACTGTTGGAGCACTAACCTCTGTCTTCACTCCTCGGCGCCGGGAACGAAAAGACCGCGGCGAGGGAGATGACATCACTTCCTCCAGCCTGTGTTTACATCACATGGCGGAGGAAGCAATTTCATTGGCCGGGAGCGATCGCGAGGGGGGGGGGCGGAATCGAGCGGCCGCCCCCTCATGCCTGATCGCTCCCGAACACTTAACGGCCGCTCACTGCAGTGAAGGGGGGTCCGGATGGACCCCCCAACTGCACAAAGGCGATCACGTAGATCTACGTGATTCTGCCTGTCCGTGCCATTCTGCCGACGTAAATCGGCGGTGGGCGGTCGTTAAGTGGTTAATGACAGGAATAGTACCACTGGATTGGCGCAGGGCCAATGTGGTGCATATATTTAAAAAGGGAATTAAGTGTTTACCAAGTAACTATAGACCTGTTAGTTTAACTTCTATAGTTGGGAAAATACTGGAGAGATTAATAAAAGACCACATAGATGAGTTCTTGCTGGAAAAAAACTATTTAAGCAACAGACAGCATGGATTCATGAAAGACAGAAGTTGTCAAACAAACCTGATTTCTTTTTAGGAAGAGGTAAGTAAGACCTTGGACAAAGGTGTGGCTGTGGACGTGGTATACTTGGATTTTGCAAAAGCGTTCGATACAGTTTCCCACACACGGCTCATGGGTAAGGTAAAGTCTACAGGATTGGAAATATCAGTTTGTAAATGGATAGAAAACTGGCTAAAAGACAGAATTCAGAGAGTAGTGGTTAATGATTCTTACTCTGAATGGTCCAAGGTTATCAGTGGTGTACCCCAAGGTTCAGTGCTGGGATCCTTACTTTTTAATATGTTTATAAATGATATTGGGTCTGAGATCAAAAGTAACATTTCTGTCTTTGCAGATGACACCAAGCTATGCAGTGGAATAACGTCCTTACAGGATGTCGCCAATTTACAAGCCGACCTCAATGCTCTGTCTAATTGGGCGACTATGTGGCAGATGAGGTTTAATGTTGATAAATGTAAAGTTATGCACTTGGGGGCTAATAATATGAATGCATCATACATACTAGGGGAAGTACAACTGGGGGGATCCGTAGTGGAGAAGGATCTGGGGGTTTTGGTAGATCATAAGCTCAATAATGGCATGCAATGCCAAGCTGCGGTTTCCAAAGCGAGCAAAGTCCTTTCTTGTATTAAGAGAGGTATGGTCTCCAGAGAGAGAGATATCATTTTGCCCCTGTACAAATCATTAGTAAGACCTCATCTGGAATATGCAGTTCAGTTTTGGGCCCCAGTTCTCAAAAAGGATATTGGGGAACTGGAGAAAGTGCAGAGAAGGGCAACCAAACTGATAAGAGGCATGGAGGAGCTCAGCTATGAGGAGAGATTAGAGGAACTGAATTTATTCTCTCTTGAGAAGAGGAGATTAAGGGGGGATATGATCAACATGTACAAATATATAAGGGGTCCATATAGTGAACTTGGTGTTCAGTTATTCACTTTACGGTCAACACAAAGGACAAGGGGGCACTCTTTGCGTCTAGAGGAAAAGAGATTTCACCTCCAAATACGGAAAGGTTTTTTCACAGTAAGAGCTGTGAAAATGTGGAATAGACTCCCTGCAGAGGTGGTTCTGGCCAGCTCAGTAGATTGCTTTAAGAAGGGCCTGGATTCTTTCTTAAAGGTACATAATATAATTGGGTACTGACATTTATAGGTAAAGTTGATCCAGGGAATATCCGATTGCCTCTCGGGGGATCAGGAAGGAATTTTTTCCCCTGCTGTAGCAAATTGGATCATGCTCTTCTGGGTTTTTTTTGCCTTCCTCTGGATCAACTGTGGGTATAGAATTGGGTATATGGGATTGTACGATATATGTTTATTTTATTTTTTTTATTTTATTTTTTTACGGTTGAACTGGATGGACTTGTGTCTTTTTTCAACCTGACTAACTATGTAACTATGTAACTATGTAACTATGTACCTCCTAAACCTGGACGGTTTAGGAGATATTCCCCTCGCAATGAGCCGCTGAATGCAGCGGCGCATGCGTAGCGGGGATTCTCGGCTAAAGGCCGGCAGCCGCCGGACCTTGCCGACGCACGGGAGTGATGACATCGCCGCTCCAGCAACTCACAGCGCTGGAGCGGCGATACCCGGAAGACACGCCGAGGCAAGATGACATCTCCCTCGGCGTAGACCAGGTAAGTTCCCGACGCCTCGTTCTAAGGTAAGTATTTCATAATGAACTAGTATGCAGTGCATACTAGCTCATTATGCCTTTTGCCTTACAGGTATGAAAAAATAAAAAAACACAGCAGCGGGTATACAACCGCTTTAAGGATATCTAAAGCTGGAGGTTTCTCAATCACGTGATCAAGTGACTAATAAAGGGAAGCCGAATTGAAGCTAAAAATGTGGAAGCAGTTATAGCAGCATTTTATTTCTCCTTTTGTGATAAAAGATTTTAGCTATATGAATAAAAGAATATTGTAAGCACCCCAGTCAGTGTTAAAGTGACACTAAACAATATCCTTATTCTCCAAAAAGAATTCATCCACATCCACCACATGATGGCCCTGTAATCTATTTTTCATAAAATAGTTTCCAAGGCCTCATTCACAGGGCCATGAAAAATTCAATTACAAGCTTTGTTTTATTTATGGATCTGAACACAGCTTCATTGTTTTCAATGAAGACATTTACACAGGTGCATAAATATGTACTGTGTTCAGATCCATAACACAGAATCCAAAAATCTGCTCCTTGGGACATATGTATACATGTTATTAATGCCTTAAAGGAGTTGTAAAGGCAGAAGGTTTTTTTTATCTTAATGCATTCTATGCATTAAAATAAAAAGCCTTCTGTGTGCAGCAGCCTCCCCAGCACCCCCTAATACTTACCTGAGCCCCATCTCTGTCCAGCAATGCCCACGAGTCCCTCGGCCATCAGAAACTCACCCTCCTGGTTGGCTGAGACACAGCAGTGGTGTCACTGTCTCCTGCGTCTGTCAATCAAAGTCAGTTAGCCAATCAGGAGAGGGGGTGGTACCAAATGGCAGCTCCATGTCTGAATGGGCACACGGAGCTGCAGCTCAATTCGGGTGCCCCTGTTTCGTCACCTTTGGCTACCCGCTGGAGTGCGCATGCGTGACGCCGCCATATGCGTTCCAACACTTTTACAAATGTGATGGGTCTGCTGTGGTAAAAAGAATATAGCTAGAGAATTTAGCTGAAAGGAATTTGTGAACATTTTAGTAATTGCTTTTCGATGAGAATTTAGCATTTGTAAAAGTGTTGGAACGCATATGGCGGCATCGCGCATGCACAGTAGCCAAATGTGATGGGTCGCCATATGTGACGAAACACCCGCACAGCAAGCTGCTTGTTGTGGGGGCACTGAACAGGAGGGAGGGGTCAAGAGCACAGAAGAGGGATCCGAGAAGAGGAGGATCTAGGCTGCTCTGTGCAAATCCACTGCACAGAGCAGGTAAGTATGACATGTTTGTTATTAAAAAAACAAACAAAAAAAAAAACAGACTTTACAATCACTTAAATAAGGGAGAAGTGTGGGATTATAATAAAACAAACACACACACTCACCTCCATGCTGCAGCATTGGCCTGGTGCTGCAGCTGTTCCCTGTTGACTCTAAGCCCAAGAAATTCACAATCACATGACCAATGAGTTCTTGGTCAGCTCTGAACAGAGAGCAGGGACTGTCAGTCACCGCTCTTTGCTCTTCCCCTCCAGCACTCACTGGAGCTCAAGGCTGCAGAGAGGGTGGGAGCTGATGACTTTGGCTTTCAACTATGGGCTGCGAGGCTGAGCCAATCAAGTATCTGGATGGATTCCAACAATATAATCAGGATCCTTCCAGAGCGCCTGGAGCAGTTCTGTGACGTCAGCGGACAGTAGACTTTAGTCCCCCGTCAGTTGATTCTGGTTCACAGGGGAGCAAAAGTAAGTGCACTCCTGAAACCTGCAAAAAAGCTTTGGCCTTACTACACTTTTAAGAGAACCTGTCAAAGTGCAAAGTGTCATGTTTACTTCAAATAAGCCTAGCTAACTACCATTACCAAATTCAGCTTTGTTCAGAGTGCTGCTGCTGCAGCCATCCATATGCTTCCTATATACTGTGTGAGTGTAAAATCCTAGAAAGTCTCAGTATAAATACAGGTCTTTGGTTTTGCTGTATGCATGTGAAAATATCAGACTCTCCAAAGCGATTCAAGCAAAAGAAAGCAGAACCAATGTGGTTTCTTCCTGCCTGCCAATCCATAGAGTGGTGCGCCATCTAGCGGGAGATGTGCGTCACTTGAGTGGAAATTTCCTTTGCATAACAACTGTGAATAAAATGGTCTTCAATCATATATATCCCTAGTAAAGCCGTCTGAGTAATGACAGGATGTTAATAGCATTTTTTTTTTATAACTTACATAAACACACATTTATATATATATATATATATATATATCTACATATATATCTACATATATACATATGTATATACACACATTTCCCAAAATAGACTATAACATATGCCTAGATCCCTTGATGACATGGCTGTCACATTTTTGCAGAGGACAGAATGGTCAGAAATGTGTAGATTTTAATCCCAGCAGCCCACAGTGCACGTTCAGTAAATCCTTTTTTATGAGCTTGGTTACATAAACACAAAGAATTTCCTTTAATGTGCCCAGTTTATCGCTAAAATATTTCACAGCTATAAAACCATTTGTGCAAATGTATTTATAAGATCCGAAACGGAATGTAATACTCAGCCACACAGAGGACAAGGCAGCTGAGAGATCAGGGAGATGGGGGGGCGGGATGGGGGGGATGTTGGAGGATTTGGGTGTTCTAAAAAGTGTAGGTGGGTGGCAAGACCATACTGTTCCTGGTAATAGTGGATTCACATACAACTGATTATTATTCATCTTCAGTATATAAATATACAGGATGCAAATGTATATATAATATATAATAGATAAAGCCACATGACATATGCATTATCTGTATACAGTATATGTATGTATATATATATATATATATATATATATATATATATATAAAAGGCAACATGACATATTAATTATATATATATATTATATGTCATGCTGATAGTATATTTATAGTGTATAGTTAATATATATAGTAACGTTTTAATATTTATAACTCAAAGAAAATATAAAAAAGAGACAAATAATTCAATTTTTGAAGCTGCATTCATGTAGAAAACACCTGATTGTTGATTAAATAATCATAGACAATGTAACTTTCTTACTCTATTAAAACTAATAGTAATATTAAACTCCATTGTGTGGAATACCGAATGTGCAACTTTGTGACATCTGATACAAATCTAACATCGTGTTTGTTTTGTTCACATCTTCAAGAAATGAACATGATCATCCATAAAATAACTATGCATTCGTCTAGTTAGTACATAACTGACATTTTTTGTTTTATTTGTATTTAAAAGTAAAGGGGAATTGTAATGATAGAAATATGTATTTGTCTATATATATCTATAGATATATCTATATAAATAGATCTACTATATCTATGTCTATCTATCTGCCTATAGATCTATATATCTAGATCTATCTATCTATCTATCTATCTATCTATCTATCTATCTATCTATATATATATATATATATATATATATATATATATATATATATATATAAACTGCTTATTTATTTATTCAGTTCAAATGAAAGATATTTGGAAATCAGAAATGACGTTAAATAGTTAGAATGTCCCAAAACTAAATGCATGTTAGTGTGTGTGTGTGGGGGGGGGGGCTGGGGGGGGGGGTTATGATTAGACACCTATAAAAATTATAAAATACCAGAATAACGTCACTGATAGGTTCACTTCAACCCACAGGGTTACTTTAAGATCACAAGTAAAAGATGAATAATCCACAAGTGTAGATAAGAGTTGCTCTGAAAAGTGTCCAGAATTACACAAATAACAGAAAAATTATGTGGATTTTTATTTATTTTTTGCTTTTGTTTTGTTGCAGTATTACAAAGCTTGCCTTTATAGGTGTGCATAGCTACAGATCCGAAGAGATTTATTTATTTTTTTTGCAAAGTATTATATGTACTATTGTGTACTGTAGACTGTACGCTGCAATGGCAGAATCTGTCCTTTTTCTTTTTCTTTTTTTTTTTCTTTCTTTCTTTCCTTCTTTCTTTCTTTCTTTCTTTCTTTCTTCCATCAAATACAGTGGTATGATAAAATACAGAGCCTCGCTTACTATTTTTTTGTTCTTTCTATCTTTTTTTCTATCTATCTATCTATCTATCTATCTATCTATCTATCTATCTATCTATCCATCTATCTATCTATTTATCTGTGTCTTTCTATTTATCTTTATGTATTCCACTTTAGTTAAAATGACCTGTATTACATAGATTAGACAATATTTATTCCTATAAAAAATATATTCTTGTGTAAATTGGTACAATCTACAGCTGGGAGGATACCTTAAGTACCTTATTTCCTTTCCTTTCTCTTTTTTTATTTTCTTTCTTGCTACAACACAATACTGCATCTATCTATCTATCTATCTATCTATCTATCTATCTATCTATCTATCTATCTATCTATCTATCTATCTATTTCGAATCATATTGCTTGTTGCATGTGTGTTACAAATCACCTGTATTACATATATTTGGACACCTTGTATTCGTATATAAACATATTAAAGGGAAGTCAATACAATCCTCCCATAAATGAAGTCCATTCCTGTTTTATATAATAAGAGTGATACTTGTGTATAGCTCTGGGGACAATTGTATCCATTAGGTCCCAGGGAAAGGCTCTGATGTATGTTGGCAGAAGACGTCATTTTATGATCAAAGAGACATAAACTCTGACGAAGCCAATTAGAGGTATAATTAAAACAAGACAAAAGTAAATAGACTACTTAATTACAGCCAACCATGGGACAGTGGAGGTGGTGCAGAGCTATAAGACTGGACTCTCCTGGGTTCTGTGTATACTTGGGTACAGAAAAGTACACACAACATGATTCTATCACCACCTTTTAGAAGCTTGTAAAGTATAGAAAGTATAATGCCATAATTTCCCACTTCTGCAGTATATCTATCTATCTATCTATCTATCTATCTATCTATCTATCTATCCATCTATTTTTTCCTATTTCACCCAAGATTCACCAATTTTTCTAATTTAATTCAAATTAAAAACTGTCAGAATCCTGGGTTAAAGTTGTGTTGAACCATCTTAGAAAATAATATTACACATTTATTATATACACATATCATGAGTATACATTATGAGGCATGTTTATAGAGCTGTGAATGTGACATCTATAAAACATCATCCATTCACTGACAATTCATCACTCCCTGTAATAAATGACATGCATAATTAAGATTTACCTCTAGTGAATATTTGGTGAAAATAACCATATTTTAAATGTGACCTCAGATGTTTACAAAAAGTTAGGTATTAATACTTAACAGATACAGTATATATGTATGTATACAGCAACATAAACACACAATAAGTAAAAAAAAAAAATATATATATATATATATATATATATATATATATATGTATATGTATATATGAATTATGCAACTGCAAAGCCTGTTTGTACGTTTTGTACGTAAAACCTTGGAATGACAGCACTTATAGCATATTTATATCATGAAGGCCTTGGCCAGGGGACTGCTCCTCAAATTTTATTAAAGCTTACCTTTACATTTTTGGATGTCAATTGATTGAAATGTATTGGAAAAAAAAAACCCATATACAAAAAAAGAGTACATAGATTTAAAATTTGCACTGTGTTTCCTGAGTAATGTTAAACTGTGTTCACATCATCCTAATACAGAAGATCAGCAAAAACTATGTTTTTCTTGTACATTTATTTAATTTTAATTTAATTTGTTTTTCGATATATAGCTTTTCTCCATTTGGGTATTAAAATCTTATTTACTAAGGTAGATAAAAATTCTTTACTTCTTTAGTGACTAAACCCCTGTGCTTGAGTGTTATCAATATAGATAGATAGATATTATAACATATATAAAAATATTGCATTACTATTTATTATTATAATTCTTCTTCTTATTATTATTATTATACAGGATTTATATAGCGCCAACAGTTTGCGCATGGCGCAGGCATCAGGGCAGACAATACAGTTACAATACAATTTAATACAGGAGGAATCAGAGGGCCCTGCTCATTAGAGTTTACAATCTAAGAGTATTTAACAATGACAAACATATAAACTAATAAAATCATGCTGCTACACAGAATGTGCCATGTTAAATATACAGTATAAATATGGGGAATTATCTACATATGTGAAGCAGCAAAACCCCATCTCTGTACCCTGTCTATAGAAGGATAGTGTATTCTGTCTGTGAAGGTTTTGAACTATTTAATAAGTAAGTTGCTTGAGTCATCTAAGGTTGGGGGTGAGATTTTCTGAAGGACCCCCAGACCTGTCATTAGGAGCAGGGACAGCCTAGACCTGTGCTGTCTGTCTAATGGAAAATTTATACAAAAAGGCTCAATTCAGACAGCTTCCACACCACGATAAGTATACTTCATTTTAAAACTTGATGGTTATTTTCAGTTGAGTCCAATGCAATTTGATATTTACTGTCACATGGCTATTATAAAGGTACTTTATCCTTGAGCTAAAGCTTTGTGAGTTTTGCTTAATGTAATATATTAATTCGGCACAAGACTGTTTTTGACTTTTTAGAGTTGCAAATATAAGCAGAATAAGAAGCTTGGTGGAAGTAAGAGCAGTTCAGCCTTTCTGTGAACTGGGGGCAGCAGAGCCTGCAGTACATTCACTTTGCTGCACGGAAAACTTTGCAGACTCCATGGAGGGACTTTACTGTTTCATTTATACAGGCACAACAGAAAACTGAGTACAAGGACAGCTATGATCTAAAAACTGGGAGCTGCTCCCTGCACAAGGTAAGAGGCTCACACTGTCACATATGGACAATACATAGGAACAGTCCTGGGTGCAGAGTGGATTTTGTTTTGGGTACAGGGTAGGTCAGGAGATCAGGGGAAAAGCATGAAACAGCAATCACAGATAATAAAATGTGGCAGAATCTGTTGATTTACATGGGACAGTCATTAGGGCATCAGGGTGTTTTCCTTGGAAGCGTAAGAGTCAACAGTGTTTTGCTAAAAGGAGCTACTTCCTCTATAAGAGAGAAGACGCCTTTATACAGTATGCAGAGGGTGACTGCTTCACCCTACAGAGTGTCTGCCACTGTTTATACCAGCTGTCTGTAAGGTGACACTGTGCTGTGTAATGTACAGGTTTTACTAGCTGTCTGTAGAAAATGTACAGGTTAACTGGCTGTCTGTAGGGTAACACAGTGCTGTGTAATGTACAGGTTAACTGGCTGTCTGTAGGGTAACACAGTGCTGTGTAATATACAGGTTTTACCAGCTGTTTGTAGAGTGACACTGTGCTTTGTAATATACAGGTTAACTGGCTGGCTGTAGGGTAACACCATGCAGTGTAATTTACAGGCACTACGGGCTGTCTGTAGGGTAACACTGTGCTTTGTAATGTACAGGTACTATGGGTAACACACACTGTGCTTTCTAATGCAGAGGTATTACCGGTTGTCTGTGGGGTAACACTGTGCTTTGTAATGTACAGGCACTACCAGCTCTTTTTAATAGGGGGACACTGTGCTGTGTAATGTACAGGTTTTATTGACTGTCGGTAGGGTGACACTGTACTTTGTAATGTACAAGTTGTACTAGCTATCTGTAGGGTGACAGTGTGCAGTGTAATTTACAGGTAGTACTGTCTGTTTGTAGGGTGACAGTGTGCTGTATAATGTACAGGTGGTACTGTCTGTCTGTAGGGTGGTAGTGTGCTGTATAATGTATAGGTAGTACTGTCTGTCTGTAGGGTGACAGTGTGCTGTATAATGTATAGGTAGTACTGTCTGTCTGTAGGGTGATAGTGTGCTGTATAATGTACAGGTGGTACTGTCTGTCTGTAGGGTGGTAGTGTGCTGTATAATGTATAGGTAGTACTGTCTGTCTGTAGGGTGACAGTGTGCTGTATAATGTATAGGTAGTACTGTCTGTCTGTAGGGTGATAGTGTGCTGTATAATGTACAGGTGGTACTGTCTGTCTGTAGGGTGGTAGTGTGCTGTATAATGTACAGGTGGTACTGTCTGTCTGTAGGGTGGTAGTGTGCTGTATAATGTATAGGTAGTACTGTCTGTCTGTAGGGTGACAGTGTGCTGTATAATGTATAGGTAGTACTGTCTGTCTGTAGGGTGACAGTGTGCTGTATAATGTACAGGTAGTACTGTCTGTCTGTAGGGTGACAGTGTGCTGTATAATGTATAGGTAGTACTGTCTATCTGTAGGGTGATAGTGTGCTGTATAATGTACAGGTGGTACTGTCTGTCTGTAGGGTGACAGTGTGCTGTATAATGTACATGTAGTACTGTCTGTCTGTAGGGTGACAGTGTGCAGTGTAATGTACAGGTAGTACTGTCTGTCTGTAGGGTGACAGTGTGCTGTATAATGTACATGTAGTACTGTCTGTCTGTAGGGTGACAGTGTGCTGTATAATGTACAGGTGGTACTGTCTGTCTGTAGGATGACAGTGTGCAGTGTAATGTACAGGTAGTACTGTCTGTCTGTAGGGTGATAGTGTGATGTATAATGTACAGGTGGTACTGTCTGTCTGTAGGGTGACATTGTCCTGTATAATGTACAGGTAGTACTGTCTGTCTGTAGGGTGACAGTGTGCTGTATAATGTACAGGTGGTACTGTCTGTCTGTAGGGTGACATTGTCCTGTATAATGTACAGGTGGTACTGTCTGTCTGTAGGGTGATGATGTGCTGAATAATGTACAGGTAGTAGTGTCTGTCTGTAGGATGACAGTATACTGTATAATGTACAGGTTGCACTGTCTTTCTGTAGGGTGACAGTGTGCTGTATAATTTACAGGTAATACTGTCTGTCTGTAGGGTGACAGTGTGCTGTATAATTTACAGGTAATACTGTCTGTCTGTACGGTGATAGTGTGCAGTGTAATGTACAGGTAGTACTGTCTGTCTGTAGGGTTACAGTGTGCTGTATAATTTACAGGTAATACTGTCTTTCTGTAGGGTGACAGTGTGCTGTATAATGTACAGGTAGTACTGTCTGTCTGTAGGGTGATAGTGTACTGTATAATGTACAGGTAGTACTGTTTGTCTGTCTGTAGGATGACAGTGTGCTGTATAATGTACAGGTAGCACTGTCTGTCTGTAGGGTGACACTGTGCAGTGTAATGTACAGGTAGTACTGTCTGTCTGTAGGGTGATAGTGTACTGTATAATGTACAGGTAGCACTGTCTGTCTGTAGGGTGACAGTGTGCTGTATAATGTACAGGTAGTACTGTCTGTCTGTAGGGTGACAGTGTGCTGTATAATGTATAGGTAGTACTGTCTGTCTGTAGGGTGACAGTGTGCTGTATAATGTACAGGTGGTACTGTCTGTCTGTAGGGTGGTAGTGTGCTGTATAATGTACAGGTGGTACTGTCTGTCTGTAGGGTGGTAGTGTGCTGTATAATGTATAGGTAGTACTGTCTGTCTGTAGGGTGACAGTGTGCTGTATAATGTATAGGTAGTACTGTCTGTCTGTAGGGTGACAGTGTGCTGTATAATGTACAGGTAGTACTGTCTGTCTGTAGGGTGACAGTGTGCTGTATAATGTATAGGTAGTACTGTCTGTCTGTAGGGTGACAGTGTGCTGTATAATGTATAGGTAGTACTGTCTGTCTGTAGGGTGATAGTGTGCTGTATAATGTACAGGTGGTACTGTCTGTCTGTAGGGTGGTAGTGTGCTGTATAATGTATAGGTAGTACTGTCTGTCTGTAGGGTGACAGTGTGCTGTATAATGTATAGGTAGTACTGTCTGTCTGTAGGGTGATAGTGTGCTGTATAATGTACAGGTGGTACTGTCTGTCTGTAGGGTGGTAGTGTGCTGTATAATGTACAGGTGGTACTGTCTGTCTGTAGGGTGGTAGTGTGCTGTATAATGTATAGGTAGTACTGTCTGTCTGTAGGGTGACAGTGTGCTGTATAATGTATAGGTAGTACTGTCTGTCTGTAGGGTGACAGTGTGCTGTATAATGTACAGGTAGTACTGTCTGTCTGTAGGGTGACAGTGTGCTGTATAATGTATAGGTAGTACTGTCTGTCTGTAGGGTGATAGTGTGCTGTATAATGTACAGGTGGTACTGTCTGTCTGTAGGGTGACAGTGTGCTGTATAATGTACATGTAGTACTGTCTGTCTGTAGGGTGACAGTGTGCAGTGTAATGTACAGGTAGTACTGTCTGTCTGTAGGGTGACAGTGTGCTGTATAATGTACATGTAGTACTGTCTGTCTGTAGGGTGACAGTGTGCTGTATAATGTACAGGTGGTACTGTCTGTCTGTAGGATGACAGTGTGCAGTGTAATGTACAGGTAGTACTGTCTGTCTGTAGGGTGATAGTGTGCTGTATAATGTATAGGTAGTACTGTCTGTCTGTAGGGTGATAGTGTGCTGTATAATGTACAGGTGGTACTGTCTGTCTGTAGGGTGACAGTGTGCTGTATAATGTACATGTAGTACTGTCTGTCTGTAGGGTGACAGTGTGCAGTGTAATGTACAGGTAGTACTGTCTGTCTGTAGGGTGACAGTGTGCTGTATAATGTACATGTAGTACTGTCTGTCTGTAGGGTGACAGTGTGCTGTATAATGTACAGGTGGTACTGTCTGTCTGTAGGATGACAGTGTGCAGTGTAATGTACAGGTAGTACTGTCTGTCTGTAGGGTGATAGTGTGATGTATAATGTACAGGTGGTACTGTCTGTCTGTAGGGTGACATTGTCCTGTATAATGTACAGGTAGTACTGTCTGTCTGTAGGGTGACAGTGTGCTGTATAATGTACAGGTGGTACTGTCTGTCTGTAGGGTGACATTGTCCTGTATAATGTACAGGTGGTACTGTCTGTCTGTAGGGTGATGATGTGCTGAATAATGTACAGGTAGTAGTGTCTGTCTGTAGGATGACAGTATACTGTATAATGTACAGGTTGCACTGTCTTTCTGTAGGGTGACAGTGTGCTGTATAATTTACAGGTAATACTGTCTGTCTGTAGGGTGACAGTGTGCTGTATAATTTACAGGTAATACTGTCTGTCTGTACGGTGATAGTGTGCAGTGTAATGTACAGGTAGTACTGTCTGTCTGTAGGGTTACAGTGTGCTGTATAATTTACAGGTAATACTGTCTTTCTGTAGGGTGACAGTGTGCTGTATAATGTACAGGTAGTACTGTCTGTCTGTAGGGTGATAGTGTACTGTATAATGTACAGGTAGTACTGTTTGTCTGTCTGTAGGATGACAGTGTGCTGTATAATGTACAGGTAGCACTGTCTGTCTGTAGGGTGACACTGTGCAGTGTAATGTACAGGTAGTACTGTCTGTCTGTAGGGTGATAGTGTACTGTATAATGTACAGGTAGCACTGTCTGTCTGTAGGGTGACAGTGTGCTGTATAATGTACAGGTAGTACTGTCTGTCTGTAGGGTGACAGTGTGCTGTATAATGTATAGGTAGTACTGTCTGTCTGTAGGGTGACAGTGTGCTGTATAATGTACAGGTGGTACTGTCTGTCTGTAGGGTGGTAGTGTGCTGTATAATGTACAGGTGGTACTGTCTGTCTGTAGGGTGGTAGTGTGCTGTATAATGTATAGGTAGTACTGTCTGTCTGTAGGGTGACAGTGTGCTGTATAATGTATAGGTAGTACTGTCTGTCTGTAGGGTGACAGTGTGCTGTATAATGTACAGGTAGTACTGTCTGTCTGTAGGGTGACAGTGTGCTGTATAATGTATAGGTAGTACTGTCTGTCTGTAGGGTGACAGTGTGCTGTATAATGTACAGGTGGTACTGTCTGTCTGTAGGGTGGTAGTGTGCTGTATAATGTACAGGTGGTACTGTCTGTCTGTAGGGTGGTAGTGTGCTGTATAATGTATAGGTAGTACTGTCTGTCTGTAGGGTGACAGTGTGCTGTATAATGTATAGGTAGTACTGTCTGTCTGTAGGGTGACAGTGTGCTGTATAATGTACAGGTGGTACTGTCTGTCTGTAGGGTGACAGTGTGCTGTATAATGTACATGTAGTACTGTCTGTCTGTAGGGTGACAGTGTGCTGTATAATGTACAGGTAGTACTGTCTGTCTGTAGGGTGACAGTGTGCTGTGTAATGTACAGGTAGTACTGTCTGTCTGTAGGGTGACAGTGTGCTGTATAATGTATAGGTAGTACTGTCTGTCTGTAGGGTGACAGTGTGCTGTATAATGTACAGGTAGTACTGTCTGTCTGTAGGGTGACAGTGTGCTGTATAATGTATAGGTAGTACTGTCTGTCTGTAGGGTGACAGTGTGCTGTATAATGTACAGGTGGTACTGTCTGTCTGTAGGGTGGTAGTGTGCTGTATAATGTACAGGTGGTACTGTCTGTCTGTAGGGTGGTAGTGTGCTGTATAATGTATAGGTAGTACTGTCTGTCTGTAGGGTGACAGTGTGCTGTATAATGTATAGGTAGTACTGTCTGTCTGTAGGGTGACAGTGTGCTGTATAATGTACAGGTAGTACTGTCTGTCTGTAGGGTGACAGTGTGCTGTATAATGTATAGGTAGTACTGTCTGTCTGTAGGGTGATAGTGTGCAGTGTAATGTACAGGTAGTACTGTCTGTCTGTAGGGTGACAGTGTGCTGTATAATGTACATGTAGTACTGTCTGTCTGTAGGGTGACAGTGTGCTGTATAATGTACAGGTGGTACTGTCTGTCTGTAGGATGACAGTGTGCAGTGTAATGTACAGGTAGTACTGTCTGTCTGTAGGGTGATAGTGTGCTGTATAATGTACAGGTGGTACTGTCTGTCTGTAGGGTGACATTGTCCTGTATAATGTACAGGTAGTACTGTCTGTCTGTAGGGTGACAGTGTGCTGTATAATGTACAGGTAGTACTGTCTGTCTGTAGGATGACAGTGTGCAGTGTAATGTACAGGTAGTACTGTCTGTCTGTAGGGTGATAGTGTGCTGTATAATGTACAGGTAGTACTGTCTGTCTGTAGGATGACAGTGTGCAGTGTAATGTACAGGTAGTACTGTCTGTCTGTAGGGTGACAGTGTGCTGTATAATGTACAGGTAGTACTGTCTGTCTGTAGGATGACAGTGTGCAGTGTAATGTACAGGTAGTACTGTCTGTCTGTAGGGTGATAGTGTGCTGTATAATGTACAGGTAGTACTGTCTGTCTGTAGGGTGACATTGTCCTGTATAATGTACAGGTAGTACTGTCTGTCTGTAGGGTGACAGTGTGCTGTATAATGTACAGGTAGTACTGTCTACCTGTAGGGTGGTAGTGTGCTGTATAATGTACAGGTGGTACTGTCTGTCTGTAGGGTGATGATGTGCTGTATAATGTACAGGTAGTAGTGTCTGTCTGTAGGATGACAGTATACTGTATAATGTACAGGTTGCACTGTCTTTCTGTAGGGTGACAGTGTGCTGTATAATTTACAGGTAATACTGTCTGTCTGTAGGGTGACAGTGTGCTGTATAATTTACAGGTAATACTGTCTGTCTGTACGGTGATAGTGTGCAGTGTAATGTACAGGTAGTACTGTCTGTCTGTAGGGTTACAGTGTGCTGTATAATTTACAGGTAATACTGTCTTTCTGTAGGGTGACAGTGTGCTGTATAATGTACAGGTAGTACTGTCTGTCTGTAGGGTGATAGTGTACTGTATAATGTACAGGTAGTACTGTTTGTCTGTCTGTAGGATGACAGTGTGCTGTATAATGTACAGGTAGCACTGTCTGTCTGTAGGGTGACACTGTGCAGTGTAATGTACAGGTAGTACTGTCTGTCTGTAGGGTGATAGTGTACTGTATAATGTACAGGTAGCACTGTCTGTCTGTAGGGTGACAGTGTGCTGTATAATGTACAGGTAGTACTGTCTGTCTGTAGGGTGACAGTGTGCTGTATAATGTACAGGCGGTACTGTCTGTCTGAAGGGTGACAGTGTGCTGTATAATGTACAGGTAGTACTGTCTGTCTGTAGGGTGACAGTGTGCTGTATAATGTACAGGTAGTACTGTCTGTCTGTAGGGTGACAGTGTGCTGTATAATGTACAGGTAGTATTGTCTGTCTGTAGGGTGACAGTGTGCTGTATAATGTACAGGCGGTACTGTCTGTCTGAAGGGTGATAGTGTGCTGTATAATGTACAGGTAGTACTGTCTGTCTGTAGGGTGAAAGTGTGCTGTATAATGTACAGGTAGTACTGTCTGTCTGTAGGGTGACAGTGTGATGTATAATGTACATGTAGTACTGTCTGTCTGTAGGGTGACAGTGTGCTGTATAATGTACATGTGGTACTGTCTGTCTGTAGGGTGACAGTGTGCTGTATAATGTACATGTAGTACTGTCTGTCTGTAGGATGACAGTGTGCTGTATAATGTACAGGTAGTACTGTCTGTCTGTAGGGTGACAGTGTGATGTATAATGTACATGTGGTACTGTCTGTCTGTAGGGTGATAGTGTGCTGTATAATGTACAGGTAGTACTGTCTGTCTGTAGGGTGACAGTGTGCTGTGTAATGTACAGGTAGTACTGTCTGTCTGTAGGGTGATAGTGTGCTGTATAATGTACAGGTAGTACTGTCTGTCTGTAGGGTGATAGTGTGCTGTATAATGTACAGGTAGTACTGTCTGTCTGTAGGATGACAGTGTGCTGTATAATGTACAGGTAGTACTGTCTGTCTGTAGGGTGACATTGTGCTGTATAATGTACAGTACAGGTAGTACTGTCTGTCTGTAGGATGACAGTGTGCTGTATAATGTACAGGTAGTACTGTCTGTCTGTAGGGTGACAGTGTGCTGTATAATGTACATGTGGTACTGTCTGTCTGTAGGGTGACATTGTCCTGTATAATGTACATGTAGTACTGTCTGTCTGTAGGATGACAGTGTGTTGTATAATGTATAGGTAGTACTGTCTGTCTGTAGGGTGATAGTGTGCTGTATAATGTACAGGTGGTACTGTCTGTCTGTAGGGTGACAGTGTGCTGTATAATGTACATGTAGTACTGTCTGTCTGTAGGGTGACAGTGTGCAGTGTAATGTACAGGTAGTACTGTCTGTCTGTAGGGTGACAGTGTGCTGTATAATGTACAGGTAGTACTGTCTGTCTGTAGGGTGACAGTGTGCTGTATAATGTACATGTAGTACTGTCTGTCTGTAGGGTGATAGTGTGCTGTATAATGTACAGGTAGCACTGTCTGTCTGTAGGATGACAGTGTCCTGTATAATGTACAGGTAGTACTGTCTGTCTGTAGGGTGACAGTGTGCTGTATAATGTACAGGTAGTACTGTCTGTCTGTAGGATGACAGTGTGCAGTGTAATGTACAGGTAGTACTGTCTGTCTGTAGGGTGATAGTGTGCTGTATAATGTACAGGTAGTACTGTCTGTCTGTAGGGTGATAGTGTGCTGTATAATGTACAGGTAGTACTGTCTGTCTGTAGGGTGACAGTGTGCAGTGTAATGTACAGGTAGTACTGTCTGTCTGTAGGGTGACAGTGTGCTGTGTAATGTACAAGTAGTACTGTCTGTCTGTAGGGTGACAGTGTGCTGTGTAATGTACAGGTAGTACTGTCTGTCTGTAGGGTGACAGTGTGCTGTATAATGTACAGGTAGTACTGTCTGTCTGTAGGGTTATAGTGTGCAGTGTAATGCACAGGTAGTACTGTCTGTCTGTAGGGTGACACTGTGCTGTATAATGTACAGGTAGTACTGTCTACCTGTAGGGTGGTAGTGTGCTGTATAATGTACAGGTGGTACTGTCTGTCTGTAGGGTGATGATGTGCTGTATAATGTACAGGTAGTAGTGTCTGTCTGTAGGATGACAGTATACTGTATAATGTACAGGTTGCACTGTCTTTCTGTAGGGTGACAGTGTGCTGTATAATTTACAGGTAATACTGTCTGTCTGTAGGGTGACAGTGTGCTGTATAATTTACAGGTAATACTGTCTGTCTGTACGGTGATAGTGTGCAGTGTAATGTACAGGTAGTACTGTCTGTCTGTAGGGTTACAGTGTGCTGTATAATTTACAGGTAATACTGTCTTTCTGTAGGGTGACAGTGTGCTGTATAATGTACAGGTAGTACTGTCTGTCTGTAGGGTGATAGTGTACTGTATAATGTACAGGTAGTACTGTTTGTCTGTCTGTAGGATGACAGTGTGCTGTATAATGTACAGGTAGCACTGTCTGTCTGTAGGGTGACACTGTGCAGTGTAATGTACAGGTAGTACTGTCTGTCTGTAGGGTGACAGTGTGCTGTATAATGTACAGGTAGCACTGTCTGTCTGTAGGGTGACAGTGTGCTGTATAATGTACAGGTAGTACTGTCTGTCTGTAGGGTGACAGTGTGCTGTATAATGTACATGTGGTACTGTCTGTCTGTAGGGTGACAGTGTGCTGTATAATGTACAGGCGGTACTGTCTGTCTGTAGGATGACAGTGTGCTGTATAATGTACAGGTAGTACTGTCTGTCTGTAGGGTGACAGTGTGATGTATAATGTACATGTAGTACTGTCTGTCTGTAGGGTGACAGTGTGCTGTATAATGTACATGTAGTACTGTCTGTCTGTAGGATGACAGTGTGCTGTATAATGTACAGGTAGTACTGTCTGTCTGTAGGGTGACAGTGGGATGTATAATGTACATGTGGTACTGTCTGTCTGTAGGGTGATAGTGTGCTGTATAATGTACAGTACAGGTAGTACTGTCTGTCTGTAGGGTGACAGTGTGCTGTATAATGTACAGGTAGTACTGTCTGTCTGTAGGGTGACAGTGTGCTGTGTAATGTACAGGTAGTACTGTCTGTCTGTAGGGTGATAGTGTGCTGTATAATGTACAGGTAGTACTGTCTGTCTGTAGGATGACAGTGTGATGTATAATGTACATGTGGTACTGTCTGTCTGTAGGGTGACAGTGTGCTGTATAATGTACATGTGGTACTGTCTGTCTGTAGGGTGACATTGTCCTGTATAATGTACATGTAGTACTGTCTGTCTGTAGGATGACAGTGTGTTGTATAATGTACAGGTAGTACTGTCTGTCTGTAGGGTGACAGTGTGATGTATAATGTACATGTAGTACTGTCTGTCTGTAGGGTGACAGTGTGCTGTATAATGTACATGTAGTACTGTCTGTCTGTAGGATGACAGTGTGCTGTATAATGTACATGTAGTACTGTCTGTCTGTAGGATGACAGTGTGCTGTATAATGTACAGGTAGTACTGTCTGTCTGTAGGGTGACAGTGTGCTGTATAATGTACATGTGGTACTGTCTGTCTGTAGGATGACAGTGTGCTGTATAATGTACAGTACAGGTAGTACTGTCTGTCTGTAGGGTCACAGTGTGCTGTATAATGTACATGTAGTACTGTCTGTCTGTAGGATGACAGTGTGCTGTATAATGTACAAGTAATACTGTCTGTCTGTAGGGTGACAGTGTGCTGTATAATGTACAGGTAGTACTGTCTGTCTGTAGGGTGATAGTGTACTGTATAATGTACAGGTAGCACTGTCTGTCTGTAGGATGACATTGTGCTGTATAATGTACAGGTAGTACTGTCTGTCTGTAGGGTGATAGTGTGATGTATAATGTACATGTGGTACTGTCTGTCTGTAGGGTGACAGTGTGCTGTATAATGTACAGGTAGTACTGTCTGTCTGTAGGGTGACAGTGTGCTGTATAATGTACAAGTATTACTGTCTATCTGTAGGGTGGCAGTGTACTGTATAATGTACATGTAGTACTGTCTGTCTGTAGGGTGACAGTATGCTGTATAATGTACAGTACAGGTAGTACTGTCTGTCTGTAGGGTGACAGTGTGATGTATAATGTACAGTACAGGTAGTACTGTCTGTCTGTAGGATGACAGTGTGCTGTATAATGTACATGTAGTACTGTCTGTCTGTAGGGTGACAGTGTGATGTATAATGTACATGTGGTACTGTCTGTCTGTAGGGTGACAGTGTGCTGTATAATGTACAGGCAGTACTGTCTGTCTGTAGGGTGACAGTGTGCTGTATAATGTACAAGTAATACTGTCTGTCTGTAGGGTGACAGTGTGCTGTATAATGTACAGGCGGTACTGTCTGTCTGTAGGGTGACAGTGTACTGTATAATGTACAGGTAGTACTGTCTGTCTGTAGGGTGACAGTGTGCTGTATAATGTACAGGTAGTACTGTCTGTCTGTAGGGTGACAGTGTGCTGTATAATGTACAAGTATTACTGTCTATCTGTAGGGTGACAGTGTGCTGTATAATCTACAAGTAGTACTGTCTGTCTGTAGGGTGGCAGTGTGATGTATAATGTACATGTAGTACTGTCTGTCTGTAGGGTGACAGTATGCTGTATAATGTACAGTACAGGTAGTACTGTCTGTCTGTAGGGTGACAGTATGCTGTATAATGTACAGTACAGGTAGTACTGTCTGTCTGTAGGGTGACAGTGTGATGTATAATGTACATGTAGTACTGTCTGTCTGTAGGGTGACAGTATGCTGTATAATGTACTGTACAGGTAGTACTGTCTGTCTGTAGGGTGACAGTGTGATGTATAATGTACAGTACAAGTAATACTGTCTGTCTGTAGGGTGACAGTGTGCTGTATAATGTACAGGTAGTACTGTCTGTCTGTAGGGTGACAGTGTGCTGTATAATGTACAAGTAATACTGTCTGTCTGTAGGGTGACAGTGTGCTGTATAATGTACAGGCGGTACTGTCTGTCTGTAGGGTGACAGTGTACTGTATAATGTACAGGTAGTACTGTCTGTCTGTAGGGTGACAGTGTGCTGTATAATGTATAGGTAGTACTGTCTGTCTGTAGGGTGACAGTGTGCTGTATAATGTACAGGTAGTACCGGCTGCGAGTAGGGTGACAATGTGCAGTGTAATATACAGATATTTTTGAATGTCTTTAACGCTACAATTTGCTGTGTACTGTACAGCTAGTACAAGTATTATAACTGCATCTACAGTATTGTATGATATAGAGGTAATGTAAAGAAACATAAAGACTGCCATTGCTGATCTTTCCTTCTACAAATCCTAGTTGCCTCGCTGTCATGTAAAACCTTATAATTTACTGTTGTGTGCCACCGACCTAAAAGAAGTATACAGATAATGACTCCAGAGTTTACTAATCTGTATATTTGTCCTTGGTCAATGACTACAAAAGTATAAAAGGCAGAGGGTCAGCCCAACAGCCAGAGAACTAGGAATTTTAGAATAAATGGCTACACATATACCTATTCGATTGGATCAAATGGTCAGTTGAGTCTGCCCCTTTAACCTTTTTGAGTATAGATCTATGTTTATCTCAGGTATGTTTTGACTGGTCTTTACTAGTGAAGAGCTATGGCCCAGTTCAACCCAATCCTGCAGAAAACTGTCACATGATAGCAGGCTATCAGCTCTATCAGCTGCGACCTAATATAGCCACATGGTCATATTCTGTCAATTGCATTGTCCAGACATGGCCATGTGGCCATGTTAGGTCAATGATGGCACCAACATCCCCACCCCTTTGTTACTTGCGGCTGCGGGTTGAGGATTTCCCCGGCTGCAGCTGATCGGGCAAGTGGCCTGCTATCATCTGACAGTTTCGCAGGGAAACCTTAGCTAATCACTACGTACTATCTGTGCTGGAATCTGTTCTAAGCATCAACCGCTCTTTTGGTAAAACAGCCCCCTTTTAAAGCGTAACTCCACTTTTGTTGAGGAAAAAAACATTTCCCTCTGAGTGATCTATGATCTATGTACATTCAGGGCCATCTTTAAGGCAGGGCAAAAGGGGCAGCTGCCCTGGGCCCTGTCATTGTTGTGGGGACCAAAGCAGCTGCCTCATACTTGTCAACTATACCAGTTTAAATTCCCTTGTCCCTTGAAGTTTTAGTCCTGGGCTGTGTCCTGATATCTCAGTGTGAAGTGCTGGTACTAATGCTGCCCAGCTCTGCCCTATTGTTGTGTGCAGATGACTTACCTGCAGACCCTGTGTTTACATGTAAATATGTATATCATGCCCCCCTGCAGTGAGGAGATGATGTGCTGCAACCTCTAGCGACCAATCACTGTACAGTAATCTCTCCAACCAATTAACAAGCAGAAATCATGTGCTGTAACCTCTAGCAACTAATCAGTGAGCCGTAATGTGTGCTGTAACCTCTAGCAACCAGTCAGTAAGTAGTAATGCTATGCTGTAACCACTGGCAACCAATCACAATTGCTGCCTGATCTGATAAAGTAAACTTATTTTAAGTCCAGCTGCTATTTATTGTATGCCTCAGAGCAAGTGGAGAGTGAAATTGCATGGGGGGGCCCAAGAAAATGTTTGCCCAGAGTCCAATCAATATTAAAGACAGCACTGTGTACATTGCAAGGATTATACCAAATTTTGTTGCAGATTCCTACCTTTTATTATACTGAAGAAATCCCTGTTTTTTCATCTGTGCCTCTGGGCTTAGTGGATCTAATGGGAGTGGTTTCATAATTATCTATCGGCTGTGCAGCTGCAGAGCACTAGTGAAGAAATCTGCTAAGCCTGCATCCATATAGACGTGTTCCTTTTGGGGTCTATCTCACCAAAAATGCAATTTTTGTTGCAAGGGATGCCTGAAAATCTGACTTGTATCTTAGGCAGACTTCTGTGAAAATTGGTGAGCCAATCACACAAGTAGTAAATGATGTTTCTGGGGCATGTTCAGTACACATTCTGTGTACAGAACATCTCCAGGTAGCCATATTGTTTAGTCCTATACTGAGCATGCTGGATTTGGAAAAGTTGATTTTATATAGTGAGGCCTTGCTGAATGCGTCTAAAGTGTGATGGAGAGCAGGGAGTGAGTTGGTAGGGTCAGTCAGGGAGATGATGACATCGTCAGCGTACAGGCCTATCTTGTGAGTTTTATCTGCAGTCGTTATCCCCGAGATGAGTGGGTTGTGTCGAATGGATTGGGCCAGGGGTTCCATAACAAGGGCGAAGATCAAGGGTGAGAGCGGGCACCCCTGACGTGTCCCATTAGAGATGTAGAAGGGGTCCGAGAGTAGTCCAGAAGTCATTACTCTAGCACTGGGCGAGGAGTAGAGGGAGAGTATAGCTTGCAGGATTGTCCCAGTGAAGCCAAATTTCTGAAGGACTGCCTGCAGGTAGGACCAGTCCACTCGATCGAATGCCTTCTCTGCATCAAGAGAGATGAGCAGAGAAGGCGTTTGGTGGTGTTCCACCCATTGTATCAGGTCTATGAACCTACGGGTACCGTCCGATGCTTGTCTGCCAGCCACAAAACCCACTTGGTCAATATGCACAAGTTGTGGGATGATGTTTGAAAGTCGTGTGGCCAAGATTTTGGCATATAGCTTGGTGTCAGTATTTAGCAGGGAAATGGGTCTGTAGCTGGCAGGGTCATCGGCCGGTTTGCCTGGTTTTGGAATAGTGACAATAGTGGCTTGGAGGGATTCCGGTGGGATGGAGCCAGTACTAGCGGTGAAGTTGAAGGAGTGGCATAGGTGGGGGGTGAGGAGCTTAGAGAATGTTTTGTAGTACTCATTGCAGAACCCGTCAGGGCCTGGGGCTTTGTGGAGTGGTAGGGTGGCAATGGCTGATTCCACTTCCGTGAGGGAAAACGGGGTGGACAGCTGGTGTAGTTGATCTTGTGAGAGTGAGGGGAGATGTATGTCCTTGAGGAAGTTAGTGATGTCGGTAGAGGAGGGTGGTGGCGCAAGGTTGGAGCTGGTAAGGTTGTATAGTTTAGAGTAGTAAAGGCTAAATTGGTCCGCGATGTCTTTAGGGTTTGTGTGTTTTATGCCGCGGTGGTCGTAAGGTACGGTAGTTTAGTTTGTATGAGTTTGCGTTTAAGCTGTCTAGCTAGGTATGCCCCAGGTTTGTTGTGTTGAGAGTAGGATTGTAGTCGGAGACGTTTAAGGTGAAAATCAAAGTTTGTGTGTAGGTGGTCACTGAGGGTCTGTCTAGCTGTGTGCAATTCGGAACTGAGTAGAGGGGAAGGTTGAGGTTTGTTGGCTCGCTCTAGCAATTGTATACGTTCTAGGAGTTTGTTCGTGGTGGCATTGTGTAGTTTTTTCTCATGGGGTCCCAGTTTAATCAGGAAGCCTCGTATGCAGGCCTTGTGGGCGTTCCATAGAGTGGTGGGGTTGTCTACCGATCCGGTGTTGGTTGTGAAGTACTGTTGCAGCTCGGATAGGATCTGTTTTTGATATAAGGGAAGTGCGATAATGGAGGTGTTGAGCCTCCAGGTGGTGAGGTTTTTATAGGTAGGCGCTGGAAATAGTCTCAGTGATATGGGTGCGTGGTCAAACCATGTAATGAGTCCAATTTTAGACTCCTGTACCATTTGCAGGGTATGTTTGTCAGTCAAAAAGAGATCTATCCGAGAGTAAGAATTTTGCGTGTGGGAGAAGAAGGTGTAATCTCTTTCAGTGCCGTGAAGGCATCTCCAGGGGTCGTATAAATCTTCCGAGTGGAGTAGGGAGGAAAGTGAGGCAGAATGTTTACGAGCAGGATTAGAAGTGTCTAGTGAAGTATCAACAATTTGGTTGAAGTCGCCGCAGATAACTAAGGGGCCCTGTCTGAAAGGTTCTAGCTTCCTTAGAACGGTCTTGTAGAAGCGGTGTTGTTTGGTGTTAGGGGAGTAAATGTTAGCTATGGTGATGTTATGATTATTGATAGTGGCGTTCAAGATTATATATCTACCCTCAGGGTCTATCTCGGTGTGGAACAGCTGGAGGGAGACCGTGGAGCGTATAGCAATCATAACTCCTGCTTTCTTTTTTGCAGAATTGGCAAAGTAGTAGTGCGGATACTGTTTATAGGAGCAGGAGGGGGGTTTGGCGGAGGCGAAGTGGGTTTCTTGTACGCATAGTATGTCAGAGGTGAGGGCTAAGGCCTCTTTCCACAGTAAATTTCTTTTGTAAGGGGAGTTTAACCACTTCCCGCCCAGTCAATAGCAGATTGACGTCCGGGAAGTGGTTCTGTTATCCACCCTGGACGTCATATGACGTCCTGCGCTACACTGATCTCGGTCGGAGGCTTTTTACCACGTGATCAGCTGCGTCGAATCACGGCTGATCACAATCTAAACAGGAAGAGCCGTTGATCGGCTCTTCCTCACTCGCGTCTGACAGACGCGAGTAGAGGAGAGCCGATCGGCGGCTCTCCTGACAGGGGGGGTTTGCGCTGATTGTTTATCAGTGCAGCCCCCCCTCGGATACCCACACTAGACCACCAGGGAAGCCCCCCAGGACCACCAGGGAAGCCCCAATCATGTGGATGGCCCCCATGGCCATCCACATGTAGTAAAAAGAAATAAATAAAATAAAAACATTAAAAAAAATATGCCAATCAGTGCTCACAAATGGGCACTGACTGGCACTTTCACAATGTGTGGTGGCTGGCATTGCTGGGCACCAGTGCCACCAATGCCACCTACTAGTGTCCAT
This sequence comes from Rana muscosa, assembly GCA_029206835.1. Taxonomy (NCBI): domain Eukaryota; kingdom Metazoa; phylum Chordata; class Amphibia; order Anura; family Ranidae; genus Rana; species Rana muscosa. The sequence continues at coordinate 195,955,708 of CM055118.1, forward strand.
CAGTGCCACCTATCAGTGCCCATCCGTGCCCATTCGTGCCAATCTGTGCCCACCTATCAGTGCCCGTCCATGCCACCTATTAGTGCCACCCATAAGTGCCCATCAGTGCCGCCCATGAGTGCCCATCAGTGCCGCCTATGAGTGCCAATCAGTGCCGCCTATGAGTGCCAATCAGTGCCGCCTATGAGTGCCAATCAATGCCACCTATGAGTGCCCATCAGTGCCGCATACCAGTGCCACATATCAGTGCCCATCAGTGCCGCCTATCAGTGCCCATCATCAGTGCCCATCAGTGCCACCTCATCAGTGCCACCTCATTGGTGCCAGCTCATCGGTGCCCATCAGTGTCGCCTTATCAGTGCCCTTCAGTGCCACCTTATCAGTGCCCGTCATTGAAGTAGAAAAGGTACTTGTTTACAAAAAAAATTAACAGAAACAAAGAAAAACTTAGTTTTTTTAAAAATTTTCGCTCTTTTTTTATTTGTTGTGCAAAAAATAAAAATCGCAGAGGCGATCAAATACCACCGAAAGAAAGCTCTATTTGTGGGAACAAAATGATAAAAAATTTGTTTGGGTACAGTGTAGCATGACCGCGCAATTGTCATTCAAATTGCGACAGCGCTGAAAGCTCAAAATTGGCTTGGGCAGGAAGCTGTATAAGTGCATGGTATTGAAGTGGTTAAGCCTTTGGCGTTGATAGAGGTGATAGTGAATGACATTTTATGAAGTGACTGGTGGGGAGAGATATAGGAATACCGCTGTGAAGTAGTGCGTATAGGTGGAGGTAGACCAGTGATGGTGTTATACAATAAGCAAAATGAAGCTAGCGATTTAAGGTAAGCAAGTGAACAGCGCAACAATAGGCACTAATTATGAAAAACAAAAGGTAAAATTTGAAACCTAAAGGAGATAAACAAGAAACAACAAAAGAATACAGTAATAAAGTGCGTAGCACTTTCCTTTCACTGGGGGAAGAGTGAGGATCGTAACAGGTGGTGCGCTCATTAGGGACATCATTGAGGTGTACAATTGCAGGATTGGCATAGTAAATGTTTCCGATGGGCACCCGGAGATTGGGATGAGAGGAGATGGAGGAAGTCTCTATTTGCGAGTGGTGGTAGAAGCATAACGCCTGGGATCCTGGGCGAAGGTTGGGGGCCTCTGGAGTAGGGGTTCCGGTGGAGGTGAGGAGATTAGGCCCCAGTTGAGCATGCGTTTGATTCCATCTTTGGGAGTCAGGATACTGGTATTCTGGTTTTGGTACGTGACCACTAGTTTAGTAGGGAAGCCCCATTTGTATTGGATGTTGTGCTTTCTAAGAGTAGTGGTGGTCTGGGAGAATTCTCTTCTCTTTTGAGCAGTGGCAGCAGAGATGTCTGTGTACAAGGACACTGTAGAGTAGGGGTCCGGCAGCGGAGAGGAAGACCTGGCAGCCGCCATGATCTTCTCTTTCACTTGAAAGAAATGGATGCGTGCTAGAATGTCTCTAGGTACTGAGGCAGGGAGGTGGTTAGGTTTGACAATGCGGTGTGCCCGGTCAATAATCATGTCAGTTTGACGCAATTGAGGGATAAGCGTGAGGAAGAGTTGCTGGATGTAGGGGATGAGTTCGGGAGGTTTAACGGATTCTGGTACACCCCTAAATTTAATGTTGTTCCTCCTCGAACGGTCCTCTAAATCTGCGATTTTGGCGTACAAATAGTTAATCTCGTCAGTGTGCTGATCATGGGCATCCCCCATTTCATTATAGGCTGCAGTGTGCTCAGTGAGTGTTTTTTCAATATCCTCTGTGCGGTCCACCACTTGATCTATTCTGGAATGCAACATGGAGATGGAGGACCGTAATTCATTCCGCATATCATGCTGCAATGACATCAGCATAAGTTTGAGTGTGTGCTCAGATGCTGGCTGGTCAGAGGCAGGTAGTGTGGCTAGGGAGTCAGAACGGGGCACTTCAGGGCCTGTGGGTGCTTGGGGATCCCAGTGCTGTTTTTTTAGCTGAGGAGCTTTAGTGGGTGAGAGGGCTGGAGATTGTGCGGCTCTCTTACCTCGATCAGCAGGTGAGGGCTGAGAGGATTCCATGTGTGGGGCCGCGCTGTCCATCTCCTCTATGCAAGCAGGGTTTTCCTGTGAGCTCCCGGCGTCCAGCTGTGAGGGACATGGTGCCGCGCCGGCGCCATCTTCAGCAGTCAGCATGTCGGCTCTCCTGAAGTAGTCTGTAAGGCGGCGCGGCTGATACAGGCTGGCGGCTCTCCCCCTGGACATACCGTTCGGGTGCCCACCCATTCCTCTCCCCTCTGGAGTGTTAGAGAGGGGGGGTATGCGGTAAATAGATGCTGGCAGTCGCTGAATGTCCCTTGGCTGAGCGGAGCAGAGATTTCAGGCAGCCATCTCACTCCGCGGCCAGCCACGCCCCCCCCCAGGTAGCCATATTGTATTGCATTCATAGAAAAATTACAGTGCTGCAGATTGAAAAGGAAAGGCAATTTTTAATAACATTCAATCACAATATGACTGGTGTCGCAATTGTATACGTTAGAATATTTTTTATTTATTTGCAATTTTTTTTTCTCCACGATAGTGGAGTTACTCTTTAACAACTTAAGGACCACCGCACGCACTTCTATGTCGGCAGAATGGCACGAACAGGCAAATATACGTATATATACGTCCCTTTAAATTTGCTGCCATGTGGGCACGCGCGCCCCAATGTCTGCCAGTGTCCCGCGATCGTGTCTCACGGAGTTGCAGAACGGGGGATGCCTGTGTAAACAAGGCATCTCCCTGTTCTGCCTAGTGACAGGACACTGATCGTCTGCTCCCTCTCATCAGGAGCAGCGATCAGTGTCGTGTCACAGTAAGCCACGCCCCTAACAGTTAGAATCACTCCCTAGGACACACTTAACCCCTTCCTAGCCCCCTAGTGGTTAACCCCTTCACTGTCAGTCACATTTACACCGTAATCAGTGCATTTTTATAGCACTGATCGCTGTATAAATGTGAATGGTCCAAAAATAGCGCCAAAAGTGTCCGATGTGTCCACCATAATGTCATGATAAAAATCGCTGATCGCCGCCATTACTAGTAAAAAAAAAATATTAATAAAAATGCCATAAAACTGGTCCGGGGCTGAAGTGGTTAAGGTAAATTTTGAACCTCCTTCCACCTAATTTAACGTCATGTCCTCATATTACATAGATCTAAAAATATCTAAAATCTAAAATAGATTGTAGGAGATTGTGCTATCAGACTGTAAGATGTATTGCCTGCTTTAAGAAAGGCTTCTTTAAAGGGGTTGTAAAGGTTCGTTTTTTTTTTTTTCTAAATAGGTTCCTTTAAGCTAGTGCATTGTTTGTTCACTTACCTTTTCCTTTGATTTACCTTCTAAATGTTTTTTTTCTTTGTCTGAATTTCTCACTTCCTGTTTCTCCTCACTAAACTTCACACCATCATCCGAGTGGTGTGGAGTCACCCAGAACGGCTTACTGAACAGCTTACTGAGGAGGAACAGGAAGTGAGAAATTCAGACAAAGAAAACAAAGAAAAAAAATATTTAGAAGGGAAATCTAAGGAAAAGGTAAGTGAACCAACAATGCACTAGCTTAAAGGAACCTATTTAGAAAATAAAAAACAAACCTTTACAACCCCTTTAAGGTATTGGCATGTTGTAGATGGCACATAAGCAGAAAAGTCGGTTTGGCTGCTCATTCCTATTCATGCCACAGAGATATATGAGAAAGGCAACTGCAGACACCTTCCTTTCCCATGCTGACTTGAGTAACCAGCTATGAATATTATAAAACTCAACACCATACAGTTACTTGAAAGCTGAATTCCGGTCAGCCATAAAATAAACATAACTAGAGTCCCCCTTCCCTTGATATTCATTCTTTACTGCCCATTTAGTTCAGTGGATGTTAAAGAGAGCATTACTTAACTTTCTTCTCAGTTCCACAGGCTTCGTTCCTGCCAATATGGGAAGTGATGACTGGACCCACAAAGCCACTCCTACTCTCTTTGGTGTGCCCCCCCCCCATGTCAAATTCATTAGGTACAAAGCAGTACCTGTGACCACCAATGGTCCTGCATTCTATGTGATGGCTTGAAGGACCCGCCCACATTCTGAAATGGTGAGGATAATCGGTGCTGTGAGGATAATCGGCGGCTACCATGAGAACAATAAATAAGGTAAGTGCTTTTCTGCATTAAACCCTCCTAGACTAAATAAGAATAAGCAGTGAATCATGAACATACTTTTTAAAGCTTACCAAAGTCCAGCTTGAACAAAATCTGTAGGTCATGTAAGCTTTAGCCATTATAAAAGAAAATACCTTATAATCAATTACTATAATCAGTAAATATTATTAAAATATTAGTAGTAGTAGTAGTAGTAGTAGTAGTAGCAGTAGTAACCCAAGCTAAGAACAATAATCAAATATAATTTTAATTTACTAGTTATTAGATGTGGTGGCTGCATTTAAAATTGGTTGCTGTTTAAAATTAAAGGGGTTGTAAAGGTTAGTTTTTTATTTTCTAAATAGGTTCCTTTAAGCTAGTGCATTGTTGGTTCACTTACCTTTTCCTTAGATTTCCCTTCTAAATATTTTTTTTTCTTTGTTTTCTTTGTCTGAATTTCTCACTTCCTGTTTCTCCTCAGTAAGCTGTTCAATAAGCTGTTCTGGCTGACTCCACACCGCTCAGATGATGGTGTGAAGTTTATTGAGGAGAAACAGGAAGTGAGAAATTCAGACAAAGAAAAAAAAACACTTAGAAGGTAAATCAAAGGAAAAAGTAAGTGAACCAAAAATGCACTAGCTTAAAGTGGTTGTAAACCCACTTTTTTTTTTTGGCCCACCTGCAAGAGAAAGGCATAATGAGCTATTATGACTAGCATAATAGCTCATTATGTTCCACTTACCTTAGATCGGGGCCCCCGAAGCCGTCCTCGTCCCTCTGTCCAGCCGCAGACATCACTGCGGCGATAGCCGGAATGTTACTTCCGGGTATCGCCGCACCAGCCAATCACAGCGCCGCTCCGGCGCTGTGATTGGCGGAGCGGCGGAGACGTCACTCTGCGCATGCGCGCGGGAGGCGTCCCACTCGGCTACGCCCAGCAATTGCTGGGAAGTAGCCGAGTACGTGAATGGGATTAACCCCATAAATGCGCCGTTGTCTACGGCGCGCATGCGCCGTAGATAGCGGCGCTTATCATTTTAGTAAATATCTCCTAAACCGTGTAGGTTTAGGAGATATTTCTTGCACCTACAGGTAAGCCTTAATCTAGGCTTACCTGTAGGTGCAAGTTGAAAAAGTGGGTTTACAACCACCTTAACTACTTCCTTACTGGGCACATATACCCCCTTCCTGCCCAGGCGAAATTTCAGCTTTCAGCACTGTCACGCTTTGAATGACAATTGCGCGGTCGTGCGACGTGGCTCCCAAACAAAATTGACGTCCTTTTTTTCGCACAAATAGAGTTTTCTTTTGGTGGTATTTGATCACCTCGGCGGTTTTTAATTTTTGCGCTATAAACAAAGATAGAGCGCCAATTTTGAAAAAAAGCAATATTTTTTTGATTTTTGCTATAATAAATATCCCAATTTTTTGGGATTTTTTTTTTCCTCATTTTAGGCCGATACGTATTCTTCTACATATTTTTGGTAAAAAAAAAATCGCAAGCGGCGTTTATTGATTGGTTTGCACAAAAGTTATAGCGTTTACAAAATAGGGGATAGTTTTATGGCATTTTTATAATTTTTTTATTTTTTACTAGTAATGGCGGCGATCAGTGATTTTTTACGTGACTGCGACATTATGGTGGACACATCGGACACTTTTGACACTATTTTGGGACCATTCACATTTGTACAGCGATTAGTGCTATAAAAATGCACTGATTACTGTATAAATGTGACTGGTAGGGAAGGGGTTAACACTAGGGGGCGAGGAAGGGGTTAAATGTGTGCCCTATTAGTGATTACTACTGTGTGGGGGAGGGGACTGACTGGGGGAGGTGACCGATCTGTGTCCCTATGTACAAGGGACACAGCATCGGGACACAGCATCGGTCCCCTCTCCCTGACAAGACATGGATCTGTGTGTTTACACACACAGATCCATGTCCTTGTCTGTGTAACCGCCGATCGCGGGTGCCTGGCGGACATCGTGGCCGCCAGGCACGCGCATCGGCATTGCAGTGGCCAAATTAGCGGAGGCCGTATAATAACGGCCCCCCGGCATGTAACAACCACCTCGCGGCCGTATATAGTCGTATGGCGGGCGCGAGGTGGTTAAAGGAACCTATTTAGAAAATAAAAAACGAACCTTTACAACCCCTTTAAGCATAATTTCCAATAAGATGAACTGAAAGCAAAAACATCCTTATCTTTCTTTTTTTTTTTTGTTCCTGCAAAAACATCCTTACATCCTTATCTTTCTTGTGTAAATTACCCATTTCATCACTCCATATATAATGGAGATTAACAAAGACAGACAAATTCAAAGTCCAACCTGAGTGACAACCATGGCTCCCTCCGTAGATACAGTGGAGAAATGAGTGTAGACACCCTAGGACAGGAAATATATTACTGAGAGCATCAGCAGGTGAAAATATAAAAGGCTTAATAAAAATAATTCAGCCTTCACATCTAAGGCCTGATAAGCTGCAATATATTACATTTATTTTTTTTGGCTTAGATAAATTTTACATTGCTTTATATATATATATATATATATATATATATATATATATAGTGGAACCTCGGTTTAAGAGTAACTTGGTTTGAGAGCAATTTGATTTGCGAGTAACTTTTAAAAAAAATTCTGACTCGGTTTGCGAGTGTTGTCTGGCAAGATGAGCAGAATTCAACCTAATAGGGCCTGCAGTACCGCATTTGGCCTGACGTGTGGGGGCGCCGGAGCAGAGCAGAGCTGAACGGCGACGATCGCAGCTGATCGCCCGCCGTTCGCCAATGCTCGGAAATACACGGAAATACTCAGTTTCCGAGCCTTTCCGACGTTTGCCGAGGTCTGCCGACGTGTCCTCGGGCCTTTCCGGCCGTTTACGAGGCTCTCCGGCGCCCCCCCACCTCTGTCCGCATGCGGTATTGCACCCCATTGAAGTCAATGCAGAACTAATTATTTTTGTTTCCATTGACTTCAATGGGAAAACTCGCTTTGATATGCAAGTTCTTTGGATTACGAGCATACTCCTGGAACGGATTATGCTCGTAATCCGAGGTTCTACTGTATATATATATATATATGTATACTGAATTGTAATGATGCAGGATGCAGGGCCGATCCTAGGGTCACAGACGCCTGGGTGCAGAAATATTTCTGGCGCCCCCACATGGGCGTGGTCATCTTACAAACTCCTCCCCTTTACACGTGTTTCTATGGCAACGACTCAAACACAGAGATGCTCCCCTAAGAAGTCTTTGTTTCCCTGGGATCCTCCCATGATCTTCTAACAATAAAGAAAATACAGGAAGAGCGTACCCTAATGAGACCTGGAGGGGAGTCTCTCTGATGCACACAGAGGGGGCTTCTGTTAGAGAGTCTGTTAGAAAGAGCCCTCAGACATGGTACAGGAGATGGTCAGAGTAAGTGATTAGTACAGATAACTTACTCTGTCATTTCAGGCAGGGAAGCCTTCCCTGCTCTCCATCCTTACATATTCCCCACAGCAGCCGGTGGAAGAGGGGAGGGGGGAACCTGGCAGAGCTTGGGGGGGGGCGGGCAGGAGACAGTACAGGGTGACAGGAGAATGGCAGGATAAAGAAGAACAGCAGGGGGACCGGAGAAGAGCACAGGGGGGACCAGAGAAGAGCACAGGGGGGGACCGGAGAAGAGCACAGGGGGGGACAGGACCGGAGAAGAGCACAGGGGGGGGACCAGAGAAGAGCACGGGGGGGGGGACCAGAGAAGAGCACAGGGGAGGGGACCAGAGAGGAGCACGGGGGGGACCAGAGAAAAGCACTGGGGGGGGACCAGAGAAAAGCACAGGGGGGACCAGAGAGGAGCACAGGGGGGGGACCAGAGAAAAGCACAGGGGGGACCAGAGAAGAGAACAGGGGGGGACCAGAGAAGAACACAGGGGGAGGGGACCAGAGAAGAGCACAGGGGGAGGGGACCAGAGAGGAGCACAGGGGGAGGGGACCAGAGAAGAGCACAGGGGGAGGGGACCAGAGAAGAGCACAGGGGGGGACCCAGAGAAGAGCACAGGGGGGTGGGACCCAGAGAAGAGCACAGGGGGGGACCCAGAGAAGAGCACAGGGGGGGACCAGAGAAGAGCACGGGGGGGGCAGAGAAGAGCACAGGGGGGGACCAGAGAATAGCACAGGGGGGGGACCAGAGAATAGCACAGGGGGGGGACCAGAGAAGAGCACGGGGGGGAAAGAAGAAGAGCACAGGGGGGGCAGAGAAGAGCACAGGGGTGGGACCAGAGAAGAGCACAGGGGGGAAAAGAAGAAGAGCACATGGGGGGCAGAGAAGAGCACAGGGGGGGCAGAGAAGAGCACAGGGAAGATCACAGAAGTGCCAGGAGAAAGCTGAGGGGCCCACGGGCAGAAAAAGCTGGAGAGGAGGGGCGGCATACAGAGGAACCAATGCCCTCCATGTTCTTCCTGCAGCTGCTGAATGCCCACTTTTCCTCCTCTCTCTTGCAGGCATTTAGTGGCTGCAGAAAGAACATGGAAGGCATTGGTTCCTCTGTATGACGCCCCCCTCCTCTCAGGCTGTGGTGCAATGGCGACCACTGTAGTTATGCCCCTGCAGTGAAGTAAAAGGAAAAAGTTCTGGCAGGATGAAGGAGCAATGAGGAATGAATGGCATGCTGGCAGGATTCTGAGGCTGTGACAGTTGCAGACTAGAGCATACAGAGGGTTAACAAGACTAGTAGATGAAAAGATTGTGGACAGGGAAATGCTGAGGAGGAAGGGGGAGGAGGGGGGCTGCGAGTGTAGTGAGAGCTGAATGAGAGAAGAAAAGTGCCGGGTGTGGGAAGTTATCAGTGTGCAGTGATGCTGGAAAGTAGGATGACCACATGTCCCGGATTGCCCGGGACAGTCCCGCATTTTGCAGATCTGTCCCGGGCATATTCATTCCAGGACAATACAGTGTCCCGGAATGAAACTGACACAGCCACCCCCCGGGCCAATCTGATGCCCCCAAAAAAGGCCGCCACATCACCGCTTTACTCACTGACAGTACTTGTCCTGGCCAGGAATGCCTGGAGGGGCACAATCCCCACCCCCTGCTTGTCAATTGGAGAAATCATAAATCCCGCCTCTTGTGTCCAATCACTGTGCTGTGATTCATTACAGCACCAGCTAATTCTTGGTAAGGGAGGGTGTCCCTGAATGGTAGTTTGAAAATGTGGTCACCCCACTGGAAAGATTACCATACTTCATTTACCTTATTTATCTACAAAGCACATTCCGGTCTGTACACAGGCACTGGGCAGTGAAACTCAGACAGGAGAGGATCACATCGACACTGCACAGTAACAGAAGACACGAGCAGGAATGTGGTCAGATGTCAGAATCCTCTCACATGACGGGCACTGCACGGCACGGACCGCCCCGCCCCCCAACAACGTCACAGCGCGGTCTCTCTCCGAACAGAGACAGACGCTCGATCTGCTCTGACAGGAGGGTGGAGGGGGCGGACTAGGGCAGGAAATACAGCGGCAGCGCCGTGGCGGTGACTGGCGGAGAGAGCAGCCTCGCCTCGGACACCAACAAGGAGAGGAGGGAGGGGAGCACTCTGGCGCTTGAGCGCCCCCACCTCTGTGGCGCCTGGGTGAACTGCACCCCAGGCACCCGCCTAGGATCAGCCCTGGCAGGATGATTATGTTCTGTATAAAATACAGAAAGTAATGTTTTTCATTGTGTAACAGAATATCCGATTGTGTAGGTGACTTTGCCACAGCCAATATAAAATTACATCTAGGATAAAGAAACATTAGGAATTTTAATTTCTTGCAAACTTCTGCAAAAATTCAGTAATTCTGATGAAATTTTGTAATTTTGTGGAAATGCATTGGAATTAGTGGCAAAGGCAAAATTAAGATGGTTTCGGGTGCATTAGGCATTAGGTGGATCCTTTAAGCTATCCTGGCCCCTTATTAGCCATAATTTTTTTTTTCACAGAAAAGAAAATAAGTGGAGAAAGTGTAAGATACATTTTTTTTTTAAATTGTAGCAAAAAAAAAGTAAACAAAATAAATTAAATCAAACACAAAAACTCCTTAAGTGCCGGTTCACACTTGTGCGATGCGATTATGAGGGTTTTTTTTTCATTGTTTGTTTATTAATTACCAGCGCGATTGCAATGCGAATCCAATGCGAATGTAATGCGCTTACAATGTAAATTAGGCACAGATGCGATTTCTGCTCAGGCCAATTGAAAAACCAAGAAAAAAATGGGTGTTAACTTCCTGTGCTTTCCATGTTTTCTCTTGTGGGGAGAGTATTGTCGTTGGAGGAGTGTGGTTTTTGTGAGTAGTCAGTGAGGATTTTGTTTTTTGGTCATTATGTTTCATCATGTGCCGTTGATAATGGCAGCAGTTGTTACTGCTACTGCTGCAGTACTGATGGACAAAGCCCGGAGGAAGAGGAGGAGGAGGACCAAGAGACTGATGAGTACAAGAAGATATTGGGTCCATCCAATTATTCTAAATAGGGAAGAGAGAGGTCAGTTTAGGATCCTCTACAATCATCTCAGGCAGCATGAGGAGAAGTTCTTCAACTATTCCCGGATGTCAGTAAATAGGTTAGTACCTGTACCCCACTTCCTTCTCCTCCTCCCTCCTTTTTTCTATCTATCACTGACATGCATACCACTGACCACCAATTCCAATTACCACCAATCCCACTGACCACCAATGTAAGGGCAATCCCAATGACCACCAATCCAACTGACCACCAATGCCACTGACCACCAATCCCACTGACCACCAATGTAAGGGCAATCCCAATGACCACCAATCCAACTGACCACCAATCCCACTGACCACCAATCCCACTGACCACCAATCCCAATGACCACCAATCCTACTGACCACCAATGTAAGGGCATACATCCCACTGACCACCAATGCCACTGACCACCAATCCCAATGACCACCAATGTAAGGGCATACATCCCACTGACCACCAATGCCACTGACCACCAATCCCAATGACCACCAATCCAACTTTCCATCTCTTTTATCCTCTCACTAGTACTCTTGCCTCTTACCATGTCATTTTGTATGGGCTTTAACTTGTCACTTACATTGGTTTTGTGGTTTTATTTCTTAGTTTTGATGAATTACTTTGGTTGCTTGGTACACGATTGGAGTATCAGAACACCACCTTTCGGAAAAGTGTGGAGCCAGCGGAAAGGTTGCTTGTAACATTAAGGTAAATTTCATCGATATACTTTGTGAATTTTATGCTATGCACCATAGTAAGCTATAGGAATGCAAAGAATGCAGACATAAATCACAATAAAATTGTCTTCTAAAATAAGTATTTTATTTATTTTTTTTCAAAAACTTCTAATCAGTTTGTGACTACATGCTTTGCACCAACCATTGGAGAAAATTTCAAATTTTTTCTTACATATCAAGAACAACATAAAGAGGAGACAACACTCTCCTTCACTTTTTTTTTACTTTTTAAACACACTATGCATTTTTTTCCATCACCTTCTAACTTCCTCTGCCTCTCTAACTTCCTCTACCTCACCAACTTACTCTGCCTCTACAACTTTCTCTGCCTCTAAAACTTTCTCTGCCTCTACAACTTCCTCTGACTCTCCAACGTCCTCTGACTCTCTAACTTCCTCTGACTTTGTAACTTCCTCTGGCTCTCTAACTTCCTCTACCTCACCAACTTTCTCTGCCTCTACAACTTTCTCTGCCTCTACAACTTTCTCTGCCTCTACAACTTCCTCTGACTCTCCAACTTTCTCTGCCTCTACAACTTTCTCTGCCTCTACAACTTTCTCTGCCTCTACAACTTTCTCTGCCTCTACAACTTTCTCTGCCTCTACAACTTCCTCTGACTCTCCAACTTTCTCTGCCTCTACAACTTTCTCTGCCTCTACAACTTTCTCTGCCTCTACAACTTTCTCTGCCTCTACAACTTTCTCTGCCTCTACAACTTCCTGTGACTCTCCAACTTTCTCTGCCTCTACAACTTTCTCTGCCTCTACAACTTTCTCTGCCTCTACAACTTCCTCTGACTCTCCAAGTTTCTCTGCCTCTACAACTTCCTCTGACTTTGTAACTTCCTCTGCCTCTCTAACTTCCTCTACCTCACCAACTTACTCTGCCTCACCAACTTACTCTGCCTCTACAACTTACTCTGCCTCTACAACTTACTCTGCCTCTACAACTTACTCTGCCTCTACAACTTACTCTGCCCTTCTAACTTCCTCTGACCTTCTAACTTCCTCTGACTCTCTAACTTCCTCTGACTCTCTAACTTCCTCTGACTCTCTAACTTCCTCTGACTCTATAACTTGCTCTCACTGTCTAGCTTTAACTTAAAGTAACTTTAATTCTAACTTACAAAAGTTTACTAACTCTACCTCTCCACCTTATCCTCCCTGTCATATCCAACTCTCTCATCCTCCCTTCCTCGCATCTTCATCTCCACTTTCCCCACTACCTTTTTTTCTCTCCGTCTCTTTTTCCCTGAGATATTCAAAATAGGATATATAATTTAACAAAAAACATAACGTTTACTAATAAAGTATTGAATTTCCACATGAAGTTGGTAGTGAAATTAGCAGGTAGTCCTCTACAAATTCAAAAAACTTGGTGAACTATGTTCACCAGGCTTGTTGAAATCATGCCGTTGTAGTGTTGAAGAGCTTGGTGGTGTTAGCAAGGCTTCATCTTGTGTTGAGGGATATTTCCTCAATGGCACGGGTGGGGATATCTCGGTATCCGGTGGTACACTTGGGGGCCCATATTGTCTATAGGGCATATGCATATTAGAGGCAACTTCAATCGACTGATTGTGATATAGATAAGGATTTTGAATTAGCGGTTTGTGCTGTTCCATTGGTCTTGCTACAGGTGGAAATTGCTTTGCCACGGACGGTATTTGCTCGTAGAGCTGTTGTGGTCTGTTTTGTGATGGCACATGGTAAGATGTTGACTCAAGTGGTCTCATATCCATTGGTCTACTAATATCGGCGGTTGTATTTGGGGGTGAAATTACTGAGGCAACTGGTGAAGGAATGGGATATGGGATTCGTGATCTGGGGGTCTCATAGATGCTAGGGGGTTCCGCAAAACTAGAGGGGTAAGGGTTTGGTGCAGTGTTTGAAGCAGTAGAAAGACTCTGGTGCGTTGGCACAGAAACATGGCGTGGCACAGTAAATGAATGGATGCAATGTTCCACTGCAATCCTCATATTAAAGTAATAGTCTGGCAAGACCTCTTTCAGAAGAGGCACCAAACTAATGGCAAACATTGTATGAGGGCATCGCTGGGCATCAATTTGTTCAGTGATCCCTGACACAATGTATAGCAATATCTTGGTCTGGTCTTGGTCTTCAACCTGTTCAGCTGCCCTGCAGCTTTGCTTTCTGCGGGAAGTAGATGCCTGTCTTTGCATTCTGCTGGAAGGTGTCGAAACGTCTGTATCCTCGTTATCCAGCTCATGAGAAGAGGACTCGTTAACCTCAATCACCTCACCCTGGAGCTCCATAGCTAAATCCTCATGATTTGAGCTAGCAAATGATACTCCTTCATCAACGTCAACAGTAGCAGCATGCTCCTCCCCCTCCTCCTTCTCTTCCTCCTCCTCCTCCCAACTTGCTTCTGTGCTGCAATACAAAAATTAGAACTCTTTTTTTAAAATAAATAAAAAGATGATAAGGGGAGAAGTAAAGGTTAGGGCTAGGACAGGATAATTAGATAGAGATGGTAGAGTGACCGATTCATAAATGATAACTTACTTCCTCAATTCTAGAACAGGCCTCAAAAAATCCATGTATCTGGCGAAGGCGTAGGGACGCTTTGGGGGGGGCACCAGACCCACTCCTTGCTTCACGCTCCAGTCTCTGGTGTCTCTGAAGTGTGTCTTTAAGGCTCCGCCACCTAGTGCATATGAGTCCTTCTGTAAAAAAAAATAACACTAATTATTTTTCTATCTTTTACAGGTACCTAGCAACGGGAAATTCATTTGCCAGCTTGCAATACGAGTTCAAACTGGGAAAATCTACGGTCAGCACAATTGTACGGGACACCTGTATGGCCATCTGGGAGGTCTTAAGAGATGTGGTCATGAGAAAACCAAACAAAGACGAATGGAACTCCAAAGCTCAGTTATTTTGGGATCGCTGCAACTTCCCTAACTGTGTGGGGGCAATCGACGGAAAGCACATCAGAATTGTTAGGCCAGTCGGTAGTGGGACAAAATATTTTAATTATAAAAAAAAAAATTCTTTCGTGCTTCTGGCAGTGGCTGATGCAAACTACTCGTTTACATACATAGACATTGGTTCTTATGGGAGTAGTTCTGACTCCAGCATTTTTTCCCACTCTAGTTTTGGAAGAATGATTCGGGAGAACACACTGGACCTCCCAAACGAACGACCACTCCCTGGAACATCTGAACCCTCTCTCCCTTTAATATTTGTCGGTGATGAGGCTTTCGCACTTTCGGAAAAAATGCTAAGGCCATATGCCAACAGGTCACTGTCTGTGGAGAAAAGGGTCTTTAACTATCGGCTAACAAGAGCCCGAAGAGTTGTGGAGTGTACTTTCGGAATCATGGCAAACAAATGGCGATTTCTGCACACCCCAATTACTCTAAACATGGAAAACGCCATAATTGCCGTAAAAGCTGCCTGTGCACTCCACAATTTTGTGCGGGAAAGAGATGGATACCTTTTCGAGGAGTCTTTGGTGGATGAGATGGAAGGCGCAGATTGGACACATACAAGGGGCAATTACAGAGGGGCCAGCGTCCGTGAGAAGTTTACTGACTTCTTTATGAGTCCTGCCGGTCAAGTATCATGGCAGCTTGATGCCATTGCATAAAGATCAATAACTTTTTTACCAGTCAATGCTGCATCGTCTCATATCTTTTACTTTTTCAATAAATGTGATAATGTTTTATTGTTCAACAGTGTGTACATGTATTTTTTCTGCTTTGTGTCAACATACTGAGCATGCAATATCATCCCACAACATTACATTGGTGGTCAGTGGGATGCATGCCCTTACATTCGTAGTCAGTGGAATTGGAGGTCAGTGGGATGCATGCCCTTACATTGGTAGTCAGTGGGATTGGTGGTCAGTGGGATTGTTTGGTGGTCAGTGGGATTGGTGGTCACTTTACATTGGTGGTCAGTGGGATGCATGCCCTTACATTGGTAGTCAGTGGGATTGGTGGTCAGTGGGATTGTTTGGTGGTCAGTGGGATTGGTGGTCACTTTACATTGGTGGTCAGTGGGATGCATGCCCTTACATTGGTAGTCAGTGGGATTGGTGGTCACCTTACATTGGTGGTCAGTGGGATGCATGCCCTCACATTGGTGGTCATTGGGATTGGTGGTCACCTTACATTGGTGGTCAGTGGGAAGCATGCCCTTACATTGGTGGTCAGTGGGATTGGTGGTCAGTGGGATTGTTTGGTGGTCAGTGGGATTGGTGGTCACCTTACATTGGTGGTCACTGGGATACATGTCCTTACATTGGTGGTCAGTGGGATGAATAAATAGGAATGTACTTACGTTTAATTTTGCGAACATGAGGTGTGAAGTCATCCCAGTCTGCATACAGAGATTGACAAATTTCAACCCAGCCTCTGCTCTTCCGGGCATGATTTTTGTATTCTTCAATCCGGCTGTCCCATATATAAGGCCTGTCACGGACAAGCCTGATGAGCTCCTCATTATCAATGGTGTTCCGGCGCCTTGGGGCCATCTTCTCTGTTTACATATGGACGCGAGACAGGAAACAGGAAGTGAGGGGGCAGAACTGGAAGGAGGAGCTGGAGGTGAAGTATTCGCACATATGTGAACCACCAATGCGATTCCAGAACGATTTACATTGATGTCTATGGAGACTAAATTCGCAACGCAGCGGTCTAAACTCGCACAAGACCCTTTTTTTCATCGCATCGCATTCGGAGAGGAATCGCAACGCATAGATGTGAACCACCATCATTGAAAACAATTACTTTTTGGATGACATGCAAATCTAGTTTGTGTTTGACGCATCGCATTCGGTATCAACTCGCACAAGTGTGAACCGGCACTCAGAGAGGTAAAAACAGTAGATTGCTTTTTAATCAAGCACATTTCAGTTCAGTTAGCAAAATTATATATTATTGTTTTGCCAAATTTTTGCCAATACAAAATTGCTATCTTTGCAATTACATAAATTCACTCTACTCTTTCCTAGTTACAACTCAGTGGTGCAGGTTTACAGAGGTCACAGCCTTGTGCACTACTGCATGTCTGTGTCTGTATGTACAAAACATACAAAATATCCTATTATCTGCTCAATCTGTCAAGCAAAAAATGTTTTATACACTGCAGTATTTTTATTATGACACTCTCCTGCAATGCTGCATCCATATACAATATATTCAGAATGTTAGACTGCGGACATTGTGCTCCTATGAGAGTAGAAAACGTTGATTTTACAGCTATTTCTGGTGTATAAACTGATGGAAGTGTGCAATCAGTACCAGCAGAGAACAATAGATCAAGGCTGATTTACTAAAGGAGTTGAGAATGTTCAAAAAACAAATGGTGTGAATATTCACTTTAATCATCCAATGGTGTTTGTTCCCTTGAAAATAGTAAAAAGGAATTTGCTTTACACATGATTGGATAATGAAAGTAAATCATTGCACGATTTATTGGGTGAACATTCTTAATTGCTTTAGTAAATCAGCCTCACTATCTCTTCTAGATTGATGATGATTGTATACAGTGGAGCAGTTATACAGGTCCTTCTCAAAAAATTAGCATATTGTGATAAAGTTCATTATTTTCTGTAATGTACTGATAAACATTAGACTTTCATATATTTTAGATTCATTACACACAACTGAAGTAGTTCAAGCCTTTTCTTGTTTTAATATTGATGATTTTGGCATACAGCTCATGACAACCCAAAATTCCTATCTCAAAAAATTAGCATATCATGAAAAGGTTCTCTAAACGAGCTATTAACCTAATCATCTGAATCAACTAATTAACTCTAAACACCTGCAAAAGATTCCTGAGGCTTTTAAAAACTCCCAGCCTGGTTCATTATTCAAAACCGCAATCATGGGTAAGACTGCCGACCTGACTGCTGTCCAGAAGGCCATCATTGACACCCTCAAGCAAGAGGGTAAGACACAGAAAGAAATTTCTGAATGAATAGGCTGTTCCCAGAGTGCTGTATCAAGGCACCTCAGTGGGAAGTCTGTGGGAAGGAAAAAGTGTGGCAGAAAACGCTGCACAACGAGAAGAGGTGACCGGACCCTGAAGAAGATTGTGGAGAAGGACCGATTCCAGACCTTGGAGGACCTGCGGAAGCAGTGGACTGAGTCTGGAGTAGAAACATCCAGAGCCACCGTGAACAGGCGTGTGCAGGAAATGGGCTACAGGTGCCGCATTCTTCAGGTCAAGCCACTTTTGAACCAGAAACAGCGGCAGAAGCGCCTGACCTGGGCTACAGAGAAGCAGCACTGGACTGTTGCTCAGTGGTCCAAAGTACTTTTTTCGGATGAAAGCAAATTTTGCATGTCATTCGAAAATCAAGGTGCCAGAGTCTGGAGGAAGACTGGGGAGAGGGAAATGCCAAAATGCCTGAAGTCCAGTGTCAAGTACCCACAGTCAGTGATGGTCTGGGGTGCCATGTCAGCTGCTGGTGTTGGTCCACTGTGTTTTATCAAGGGCAGGGTCAATGCAGCTAGCTATCAGGAGATTTTGGAGCACTTCATGCTTCCATCTGCTGAAAAGCTTTATGGAGATGAAGATTTCATTTTTCAGCACGACCTGGCACCTGCTCACAGTGCCAAAACCACTGGTAAATGGTTTACTGACCATGGTATTACTGTGCTCAATTGGCCTGCCAACTCTCCTGACCTGAACCCCATAGAGAATCTGTGGGATATTGGGAAGAGAAAGTTGAGAGACGCAAGACCCAACACTCTGGATGAGCTTAAGGCCGCTATCGAAGCATCCTGGGCCTCCATAACACCTCAGCAGTGCCACAGGCTGGTTGCCTCCATGCCACGCCGCATTGAAGCAGTCATTTCTGCAAAAGGATTCCCGACCAAGTATTGAGTGCATAACTGAACATAATTATTTGAAGGTTGACTTTTTTTGTATTAAAAACACTTTTCTTTTATTGGTCGGATGAAATATGCTAATTTTTTGAGATAGGATTTTTGGGTTTTCATGAGCTGTATGCCAAAATCATCAATATTAAAACAAGAAAAGG
Source organism: Rana muscosa (assembly GCA_029206835.1). NCBI lineage: Eukaryota > Metazoa > Chordata > Amphibia > Anura > Ranidae > Rana > Rana muscosa. Next base: position 195,974,165 of record CM055118.1, read on the forward strand.
CTTGAACTACTTCAGTTGTGTGTAATGAATCTAAAATATATGAAAGTCTAATGTTTATCAGTACATTACAGAAAATAATGAACTTTATCACAATATGCTAATTTTTTGAGAAGGACCTGTACATAAATTGGTATCTCTGTGTAAATCTGTATCCTTTTCTATATAATGTATTTGCAATATCAGCAAAAATATCATGAACCCCACCTATACCAGAATCTATGACAGTATAACTTGTATAACTGGTCTTGGGATTGGATTAAAAATAATAAAAAAACTTTATAAGCAGCATAAATGACAGAGCTCATTGATTATATAAGGATGAGTCACCAGCCTGCAAGCAAAGTAGACATCAACATAAATATATCGCAACACAGTGCAAGATCCAAGATTAATAATAATTACATGTAAAATAATGAGACCTGAGCATTAATTACGATGAAGCTTTAAGATATAAATCTGTATCTACAGTATGCATGTATATATTTATAAAAACACACTCGGCCACACACACACACACACATATACATACTCAAACACATTGGGTTTGATTTGAAAAAAGGGGGTGCAAAATCTCATGCAGTTCTGCATTGAAACCAATCATCTTTCAGTTTTTTTTTTGTCAAAACTTAACTGAACAAGCTAACAAGCTAAAGTTAGAGACTACCATGCACAGCTGCACCAGATTTTGTACTTTCCAGTTTTAGTAAATCAACCCCTTAGTGACATGAGTAGTAAGAGTAATATATATATATATGTATGTGTAGCGGGGTGGTCAATTTAGGGGGAGTCTCTGAGTGGTAATTAGGCTCAGACACCTTGATTTGTTAGGGGCTATGGACGATTTTTGTCCTCAGGAGATAGTGCTGGTGATGAGTTCCCTGTGGCCTGTGGGTGGCGCTGCCATTCTGGGCCAGGGTTGAACCACGAGCGTAGTACTGTGCCTTTTGTGTCCCCTCTCGGCAGCCGTATGGTGGGGCGGGGAGCCTGATGTGCATGCCGGGAGAGGATATAGAAGGGGCAGACATCTCCTGAGAGGGGTCCACCCCCAGGCACCTTCAGCCTGGGGGTGAGTGCGGTTCATCTCCAGGTGCCCTAGGCCCGGAGGCTGTGTTCCTGTTCCATCTCAGGCACCTTTGGCCTGGGATGAGGTACTACCCTGCCGTCCTATTCGCCTGGGTATGAAGACCCAGGGGTTGCGGAGAAGGCCCGGGCCCAGCACCTTCGGCTGGGGTCCACTAAGAATTGAGGAGTCCAGGGTGCCGCCTTGCGAGGGGACCCGCACTCTCAGAGAAGGACGGATCATTCCGAAGGACCGATGTGGGAGTCACGGTGAAGGAAGGGTCTGTTCACTCTATGGGGGGACATCTTCTCCTTGATAGGGGCCATGTTCTAAGAAGGAAGTTCATGTTCACCAGGTCAGTGGCAGTGGCCTTATTCACCAGGTCTGTGGCAGAGACCAAACTCACAGTCTGTGGCAGAGACTGTGTGCCTAGTATACTGCTTGAGAATCTGAGTAGTACAGTAAAGAGCTAAGTTTGTGCCTGGACCTCCTCCACACCTTGAGCTGTCTTGTTTCCTTGCTCCAACCTTTTTCCTATCCAAGAGACTGTGTATTGCAAAGTGAGAATAAATCTTACGTTGGAGTTTCAGCTGGTGTGGACATTCATGTTACTGGGGAAGTTAAGGACTTGCCTCTACTCGCGGTAGAGGCGAGAATCATTCTCAGGAGGATTTTGGCCCTGGCTGCAGACAAGACCCAACATCAACACCGCTCAACCTTTTACACAAGAGGGTACGGGCTGATAGCGCGGTGTGCCTTTCTCCCCCTGCGAGGAGCCAAGTTAAATGCAGGCTGGGGGAAAGGTGGGCACGCTAGATATATATATATATATATATATATATATATATATATATGTAGCGCTACCCCCAGTTAAGAGAGCCGCTGGATTTTTGTTTCGGGCCCTGTGTACAGCACCGCCAACCCCCGGCAATCTTACTTGACCCACTCTGGCACAGTTAGTCTAAGGATTATACTTGTATCACAATCAAACAGTATTGCAAGGGTAGCCTCTTTGCAATAAGACAACACACTGATGCGAGAGATCAAGTATAACGGTTTTACTTTAGTTTTTTAAAAGCGTAGGCAGAACATAACACATACAATTTGCTTACAGAGCCCTGCAGCAATAGGTATAGCACGCAATAATGGCGCAGCGCGGTAATCCACCACGCGCAGCTATTATTGTATACGCGCCCTGTGGCGCACTAAAACAATAGTCTATCTACCCTCCCTGGTCAGGCCTGACACAGAATAAATCTCAGTCTTTTCACCAAGGATTTCTTTGCATGCAAACTTTCGGTGGTGCACTTGATGAAACAGTATTTTTGTAATCCATAAAGTAGGCAGTCACAAGGAACACTATACTGGGGACCCTTTAAGTCTGTCCCGCTACTGGTCTCCGGTGGAACAACAAAACAAATGGTTGGTGGGCCAAGGCAGTCTATAGGCCTAAACACGGTACAGTCTATTGGATTGAGCAAGTGCTCGCTCACCACTCCGGACGCGATCCCAGTCCGGGACTTCCACCCGCTGTGTCTCTGCACACAGCGTCCGCCACGATCGGGTCCCCGATCCAACCGATGTCCTCACTCGACAAGTCAGATACCACTCAGGCTCCCCAGGGGGTGGAAGGCTCTTTGGAAGTTGCGCAAGGCCCAGGCTTCAGGCCTTGCACTGCAGCAGATCCGCACAGAAAGAACTGTTGCTTGCAGCGCGGTGTCCAAAGAGGCCGAGCTCCGCCTTGCCTCCTTCTTAAATAGCCCCTCCCATAAGTCTCTGCGGTGGCCAATTGCACTCTGGGTGCCGAACAGGGTTCTGGGTAATGTAGTCCCGGGGCCTTAAAGGAGACCCCGCTACACACTCCCCCCACTTAAACTCTTTGGTCCCCAAAGATAACATAACATTAAATTACAGAACGTACAACATCAATCAAAGTTTCGTATGATGTTGGCAGAGGAAATTCCCACCAAAAACGAGGCAGTGAACTTCCCTGCCCACAGGTCACACTATCATTAGTGTCCTGCCTAACTGTGCCAGAGAGTGAGTTGGGGTTGACCCCCACTAAATGAACAGCGGGAGGATCAGGGTCTTCCACACTCCTCCTGGCAGTAACCACAGTGTCTTCTGCACTCCTCCCCATCTGTGGGTAAGTTAATCTTCTGGGAGGCTTTATGGCCCTTCGCTTCCTCTGTCCTCTTGGGCTTTCTGTTATAACAGGTTCCTCTTCCGGAACCAACTTAGGAATTTCCTCTGGTTCGGGGGCACTGGACTCCGGAGCAGGGAGGTACATGGATTCTCTTGGATCTTCTTCTGGGAGTAAGTCACAGGCACCCTCCCAAGAATCTGACCAAGGACTGGACGGGATGAACTCAGTAGCTTCTGCATTCAGTGTGCAGTCTATGGTGTCTTCTTCATGTGGAAGATCAATAGCAGAAGTTTCTGGGGCCTGAAAAGGCCAAAGCCAATCAAGTTCTTCTCCCTCATCTTCACTTATCTCCGAGGTCTCTGTATCCCCAATCTGAGGGGTCTGGGACCGAGTGTTTGGTCTAGGAGTATCCAGAATGGAAATTGAGCTTGGGGAGTCCCTTGCAGGAGGTATCCGAACTGCTTCAGCAAGCGGGAGTAAGTGGTTTCGGTGCCAGGTCTTCAGTGGGCCCACCTTCCCTTCCGGTTTCAACTTATAGACAGGTAGGCCCGGCAGCTTCTTACAAATGACATAGGGTTCAGGTCTCCATCTGTCTGCAAGCTTGTGCTTCCCAGGGGCTCCCAGGTTTTGTAGGAGAACTCGGTCTCCAGGTTGCAAGTCCTGGATCCGAATCTTTAGGTTGAAGTTCCTCTAATTGCGGGCCCCCCTTTGTTCTGAGGCCGCCTGGCCCTGTTCATAGGCCAATTTCAAATTATGTCTGAGTCTGTCAACATATCCCTTGTGGGAAGCGGCAGAACAATGGTCTATGGAAGTGCCAAAGGCCAGATCTACTGGTAGTCTTGCCTCTCTTCCGAACATCAGTCGATAGGGTGAGTACCCTGTAGTGTCACTGGTGGTGCTGTTGTATGCATGCACAACTGCCGCAATGTGGTTGCTCCAATGCTGCTTCTTTTCACTGCTTAAGGTCCCAAGCATGTTGAGCAAGGTTCGGTTGAACCTCTCCGGCTGAGCATCACCTTGTGGATGGTAGGAGGTAGTTCTTGTCTTCTTGATCTCCAAAGAATCCAGGAGCTTCCGGATCAACCGACTTTCAAAATCCCTTCCCTGATCTGAATGGAGCCGTTGTGGTAGCCCATAGTGTACGAAGTATTTCTCCATAAGCACTTTGGCCCCAGTGGAAGCCTTCTGGTCTTTGGTTGGGAAGGCCTGCGCATACCGGGTGAAATGGTTGGTTACTACCACAACATTTCCTAGTCCACTCAGGTCGGGTTCGAGGCAGAGAAAATCAATGCATACCAGATCAAGTGGGCTTTGACTTTGCAGATGGCCCATTGGGGCAGCTTGATGGGGTAAAGTCTTTCTCTGGATGCATCGTGCACACGAGTGGCAGTATTCTTCCACCTCAGCCCTCATGCAGGGCCAACAGAAACGGTCCCTGACAAGTTGGAAGGTCCTTTCCACCCCTAGGTGGCCATGGTTGTCGTGCAAAGCAACCATGACAGTCTCTCTGTGTTTTTCAGGCAGGAACAATTGCCATTTGTCTTCCAGGTCATCAGAGGGGCCCCTTCGGTAGACCACTCCCTGATGCACCTGCAACCTGTCCCACTCCTTCCTTAACAGGCGAGCTTCCTTCGAAGGGTGACGTAAGAGTCTATTCGGATCCTGATTCTCCAGGGCCTCCAAGACCAATCTCCCCATGGGGTCTTCCAATTGGTCAGATCTCAACTCCTTTTTGGACAATTTTGGCAAGTTATCTTCCCCCAGTTGGGTTACCCCACAGTACTGCTTGGGGACTCCGACTATGGTAACCCCTATCTCTTCTGCTCTTGAGCCGCCACTGGCTTGGAGTTCAGCCCCTTGACAGAGGGCCCGCACCCCGTCGGGTGCCACTTGAGTCCAGTCTCCTGTACTGCAGGTGGGGACATGAGATCTTCTAGACAAGGCGTCTGCATCTCGATTTCCAGCCCCAGGTCTGTACTTTAAGACAAAATTGAAGGCAGACAGTGCCGCCAGCCAACTTTGTCCTGTGGCATCCAACTTTGCCGTGGTGAAAAGATAGGTGAGGGGGTTGTTGTCGGTTTTCACTGTGAATTCTGCCCCATACAGATAGTCTCTGAGTTTGTCAACTACCGCCCACTTAAGGGCCAGGAACTCCAACTTATGAGTGGGGTAGTTCTTTTCAGAGGGAGTCAGACTTCTGCTCACATACGCAACGGACCTCAGTTGCTCTTCATGCTCCTGGTAGAGCACTCCTCCCAAACCATCATGACTGGCATCTACATGAAATTCATAAGGCTTCTTAGGGTCTGCGTAGGCCAGGACAGGGGCGGTGGTCAGGGTTTTCTTCAACATCTGGAAGGCATCCTCACACTTCCCACTCCACTGGTCCTTGACTGACTCCCCCGGCTTCCTGGGGCCCGAGTCATCCTCTTCCCCCTCCGTCTTAAGCAGCTCGTTCAGAGGCCTGGCTATCCGAGCAAACCCATCCACAAACCTCCTGTAATAGGAACAGAACCCCAGGAAGGATCTGAGCTCTGTCACAGTGGTGGGCCTCGGGCCAGGAGGTGACTGCCTCCAATTTTCCGGGGTCTGTGGCTACCCCATCTTCAGACACTATGTGCCCCAGATAGTTGACTGATGACTGATAGAACTGGCATTTTTCAGGTGCGAGCTTGAGTCCTTCCTCACTCAGTCTCTTCAAAACTTTCTCCAGCCTCTCTTCATGTTCTTCCAAGGTTCTTCTGAAGACAATGATGTCATCCAAGTATACTAAGACTTCGATGAGGTCCATGTCTCCTACAGTCTTCTCCATGAGACGTTGGAAGGTAGCCGGGGCTCCAGACAGACCTTGAGGCATCCGATCAAATTCAAAGAACCCCACTGGGGTTATGAAAGCCGCCTTTCTCTTTGTCTTCTGGATGCATCAGGATTTGATAGTACCCGCTCTTTAGGTCCATAGCACTGAACCACTTGGCTCCAGACAAGCTCTGTAGGGCATCCTCTATCCTCGGAGTGGTATACTGGTCGGGTATGGTTCTCCTGTTAAGGGTCCTGTAGTCTATGCACAGCCTCAATGATCCATTCTTCTTTCTGACCACCACTATCGGGGAGGCATAGGGGCTTCTAGATTCTCGAATCACACCGGTTCGTTTTAGCTCGGCGAGCTGTTCCCTCAAGTCCTCGAGGTCTGCTAACGGAACTCGCCTGACTCTTTCCCCGAAGGGCTTGTCTTCCTGGAGGCGGATTCGATGGGTGGCACTCCTTGCACACCCCACATCGAACTCATCTTGGGAGAAGATCTTTTCCCACCTGGTCAACTGGGCTTTGGCTCTCTCTTTCCAAGCCCTGGGTAGGTTTGGGTTCTCCATGGAAAGTTTCTCCCACACAGTGCTTTCTCCATCTGTCTTCTCCACATCCGACAAAACAACTGGGGTGGCAGGGCTCACCTGGCCCAGCAGCACCCTGGCTGGGATCTCCATGGGGCCACCTGTAGTATTCCTGACACTCACAGGTACCTTACAGTGGGCCTTCTTCAGGGCCCTAAACGGGACCACTTCTGGGACTACTTCTAAGCCCGAATGTTCTCCCATTGGATCGGGTTCCAACATGACAAAGGGCCCAGGCTGCTCCCAAGTGAGTTTCACAGTGGCTTTTAAACAGGCCACTTCCCCGGGCTGTAGCACTATCCCTTTTCTTCCCAGCCTCCAGACCTTCCCTATCCCCTCTTCTGGGGCCTGCTGTTCTAAGATCAGTCGTTGGTAGGCCGTCTTCAACATCGGGTGGATCCCAGTGGCTGTGGGGTCTTTCCCTTTTGTTAGAGGGACCAAGAGTCTTCGGAACCAGATCCGTGTTGGTCCCTATTATTAAGGAACTCTTGTTAGCTCCAGGCGGTCGGGGGCATACCACAGCTAAGGTATCAAACACTTCAGCCTTCCCGGCTATGGACGGGTCGAAAGTCAGTTTTATAGGCAGATAGCCATCATAAGGGAAACTCTCTGTCCCAATCCCCCATATCTCCAACTCTTCAATCTTCTGGATGGGTAGGTGACTTAGATGCTTGTCATAAAAGTCCCGGTACAACAGGGTCACTTGCGCCCCAGTATCCAATATGGCTCTTGTGTAGACCCCCTCCACCTGAACAGGTACTATCGGGGAGGGACCCACCAGCGTCTCTGGATATCGCTTTGAGGAGGTCTCTTTCTTTAGATCTTTGCGTTTTCCTTTTGGACTTCCTTTCTTCCATTTCTCCTTGGACTTAAGTCTCTTTTGGGCCTGGTATGCATTGATCTCCCTCCTTTTGATGGGTGTAACCACCCGCTGAGGGACATTACTCTCTTTCTTTGGGTGCGTTCCCTCCGAGGAACCTTGTGTTTCTTCTGAGGGGTCTTGTCCACTCTTTTCACGTGCTTCTCATTCAGTTTGGAGCTCACTGGAGATGATGGGCACCCGGTTGACTCCTTCAACGGGGCCCGCTGAAGTTTTCCGGCGGCTTGCAGTTATTCATCTATTTTTTTTCTTTGGACTGGCACACACTTTGGCGAGATGGCCAGCTCCTCCACAATTGAAAAAAATCACATCCCCCCAATCTTCCAGGGATGCGGGCGCTGAGGTATTGGGAAACAGCTCCTTACTCGGATTTTCCCTCTCTGGTTCCATCAGGGAGGTCAGCATCCCCAATACTTGGGACATCTGCGACTTCAAGGTATCCACCTCTGAGTCTTTTTCCAGGGTCATGGCCGTCCTGACCATCACCGGAGGAGGATTTACCGACTCAACTGGTTGGTTCCTCTTCTTCTCCTCCAGCATAGCTTCTTCCTCTCTGACTACTCGGATCAAGTCAGGGTACTCCAGGCTCTTCCCGTCCTGCCTGGTGCGTAGCGCCAATGCAATGGGGTCCAGGGGCTGAGATCCTCTCATCACCTGCTGAACATGGGCCTCATCCACCTTCCGTGGGTCAATCCCCTTCTTCAGGATCATCTTATGCAGGATCTTATCCAGGCGCCTCATGAACTCTGACAGTTTCTCTCCTGTCTTTTGGTAGCAGTGCTCCAGCTGGTAAGTGAGCTCAGTGATTTTCTCTGTTCCACCGAACACATTCTGCAGAATATCCAGATAGTCCTGTGCATCACAGTCTGTCTTGCTCATATTGAGGTTGCATATGGCCTCTAGAGCAGGCCCCTTCAAGCTCTCAGCAATTCTCTGCTTCTTTCTGTGGTCTGGGACTTCCCATTCTTCTAAGGCCTGAGTGGCACCGTCTAACCACTCCTCAAACCCCTCTTCACCCGAAGGTACAGGTTTCCTTCCAGAGAATATTCTGAGTTTTCTGTATCCTGACATTTGGTAGTCTGTAGGATCCTTCTTACACTGGGCTACAATTTCCCCCAGGACTGCGCGTAATTCTGCGCTGAGGGTGGCAGGTGGCGATCCGGGACTTTCCCTTTTCTCCCGTTTTTCTGCTTTTGGGGTGGGTGATGGAAATAGTTTCGGTGTCTGAAACCGTCCTCCTGGCTTGAGCGGCAGCGCGTGTATTAGGCTATAAGTCTGATCATCTATTGCTTCTACACTTGGATTCTTGAAATGCTCTGGGACTCCGTTCTTCCACTCTATTAGTGCGTGGGTCAGTGAAGAATTCGACCTGACATCCACCACCCATACCTTCTGGTGCGGGGACAGTGACATCACTAGCTGCTTCACCGCCTCTTCTTGCCAGATCCCTGGGAGTTCTATGACTACTACCCCGGCTGGATCTGTGCAGACCGCTTTGCACCACTGTCCTACTTCTAGTGGGTCCATGCTGGTACTTTTGGCGCGTTACTTGCTGCAACAGGATCCCGGACTCGAGAGCCCCCACGTGTAGTGCTACCCCCAGTTAAGAGAGCCGCTGGATTTTTGTTTTGGGCCCTGTGTACAGCACCACCAACCCCCAGCAATCTTACTCGACCCACTCTGGCACAGTTAGTCTATGGATTATACTTGTATCACAATCAAACAGTATTGCAAGGGTAGCCTCTTTGCAATAAGATAACACACTGATGCGAGAGATCAAGTATAACGGTTTTACTTTAGTTTTTTAAAAGCGTAGGCAGAACATAACACATACAATTTGCTTACAGAGCCCTGCAGCAATAGGTATAGCATGCAATAATGGCGCAGCGCGGTAATCCACCACGCGCAGCTATTATTGTATACGCGCCCTGTGGCGCACTAAAACAATAGTCTATCTATCCTCCCTGGTCAGGCCTGACACAGAATAAATCTCAGGCCTCGTACACACGACCGATTTTCTCGGCAAGAACCAGCAAGAAACTTGCTGGCAGAGATGTCTTGCCGAGTAAATCGGTCGTGTGTACGCGGCTATCGGGTTTCTCGTCGAGAAAACTGACAAGTAACCTCGACGAGAAAATAGAGAACCTGCTCTCTATTTTCTCGTCGAGATTCTCGTCAGCCTGTTTCTCGACGAGAAAAGTGAGTGTGTGTACACTTACCTGTCCGCCGGGAAGCCCGCGCATGTTCGAAATGAATTCGACGCATGCGCGGTAGCTTCCTAGGCATACGTAGGGTATACCAAGATGGCGGCGACGGCATCGAATGTGACGAGCGCATGCTCGTCGTAGTCGATGACGTCACCGCGTACGCTCCATTCAAAGAACCGCGGGTTCTTTGAAACGAGTGTGTGTACACTCGGCCGGGACAAGTTTCTTGTCCAAGAATCTCGTCGAAAAAAACGACATGTTTTTTTCAACGAGAATCTCGGCCGTGTGTACGAGGCCTCAGTCTTTTCACCAAGGATTTCTTCGCATGCAAACTTTCGGTGGTGCACTTGATGAAACAGTATTTTTGTAATCCATAAAGTAGGCAGTCACAAGGAACACTATACTGGGGAACCTTTAAGTCTGTCCCGCTACTGGTCTCCGGTGGAACAACAAAACAAACGGTTGGTGGGCCAAGGCAGTCTATAGGCCTGAACACGGTACAGTCTATTGGATTGAGCAAGTGCTCGCTCACCACTCCGGACGCGATCCCAGTCCGGGACTTCCACCCGCTGCATATGATGGGCACAAGTGGCTGCATATGTTGGGCACAAGTGGCTGCATATGATGGGCACAAGTGGCTGCATATGATGGGGCACAAGAAGTGGCTGCATATAATGGGCACAGTGGCTGCATTTGATGGGCACAATGGCAGCAATTGATGGGCACAGTAGCTGCATTTGATGGGCACGCTGGCTGCATTTGATGGGCACAGTGGCTGCATTTGATGGGCACGGTGGCTGCATTTGATGGGCACGGTGGCTGCATTCGATAGGCACAATGGCTGCAATTGATGGCACAGTGGCTGCATTTGATGGGCACAATGGCTGCATTTGATGTTTTTTTTTTTCCACCCCCCAAATTTTTTTTAGCACCAGCCGCAACTGCCTTGGATTAATCGTTTATTTTTAGGATATATACATGTTTTATTTGCTATAAAATATAATCTTTTAAGTTTGTAAACTTTGAAGTAAAACACACCAAAAACGATTGCATGTTCTGTTTACGATGGGAAACCTTTTCTTGCAGACTCATTTGAATGCAAATCTTAAGGTACAGTTCTTCCATAGCTACTGACCTCAACAAAACATTTGGGAGACTTGCAGATAGCTTTACTCTCATCACTTGATATGTGAATCCCAAGTGTGTTCTGTGATGGATTAAGATGTCTCCTAGCACATACTAAAAACAATACTGTATATCAGTAACGCTAATAAATCTAATTATCCCAGCAAAAGGTACTTTCTTGAAAGCCCTTAATAATTCCACTACTTCATCTAAGAAATGCATCATATTTTTAGGCAAAAAAAATTGTAAAGTGCCTGACTGGTCCACAGGAAATTTTTTGTTGTGATGCATAATTTATAATGCTGTGCATATTGAAGATCAGATGGCGTCTTGTAGATGAACAATCTTAAAATAAATTAAAATGTCCCGGCAAGCATTTAGCCTGCAAATCAGCACTTATCTGTTTTTAGACAAAGTTACAACTTTTCTTTTGGCAAAACTGTATTTATTTCATAAAACCCCGCTGAGGCTCACTCTAGTATACTTTGCACATGGAGAACCGTGAGAAAAAAAGTAAGACATTTTCAGGCCAGGAACCATAAAAAGATTTAGAGGAGAACTCCAGCCAACCTTTAAAGATATCTACTTGGCGGCTATATAGTTGTACATATGGCCAAAAGTACATGGACACCTAAGTGTCACACTTACTTATATTGCCAAAACTATGTGGACAGCCCTTCAAATGATTAAGTTCAGGTGTTTCCAATGAATAGTAGTGTAATGCTACAACATACAGTACAAAGACAATTGCACCATTCCTTACCTGTGGTAACAGATTGGAGAAGACGCTTTTCTGTTGCAGCATGACTATGCTCCTGTGCACAAAGTCAGCTCAATAAAGATATGGTTTGACCAGTTTGACCAGAGGAACTCGAGTGGCTAGGTTTTTCACAAACTTTTGGCCTTATATTATGTACAGATTATAAATACTGTATTTATATTATAAGCACACACACATAATATTCCAGTAAATGTATTAAATGTTTTCTAACCACTTGCCGACCGGCTCATGCCGATATATGGTTCGTTCCCGCAAATCGCCGTATGGGTACGTGACATCTGTACCTCTAAGAGCTGCATGGCAGGGAACTCCATGCATGTGGCCGGTGGGCGCGATCGCTGCCAGCCACACGCGATCACGTAAACAAGAGCAAGAACAGGGATTTGTGTGTGTAAACACACAAATCCCTGTTCTTTCAGGAGAGAAGAGACATATCGTTTGTTCCTACTAAGTAGGAACAACGATATGTCTCCTCCTCCAGTCAGTCAGTCCTATTCCCTCACAGTTAGAACACACCTAGGGAACACACATTTAACCCCTTGATTGCCCCCTAGCGTTAACCCCTTCCCTGCCAGTGACATTTACACAGTAATCAGTGCATTCTTATAGCAGTGATCGCTGTATAAGTGTCAATGGTCCCAAAAATGTGTCAAAAGTGTCCGATCTGTCCGCTGCAATGTTGCAGTACCGCTAAAAAATGCAGATCACCGCCATTACTAGTAAAAAAATATAATAATAATAAAAATGCCATAAATCTTTCCCATAGTTTGTAGACGCTATAACTTTTTTGCAAACCAATCAATATACGCTTATTGCGATTTTGTTTACCAAAAGTATGTAGAAGAATATATATTGGCTTAAACTGAGGAAGAAATTTGTTTTTTAAAAACATTTTTGGGGATATTTTATTATTGCAAAAAGTAAAAAATATTGTTTTTCTTTCAAAATCGCTCTTTTTTTTGTTTATAGCGCAAAAAATAAAAACCGCAGAGGTGATGAAATACCACCAAAAGAAGCTATATTTGTGGGAAAAACAGACGTCAATTTTGTTCGGGTACAGCGTCGCATGACCGCGCAATTGTCAGTTAAAGCAAGGCAGCGATGTATCGCAAAGATTGCCTGGTCATTAAGCAGCCAAATCTTCCGGTCTGTAGCCACTGCAGCCACTCCCCAAATCCCCTCCGCCCTGTGACAGCAGGCCGGGGATCTTCTCCCAGCACCCACTGTAACTATTTGAAAAAAAGCTTGGCCGTGCGGGGCTCTGCCCACCCGACCGCATCATTCATTCACAGAGATCTGTGAATGAATAATCTACTAGAGATGTACCGAACTATTCGCCGGCGAATAGTTCCCGGCGAACATAGCTTGTTCGCCGCGGCCGGCGAACATATGCGATGTTCGGTCCGCCCCCTATTCGTCATCATTGAGCAAACTTTGACCCTGTACCTCACAGTCAGCAGACACATTCCAGCCAATCAGCAGCATACCCTCCCTCCCAGACCCTCCCACCTCCTGGACAGCATCCATTTTAGATTCATTCTGAAGCTGCAGTCCTAGTGAGAGAAGGGATAGTGTATTTGCTGCTGATTTAATAGGGAAAGCTATAGCTAGGCCAGTGTATTCAGTGTCCACTCCAGTCCTGAAAGACTCATCTGATCTCTGCTGTTAGGACAGCGTCCTGACAGCACCCCAAAAAGCCCGTTTTAGGGCTACTACATACATCAGTCTGCCTTTTTTTTTTTTTCTCTGTAATCTAATTGCAGTTGCCTGCCGGAGTGTGTGTGCAGTCCTAGTGAGAGGAGGGACAGTGTATCTGCTGCTGATTTAATAGGGAAAGCTATAGCTAGGCCAGTGTATTCAGTGTCCACTCCAGTTCTGAAAGACTCATCTGATCTCTGCTGTAAGGACAGCGTCCTGACAGCACCCCAAAAAGCCCTTTTTAGGGCTACTACATACATCAGTCTGCCTTTTTTTTTTCTCTGTAATCTAATTGCAGTTGCCTGCCAGCGTGTGTGTATTCAGTGTCCACTCCAGTCCTGAAAGACTCATCTGATCTCTGCTGTAAGGACAGCGTCCACTCCTGACAGCACCCCAAAAAGCACTTTTTAGGGCTAGTACATCATTCTGCTTTTTTTTTTCCCTCTGTAATCTAATTGCAGTTACCTGCCAGCGTGTGTGTTTCAGGCTCACAGCGTATACTGTGCCCACTTGCCCAGTGCCACCACTCATATATCTTGTGTCACAGTAGATTACATTTAAAAAAAATAATAATTTTTGACTGCAATAGAATAGCAGTCAGTTGCCTGCCAGCATGTGTGTCAGGCCTACAGCGTCTACTCTGCCAACTTCTGCCAGTGCACAGTGCCACTCATATCTGGTGTCACAGTAGCTTGCACGCATAGTACAACTAAACTAATCTAAAATAAATGACAGGCAGAGGCAGGCCACCCCGCAGGGGCCGTCGTGGTCGTGGTGCTGTGATTCCCTTTGGAATAATGCCCAGTGTTCAGAGGCCACGTACCCTGAACTCGAAAAGTTCTGAGGACATAGTTGACTGGCTAACACAGGACACCCAATCTTCTACAGCTTCCGCTCGGAACCTTGACGCACCATCCTCCTCCAGCTCAGCTTCGGGCACCTCTCAAGTTACCACTCGCCCGCCTGCCGCCACCACCAACACTAGCACCACAGCTGCTTCACTTGATACAGACGTGTTGTTGATGGAGGACATGCAGAGCTTTTTAAGTCCTACGCATCGCCACAGCCCTTCGGGGTCCACCCTCAGAGAACGACTCGACTGACAGGTAGCAGACTACCTCGCCTTAACTGCAGATATCGACACTCTGACGAGCGATGAACCCCTTGACTACTGGGTGTGCAGGCTTGACCTGTGGCCTGAGCTATCCCAATTTGCGATAGAACTTCTGGCCTGCCCCGCTTCAAGTGTCCTTTCAGAAAGGACCTTCAGTGCAGCAGGAGGTATTGTCACTGAGAAGAGAAGTCGCCTAGGTCAAAAAAGTCTAGATTACCTCACCTTTATTAAGATGAATGAGGCATGGATCCCGAAGGGACTAACAGTGGGCGATACATTTGACTAAAAAAGGCCTGATAAGATGAGCTGCCTTGGGCTAAAAATGGTCCACACGCTGCTGTATTTTATCTCTGCATGCCGGATGACTTGCGTGACTTATCCGCCACCAACTAGGGTTCAAGCCGCAATGTTTTAGGGCACTTTCTGCCTAAAAAACATCAATTTTTCTGGCCGCTGCTACAGCAGCGGCTGCAACAATACCTTATTTTTCAGGCATGTGTACATGCCTAATTTTTCTGGCCTCTGGTGCTGCACTGTGGCTGCAAAAACAAACAAAAAAAAAAAAAACACATACATGTGTCAATTCCCCTTCGTGATCGTTACCTTGTTGTGGTGAAGAGGCTTGCGTATCACAATGAAGTGACCACCTCTATGAGTGTGTTGGCAATGGCAATGTTGGCATACCCCAGATGATAAGGTCGTTGCTTCATTGTGAACAGACCAAAAGCGATCGGCTGGATAGTTTTGCATAGAAAAAACATTAAAGCCTTGCGGTTGTGCAAACGAACTGTTTGCGGTTGTTTGCGGTGCGTTAAACGGGGAGTTTGGTCTGTCAGAGTTTGGTCTGTCACTGTGAAGCGGGCTGTCACGATCAGGCGTCGGGCTTGAAGACCAATTGCAATAGCAGTGGCAGGACAGGCATACAGGCAGTCACTTCTGGCAGATGACACAGGCTCACCTGAGGTGCGGAGTCTAAGTACTAGCTGGTTTTCCCCAGAGCTCCAGATGGTGGAGATGGATTTAGCTGCAAGCTAGTACCAGGTCGCGGTCCTCAAGTTTCCCCCACCAGGGTGTGAGCAAGCCGGGGTCCAATAGCGGATAACAGACAAGGATGAATCAGCAGCGTGGTCAGAAAACAAGCCAAGGGATCAATCACGAGTCGCTGCAGGTTGGGATCAAGCAGTAGAGTGGTCAAAGAACAGGCCGAGGGTCAAACACGGGTGGTTGCAGATTGGGATCAGGCAGTAGAGAACTCCAGGAACAAGCCAAGGGTCAATCAGGAGTGGTTGTAGGTACAGATGGCAACAGGAAAGACAACAGCAAGGCACTGGCAGGGAAGGCACAATAACCTGGCCAAGAGGAAGTGCTGAGACAAGGCTTATATAGAAAGTTCATGGGAGGAGCAAGGAGTTCAAGGTTCAACAGTAATCAAGTCTCAAGGCAGGGTTGTCCATTGGATCAGGTTTATCCAGCAGATCAGGCAGGGAGCTGTCCAGTATCCCAGACAGCTCAGTGGGAAGAGTCAATGCCAGACACCGATGAGGTCCCAGGTTCAAACCCAGGTCCTGACACGGGCGTAAGCCTTACACTACCTGATCGATACAACATCATACCTGATGTTTTAAAGCACGTTATTCCAAACAATTTAGGAATGTTAGGTGATTTATGCCCTTTATGGATTAAAACCCGACTCTGCATCAACTACGTAATTTTCCATGGGAGTTTTGCCATGGATCCCCCTCCGGCATGCCACAGTCCAGGTGTTAGTCCCCTTGAAACACCTTTTCCATCACTATTGTGGCCAGAAAGAGTCCCTGTGGGTTTTAAAATTCGCCTGCCTATTGAAGTCTATGGCGGTTCGCACGTTCGCGAACATTTGCGGCAATTCGCGTTCGCCGTTCGCGAAAGGAAAATTTTATGTTCGCGACATCACTGTAATCTACAAGTGCCGACAGCCTTTGCAGATGATGGCTTGTAGTTCTCAATGATTCTTCCTGTCATTGTGTAACACCCTGCCTGTATGAGGTATGAGCAGACAGCTTACACTGACAGTCTGTAGGAGCCCTGCATTGCGCCCTGCATCTGCTGATTGCGTGTGCAATGCTTTGCAGGCTCCTACAAAAAAAATTACCCATAAAAATGTGCATTTAATATTTTTTTTTAAAAGGTAAACTTATCCTTTAAATCTGACATTAGTCTCTTGGTGGTCATGCCTCCACTGGCCTTACGAAATATGAAAAGCCACAACCCTTCTACATAGAATCTGACTTGTGCACAAATTTGCTGTTCTTTCAGTTCACAACGTGATTTTAGGTGATAGTGCAGCTTTTCTGCACAATTCATGCACAGAATAGTGAAGAGGCAGGGCATAGTGAGAAGAGAGTGTACTGGTACAACAATGACTGAACTGTTTGGCTGCATTTTATTTGTACTGGGAAGCTTGGTTCCACTATGGAAGGTAAGCTGTGCTGTGACACTGACATGACTGAAGTGAAATTTCCCCAACAGAAATGCAACCACGAAAACCCAACAGAGGATCAAATGCTTTGGATAAAATGGGAGGTGATAACATTTTTGGGTTAATTTTATGTAAAAAAAATGAGTTTGCACCATGTTTAAACAATATCATAAACCTCCAATAGCAAAGGCTTTTCATAATGAGGGCTCTGTTGTACTGTGAATGGTCCAGTCTAAAAAAGCAGCCAAGCAATACACGTCAGTCTAGTTTTTGACCAACAATTGAACTTTCATGCATCTCAACCTCTCGACCCTAATCAATATTCTGTTAATCCTATGGTAATGGAGTCACCTTCTTAAAAAGGGGTTACAATAATGTATGGGCAGATGCCAATCAGTTAGACATCAGACTCATACTGTATATTTCAAGGTCCAGAAAGCTATTGGAACACATTAGACCTATATCTATATCATATTTGGTATCTATCAAACTGTAATTTCATTCTGCTAAAAAAAATATGTTGGTTGTTGGATTGTGAAACCTTGTCATATGAAAATATAATGAGTGTGTAATCATCACATTCTAGTGGCAACAGTGGGATTTGACAATGTAACCATCACAAGTGTCACAGACGGCTTCATTAACAGGAAGGCCTAAGTGCAGCAGGGTCAATCTCAATTCTACAGGTAAAGATAAGATTTGTACAATATTTCAACTGTCAAACTCCCTACATATATTGATTCATTTTAACTCAATGTAACCTCTGTCTCTGCATATTTAATTTATATAAGTGTAAGTTAAAGGTTACTACACATGACTTAGCCTAGGTTCACATTGGAGCATGATAAGTCGCAGCCTATTGGCGGCAATGGCACTGAATGGCCTGAAATCGCGCTGACCTTGCTACTTTGAAATCGCGCTACTTCAAGTGAAGTAGCGCAATTTCAAAGTAGCATCAATGTGAACCAAGTCTTAAAGTGATTCTAAAAACTGGATATTTTTACTCTAATGCATTTTCTGCATTAAGGTAAAAAAATGTCCCTGTATTTGTATTGCTCCCTCACCCCCCTATATATTTATCCAAGCCTGCTCTTGATTCGGGGCTCTGAGGAAGAAGGTTGTCCTTCGAAACGCGTCAGCCGGCAGTGGCCCTCATCACATCCTCTATGACCATTTGGAGTACTTCTAGAGTCTGACTCTTTGCTGATACCTGTGGAAACATTTTACATTGTGAACCTTTCAGCTACACTTGTGAGTAGTTTTCATTTTATCTTTCTTTTTTAATAAAATCCATCCAAAGGATAATGCACTAGGCTGGTGTGCCCTTTCTTTCTTTTTCTCCTTCCTGCTCTTGATTCAGCTCTGTGCCTGTCTACAGTGGCTCTCTGCTTACAGATGCAGCTGCGGGAGCTATTGGCTCCTGCTGCTGTCAATCAAATCCTATGAACAAAGAGTGGGGGTAGGGCTGAGCTGCTCTGTGTGTGTCAATAGATGCACACAGCCTGGCTCGAGAGCGAGCCAGCAAGTGTCCCCCCTAGGAAGTAGCTTCCTGTGCTGATTCCTAGAGAAGAGGAGGAGCCAAAAGCGCCAGCACAGGACCTGAGAAGAGGTGGTTCATGGCTATGCTGTGCAATACCATTGTAAGACACCTTTCACACTAAGGTGGTTTTCAGGTGTTTTAGCGCTAAAAATAGCCTCTAAATGTCACCTGAAAACCGCCTCCCATTCATTTCAGTGTGTCTTTTCACACTGGGGCGGTGCACTTGCGGGACATTAGGAAAAGTCCTGCAAACAGCATCTTTGGGGCGGTTAGGGAGTGCTGAAATTCATTGAAATGAATGGGAAGCGCTTCTAAAGAGCCTGAAAAGCACTTCTGAAGCACCGCAACACAGGGGTTTTTAACCCCTTCTTTGGGGTCAAAAACGCCCTGCTAGCGGCCAAAAAGCGTTGCTTAAACAGTGCTAAACTGCCCATAAAACAAGCGGCGCTTTAGCGCTAATGCGGCCGCGGCCCCAGTGTGAAAGGGGTCTTAAGAGTACAGTATGTAAATATAACATGTTTCTTATTTTAATAAAAAATTAAGCTTTGCAATCACTTTAAGGCTGTCCAACAAACTAATAATGAAACATTTTTTCTTTTAGGTAAGCAGCAAAGGTGAGAAAGTGAAGCTCAGGCCTCGTACACACGACCGATTTTCTCGGCAAGAACCAGCAAGAAACTTGCTGGCAGAGAGGTCTTGCCGAGTAAATCGGTCGTGTGTACGCTGCTATCGGGTTTCTCGTTGAGAAAACCGACAAGAAACCTCGACGAGAAAATAGAGAACCTGCTCTCTATTTTCTCGTCGAGATTCTCCTCGGCATGTTTCTCGACGAGAAAAGTGAGTGTGTGTACACTTACCTGTCCGCCGGGAAGCCCGCGCATGTTCGAAATGAATTTGACGCATGCGCGGTAGCTTCCTAGGCATACGTAGGGTATACCAAGATGGCGGCGACGGCATCGAATGTGACGAGCGCATGCTCGACGTAGTCGATGACGTCACCGCGTACACTCCTTTCAAAGAACCGCAGGTTCTTTGAAACGAGCGTGTGTACACTCGGCCGGGACAAGTTTCTTGTCCAAGAATCTCGTCGAAAAAAACGACATGTTTTTTTCAACGAGAATCTCGGCCGTGTGTACGAGGCCTCACACTCTTGAAGTACATCCCCAGATGTATCTATATATGAGCCTCCCAGACCTGTCGGTTTTTATCCAGCAACCATGCAAAGGCTGAGGGAATGCAGGTTTGGCAGGCGTGCAGCGCTATGTCACTTTTCATAACTGCCTGGACGGTTTAACGACTCAAGATCTAGAAGACAGGGATGATTGAATTTTTTATTCTAGTCACTATATCATTTATGGTCATACAGAAAATTGTCTGCAGTATAGTACATTCAAAGGGAACCTGTCAAAACTTAAATAAAGAGCTGGCATTTCTAAAATTGCTTAGGCCTCATGCACACAGGACATTTTTTTCCTCCCCTAGTAGACACCTTTATTCCTGGCAGGAAAAAAGCAGCCAAAAAAAACATGCCTAAAGCTGCTTTTTGCACATGCGGTCAGGCTCATTTAGGCATGTCAAACGTTTGGGTATCCATTGATTTCATTGGTTAGAATAAATTATTGGGACGAATGAACACCCAAGCACTAAGTTTAGGCACGTTTTTTTCTGCCAGTGCATTTTTTTTCAGCCTCTAAACACTCCTCTTCTGATAAGCCTGTAAATGCCTATGTGTGCATGACCACATAGGCTAACATAGAGGTGCATTTATAGGCTAAAAAAAATAAATAGAAGTCAACTGCCTGAAAAAAATAAATTTTTAACATCCTCTATGCATGAGGCCTAAAAGTGCAAGCTATAGAAAGCCAGTCATCTATGTTTCACATTTAAAGCAGAGCCAAATCTTCGACCATGGGTAGGAGGTTATGTCATGGGCCTGGTGGCCTCATCTGAGACAGGCAGAGTAAAGATCCACCAGAGAGCCTTGGGGTGATTGAGAGCAGCCATGTGTACAATTTTACTTAACCACTTAAGCCCCGGACCATTTTGGCTGGTTAAAGACCAGGCCCCTTTTTGCGATTCGGCACTGCGTCGCTTTAACTGACAATTGCGCGGTCGTGCAACGTGGCTTCCAAACAAAATTGACGTTCTTTTTTTCCCACAAATAGAGCTTTCTTTTGGTGGTATTTGATCACCACTGCGGTTTTTATTTTTTGCGCTATAAACAAAAATAGAGCGACAATTTTGAAAAAAATGCAATATTTTTTTACTTTTTGCTATAATAAATATCCCCCAAAAATATATAAAAAAACATTTATTTTTCCTCAGTTTAGGTGGATACGTATTCTTCTGCATGTTTTTGGTAAAAAAAAAAAAAACGCAATCGGCATTTATTGATTGGTTTGCGCAAAAGTTATAGCGTTTACAAAATAGGGGATAGTTTTATGGCATTTTTATTAATTTGGTTTTTTTTTACTAGTAATGGTGGTGATCAGTGATTTTTTTCATGACTGCAACATTATGGCGGACACATCGGACACTTTTGACACATTTTTGGGACCATTGTCATTTTTACAGCGATCAGTGCTATAAAAATGCACTGGTTACTGTAAAAATGACACTGGCAGTGAAGGGGTTAACCACTAGGTGGCGCTGTAGGGGTTAAGTGTTCCCTGCATTGTGTTTCTCACTGTAGGGGGGATGGGCTCTGTGTCACATGACACCGATCTCCGCTCCGAGTACACGGAGCCGAGATCAGTGTCATTGTCACTAGGCAGAGTCGGGAGATGCTTGTTTGCACAAGCATCTCCCCGCTCTATACCTCCGTGAGATGATCGCGGGGATCCCCGCGGCGATCGAGTCCGCTGGACCCGCGGTCCGACTCACGGGGATGGTGGCAGGGTCGCGAGCGCGACCACGCGGACAGGCATTTAAAGGGGACGTACAGGTATGTTGATGTGCCTGTCCGTGCCATTCTGCCGACGTATATGTACAGGAGGCGGTCGGCAAGTGGTTAAAAAAAAATCCTTTACAACCTCTTAAAAATCTATGACCTTTTTTTTGCCACCTGTGTTCCATTGGGGCAATTTGACTAAGAAACAAAATGGCTTCATGAAATAACTTTTTTCTATATATAAAAATATATATATATATATATATATATTGTGACAGCAGGAAGGTAAAGTCACCTGGTTGCATCCAGGGGGGTAGATATATTTCGCCCAGATTCAGGCTTTACGCCGACTTATACAACTAGGTGGAGAGTTGTATAAGCCCAGCTGAGGCTAGTGGGCTCATGGATGACTCATACCTCTAGGGAGAGTGTGGGGCGTCGTGCAGACAGGGAGTTGATGAGACCAGCTGAAGCTTGTCAGCTCGTTTAAGGCCTCTATAAAAACTCCCAGCTTCATTAGGTGTTTGCTCATGCCTGGAACCAGACCTGTGTGGACTGTCTAGGGAGAGTGAACCCCTGTGCGGTGAGACAAAGCCTGTGTGGCTATTTGCTTGGACATTTAAAACCAGGGACTTAGGGACTAGGACAGCACTAGGCTGATCCCAGTTGTTAGTTAGGAAACCTGTATGTTTACTCAGAGGTCAAGTTGACCAGGATTTATTTTATTTATGTTTCTTTTGCTTTGCTGTGTTTTGTCACTGTAAATAGAAAATAAACCGCACCTTTTTGATTTTGAAAACCACAACCTCCGTTTGCTGGGCCTGTTTTTGTGTGGGGAGCCCATCCCGGGGGTCACACACACCCGCTGCCGAGCTAACCCCCTCACAGTTGGTGGAGAACCAGTGGCAGTTTTTTTTAAGCCAGCATGGAGGAGATACTGAAACAGCTGGCTCTAGCAAATGCCAATCAACAGCAGACAAATGCAGGTTTGCAAAGGAGCCTTGCAGCCCAGCAGCAAGCTCATCAACAGAGCCTTGCAGCCCAGCAGCAAGCTCACCAACAGAGTCTGGAAGCTCAGCAACAAGCCCAGCAGCAATCTGAGGCCCGCTTCATAGACCTGTTACAGAAGCAAGAGCAGAGACTACAACAAATGGAAGCAGTAATGCAGCAACGTCCGCAGACCAGTGAGGAAAGCCGTCCCACTAATACCGCGTCCTTTGGGGTGAGTCGTTTATTGACAAAAATGACTGGAGAGGATGATCCAGAGGTATTTTTGACCACATTTGAAAGGACCGCTGAAAGAGAAAAGTGGCCTGAGGAGCAGTGGGCTGGACTGGTGGCTCCTCTGTTAACTGGTGAATCGCAGAAAGCTTACTATGACCTAGAGCCTAACCAAGCAAAAGACTATGTGATGCTAAAAGCTGAAATTTTGGCAAGGCTGGGTGTCACCCAGGCTGTCCGGGCTCAGCGTGTGCATAACTGGACTTTCCAGCTTGGAAAACCCCCCAGGTCTCAAATGTATGATCTCATTCACCTGAGCAGAAAGTGGCTACAGCCAGAGACTTTGTCCGCACCAAAGATTGTGGAACGTGTTGTAATGGATCGGTTTTTGAGAGCTCTTCCTACTGCCATCCAAAAGTGGGTAAGCCATGGAGACCTAGAGACGGCCGATGGTCTTGTGGATCGTGTGGAGAAATACTTGGCTACAGAGAACCTGACGGCCTCTTCCAGAGACACTCGGACTTTCCACCCTAAGACCAGACCATCCCCAGGGGCGGATAAGAGGATTCCAAGGGGTGAGGGTGGAGAGAGTGAGAGGGTGGGAGCTCTACCCCAAGTTTGGCGAGAACAGCCTGGGAAATCAGCGGCTCAAGAGGCGGCAAGAAGGATCGTTTGCTACCGCTGCCGCCAAGCGGGACATATTGCAGCCAATTGCCCGGTTGTGGAGGAACCCATGCAGTGTGACTTTCTGACGGGCAGACGTCAGTCGCTGTGTGCGACAGTCGCATGCACTGCCATTCGAGGAACTGAGAAACATTTATGCAAAATGTGTGTTAATGGTAGAAATGTTGTGGTATTGCTGGATTCAGGTAGCCTTGTGACCCTGATAAAGGCTGAGTTAGTTAAAACAGAGGTCTTTGGGAATAGCAAGGTAGCTGTTATTTGTGTGCATGGGGACACCCGAGAGTATCCAGTGACTACAGTGTGTTTCAAGACCCCCAAAGGTACCCTCTCTCATCCAGTGGGCTTAGTATCTCAGTTACCGCATGACGCCATTGTGGGAAGGGATTTTCCGAAGTTCTGGGAACTGTGGGATGATCCTGAGCCCCCCACTGGTGCCCCTATGTACCAGGAATGTGATAGCCAGAACTCCCCTGAGAGTGGTGAGGACTCTCCGGAATTTCCCTTATCAGTATTGGCAGGGGAGACTCAAGAAACTGGAGAGGAGCCCACCTCCTCAGACGAAAACCTACCGTCTGTGGAGTTTTCTGATCTTGAGGTTCACAGGGAAAACTTTGCCACAGAACAGTTGAAAGACCCCGCCCTAATAAAGGCACGGGAAAACGTAGTGAAAATAGATGGCGAGTTAGTGAACCCAGATAATACCTGCACTTACCCATACTTCAGCGTAGAGAAGGACCTACTGTATCGGGTGGCAAAAAGGGCAGAAGAAACCGTTGAGCAGCTTGTGGTGCCCAAACCTTACAGGAAGTTGGTGTTGGAGTTGGCCCATGGGCACATTCTTGGAGGTCATCTGGGGACAGAGAAAACCAGAGAGAGGGTATTACAGAGATTCTATTGGCCGGGGGTGATGAAGGACATAGAAAATTATTGTTCCTCCTGCCCTGTGTGTCAGAGGTCGGCCCCGATGCCACATTTCCGTAGCCCGCTGGTCCCTCTACCCATCATTGAGGTCCCGTTTGAGAGGATCGCCATGGATTTGGTAGGGCCTATAATCAAGTCCGCTAGGGGGCACCAGTACATATTAGTTATAATGGACTATGCCACCCGTTATCCAGAAGCGATCCCTCTCCGAAATACCTCGGCCAAAACCATAGCCAAAGAGCTATCTCTTGTGTTTAGCCGGGTGGGTATTTGTAAAGAACTGCTTACGGACCAAGGTACACCCTTTATGTCCCGGGTTATGAAGGAGCTGTGTAAATTGTTCAAAGTGACGCAATTACGTACATCTGTGTATCACCCCCAAACCGATGGGCTGGTTGAAAGATTCAACAAAACCCTAAAACAAATGTTGAAGAAAGTGGTGGATAGAGATGGAAAGGATTGGGACTGTCTACTTCCTTATCTGATGTTTGCTATTAGGGAGGTGCCCCAATCCTCTACGGGATTCTCCCCCTTTGAGTTACTGTATGGGAGACACCCAAGAGGGCTGTTGGATATTGCCAAGGAAACTTGGGAAAGTGAGAGTTCTCCCCACAGGAGTGTGATTGAGCATGTCGCCCTGATGCAAGACCGAATTGCACAGGTAATGCCCATCGTGAAGGAACATTTGGCCCAAGCGCAGTTAGCACAGCAGAGAGTGTACAACCGTGGAGCCAAGACCCGTACCTTTTCCCCGGGGGATAGGATACTGGTACTTGTCCCTACGGTTGAAAGTAAATTCCTTGCCAAATGGCAAGGCCCCTATGAGATAATGGAAAAAGTGAGCGAAGTGAATTACAAGGTCAGACAACCAGGAAGGCGAAAGCCCGAACAGATCTATCACGTTAATCTGTTGAAAGCCTGGAGGGATAGAGAGTCCCTAGTCGCAGACACTTGGTCACCAGCTCAAACTGGTTGCGTGATTCCTGAGGTTGGAATAGCAGCCACCTTGTCACAACCCCAACAACAGGAGGTTAAGGAGTTTGTGCTTCGCAACAAGGAGGTATTCTCTGAGCTGCCGGGACAAACATCTGGGGTAGAGCATGACATCATTACCCCGCCCGGTGAAAGGGTGAAGTTAAAACCCTATCGGATCCCAGAGGCCCGACGGGAGGCAATACGGGAGGAAGTACAGAAAATGCTGAACTTAGGGGTGATAGAGGAGTCCCAAAGTGATTGGTCTAGTCCCATTGTGTTGGTGCCTAAACCGGATGGGAGCTGGCGATTTTGTAACGATTTTCGTCAGTTGAACAAAGTTACAAAATTTGACACCTACCCCATGCCACGTATAGATGAGTTGATCGACCGGCTGGGAACAGCCCGATACATGACGACTCTTGACCTCACAAAAGGGTATTGGCAAATCCCCCTGGCCAAGTCGGCCAAAGAGAAAACCGCATTTGTAACCCCAGACGGGGCGTTCCAATATAAAAGAATGCCGTTCGGGTTACAGAATGCGCCGGCCACATTCCAGCGGAAAATGGACCAGATGCTGAGGCCCCATCGGAAGTATGCTGCGGCTTACCTGGATGACGTAATTGTCCATAGCACAGATTGGGCCTCACATCTGCCAAAAGTGCAAGCAGTCCTGGACTCTGTTCGGGAAGCGGGGTTTACGGCTAACCCCAAGAAGTGTACCATTGGGCAGGAGGAGGCCAAATATCTTGGGTACACCATTGGGAGGGGAGTAATAAAACCCCAACTCAACAAAGTCGAGGCCATCCAGAGTTGGCCACGTCCCAACAGCAAGAAGCAGGTACGAGCCTTTCTGGGAATCGCTGGGTATTATCGGCGATTCATTCCCCACTTTGCTTCTAAGGCTGTGCCCCTAACCAACCTGACGAAGGGGAAAGGGTCGGTCATGATTAAATGGACCCCCGAGGCTGAGGCAGCATTCCAATTCTTGAAACAAGCCTTATGTAGCCAGCCAGTGTTGTACTCACCCGACTTCTCTAAAGACTTTGTCGTACAAAGTGATGCGTCAGATGTGGGGTTAGGAGCAGTATTGTCCCAGGTCTGGAACGGGGAAGAGCACCCAGTCATTTACCTCAGCAGGAAGTTGAAGTCCCATGAGGTAAATTATGCCACCGTTGAAAAGGAGTGTTTAGCGGTGAAGTGGGCTCTAGATTCCCTTCGGTACTACCTGCTAGGTAGGCACTTTGACATGGTTACGGATCACGCTCCGTTAAAGTGGATGGCTCAAAACAAGGAAACAAATAGAAGAGTGAATAGGTGGTTCCTGGCCCTCCAGGAATTCAACTTCACAGTAAAGCATCGCCCTGGCGTTCAAATGGGGAATGTGGATGCTTTGTCTCGAGTACATGAATGCCTGATTGCTGGTGTTCCAACCCCGAGGTTAAAACAAGAGGGGGGGGTATGTGACAGCAGGAAGGTAAAGTCACCTGGTTGCATCCAGGGCGGTAGATATATTTCGCCCAGATTCAGGCTTTACGCCGACTTATACAACTAGGTGGAGAGTTGTATAAGCCCAGCTGAGGCTAGTGGGCTCATGGATGACTCATACCTCTAGGGAGAGTGTGGGGCGTCGTGCAGACAGGGAGTTGATGAGACCAGCTGAAGCTTGTCAGCTCGTTTAAGGCCTCTATAAAAACTCCCAGCTTCATTAGGTGTTTGCTCATGCCTGGAACCAGACCTGTGTGGACTGTCTAGGGAGAGTGAACCCCTGTGCGGTGAGACAAAGCCTGTGTGGCTATTTGCTTGGACATTTAAAACCAGGGACTTAGGGACTAGGACAG
Source organism: Rana muscosa (assembly GCA_029206835.1). Classification (NCBI taxonomy): domain Eukaryota; kingdom Metazoa; phylum Chordata; class Amphibia; order Anura; family Ranidae; genus Rana; species Rana muscosa. The sequence continues at coordinate 196,001,089 of CM055118.1, forward strand.
CACTAGGCTGATCCCAGTTGTTAGTTAGGAAACCTGTATGTTTACTCAGAGGTCAAGTTGACCAGGATTTATTTTATTTATGTTTCTTTTGCTTTGCTGTGTTTTGTCACTGTAAATAGAAAATAAACCGCACCTTTTTGATTTTGAAAACCACAACCTCCGTTTGCTGGGCCTGTTTTTGTGTGGGGAGCCCATCCCGGGGGTCACACACACCCGCTGCCGAGCTAACCCCCTCACAATATATATATATATATATACTGTCAACTTTGCTTTTCATTTGTTTTACTCAATGTTGCAAGCTTTTTGTTAGTTCCTTATTCCTTGGCTTATTTTTGAAGTTCTAAAGGAAATAGACAACCGCAATAATTCATGGCCAGGAAAAATGCTTTTTTTACACATTTGTCGTACTAATACAAATCAAGATCATAAGACAAAGAGATAACCATTTCTATTATTACGTAAAAAATAAAAATGTGGCGCCAAAATTATGTGAGGAAGCCCAAATATATATTAAAATCTGGGCATATACTAAACAGTGAAAAAGTGCGGCCAAAAGAGGTCAAATATATTTTAAATTCCAGCACCACAACCTGATCTGGGAAGTACCTAAAAAATATTCAAGCACTAGTTTGCATGCGGGGCACTGGACTCATGGGTTTCTATGAGTTATTTTTTTCAAGCACATGATTAGAGCCTGAGGCTCTAATTGGCTTGCAAAAGGTTGGGCTCGGGGCGCAGAGCACTGCGCTCAAACCCACCCACTTATGACACTAGCGAATCCATATTCGCTATTGGTTTCTGGCACCTCCACCTGGCCAATTGGGATAGAATGGATTCTAAAGAAGGCCAGGTTGGCCAGGAGGAAAAACCGGGGACCCTGGAGGGTTGAGTGCGGACCTGGGGGGGGGTTTGTTTGCCCCCCAAAAAAGTTTTGCTCCAGCCGCCACTGGGTGGGGGTGCAGTCTAAGTACAAAGGAGAAACAACTGAAGCCTCTGGGTTATATAAGACTGGAGACTCTAAGAGCTGGAAGACTGAGGCCCAGGAATCTGGGGGACTGGGGGCTCTGATATCTGGAGGACTGGAAGTTCTGGGATCTGAAGGACTGGAGGCTCTGGGATATAGAGGACTGGAGGCTCTCATATCTGGAGGACTGGATGCTCTGGGATCTGGAGACTCTAAAATCTGGGGGAATGGATGTTTTGGGATTTGGAGGCTGGGATGACTTGTAGATTGAAAGAAGATGGCCACTTAAAGGGGAATGCCAGCTTAGGTGGAACCATTTATAGCTTGCATGTATACAGTCCTCACATGTCACAGTATACAACAACAGTATAATTTTTCCGAAATACCCTTTATCATTAAACTATATAGTTTTGCCATCATTTAACCACTGTGGAGGATTAGTTTCACTTCCTGTCCCTTAAACACATTATGAAGAAAAATAAAAATTTTCCAAAACATGGCAAATAAGAAAGAGTCTTAACTGGAAGATTTCCCTTTTATTACTGTTCTGGTGAAAACTCAAAAGTTTAGATTTTTCAGATTTATTTTTTTCTCATGTAACATAAACATACACAGAGAGAAAAAATATATATTATAAAAATAATACACACTTAAAATTAAACCACATCACCTTATCCCAACTTTTTAATTTACTGAATTTAAAAGCCACACCGTCTGAAGAATATTTTGTAACCTATTTTTACAAGCCCCAATGTTTCCTTTAAAGCTTCCCTGACTGCAGCATCTCAAAACTTGAATGGGTAATGTGATTTAAAAGGTTGTGTGCCCTAAAAAGGCATTTCTGATGTCCTTAATACCCAACAACTTGATGACCTATAATATTTTGTGCAGTCTTTATTACTCTCTACACTACACTAGTATCCTGGGCCATGCATATGCCATGCCACAGGGTGGCATGATATGTCACGATACTCTATAGAAAGCAGGCAGTATTTCTTGTCACATTCCAGCTTTCTTTTTTCTTTTGTTTCCTCAGAAAGTACAGTATCTCACAAAAGTGAGTACACCCCTCACATTTCTGTAAATATTTTATTATAGCTTTTCATGTGACAACATTGAAGAAATGACACTTTGCTACAATGTAAAGTAGTGAGTGTACAGCTTGTATAACGGTGTAAATATGCTGTCTCTTCAAAATAACTCAACACACAGCCATTAATGTCTAAACCGCTGGCAACAAAAGTGAGTACACCTCTAAGTGAAAATGTCCAAATTGGGCCCAAAGTGTCAATATTTTGTGTGGCCACCATTATTTTCCAGCTCTGGAATTCACCAGAGCTTCACAGTTTGCCACTGGAGTCCTCTTCCACTCCTTCATGATGACATCACGGAGCTGGTGAATGTTAGAGACCTTGCACTCCTCCACCTTCCATATGAGGATGCCCCACAGATGCTCAATTGGGTTTAGGTCTGGAGACATGCTTGGCCAGTTCATCACCTTTACCCTCAGCTTTTTTAGCAAGGCAGTGGTTGTCTTGGAGGTAAGTTTGGGGTTGTTATCATGTTGGAATACTGCCCTGCCACCCAGTCTCCGCAGGGAGGGGATCGTGCTCTGCTTCAGTATGTCACAGTACATGTTGGCATTTATGGTTCCCTCAATGAACTGTAGCTCCCCAGTGCCAGCAGCACTCATGCAGCCCCAGATCATGACACTCCCACCAACATGTTTGACTGTAGGCAAGACACACTTGTCTTTGTACTCCTCATCTGGTTGCCGCCACACATGCTTGACACCATCTGAACCAAATACATTTATCTTGGTCTCATCAGACCACAGGACCTGGTTCCAGTAATCCATGTCTTTAGTCTGCTTGTCTTCAGCAAACTGTTTGCAGGCTTTCCTGTGCATCATATTTAGAAGAGGCTTCCTTCTGGGATGACAGCCATGCAGACCAATTTTATGCAGTGTGCGGCGTATGGTCTGAGCACTGACAGGCTGACCCCCACCCCTTCAACCTCTGCAGCAATGCTGGCAGCACTCATACGTCTATTTCACAAAGACAATCTCTGTATATGACGCTGAGCATGTGCACTCAACTTCTTTGGTCGACCATGGCGAGGCCAGTTCTGAGTGGAACCTGTCCTGTTAAAGCTCTGTATGGTCTTGGCCACCGTGCTGCAGCTCAGATTCAGGGTCTTGGCAATCTTCTTATAGCCTAGGCCATCTTTATGTAGAGCAACAATTCTTTTTTCAGATGCTCAGAGAGTTCTTTGCCATGAGGTGCCATGTTGAACTTACAGTGACCAGTATGAGAGAGTGAGAGCGATAACACAAAATGTAACACACCTGCTCCCCATTCACAACTGAGATCTTGCAACACTAATGAGTCACATGACGCGGGGAGGGATAATGGCTAATTGGGCCCAATTAGGACATTTTCACTTAGGGGTGTACTCACTTTTTTTGCCTGGGGTTTAGACATTAATGGCTTTGTGTTGAGTTATTTTGAGGGAACAGCAAATTTACACGGTTATACAAGCTGTACACTCACTACTTTACATTGTAGCAAAGTGTAATTTCTTCAGTGTTGTCACTTGAAAAGATATAAAAAAAAAAATATTTACAGAAATGTGAGGGGTGTACTCACTTTTTGAGATACTGTACAGTCACTGCTGCAGCTTTCCCACCAAACCTGATTCATGTGCAGACCATAAAAGTTCATCTGTAATTATTGCACCCAAAAAAATTAAAACTACCACCTCAATCTCCTCTTCATTTGGGATATGCCCTTCAACCCGCTTCCTTTTAATGTCTATGATCATCTCTTTAGTTTTACTCACATTTAACTGTGGATAGATATATAAATGATAGCTAGATAGCTAGATAGATAGATAGATAGATAGATAGATAGATAGATAGATAGATAGATACGTTTAGATGACCAGTGAATATTCTAGGAAACCCTGAAAGGTTTTCTATGTTGAGCTGCCTTCCAATCTGTCCCCAGCTTGTGAGTGGGATCATGGGTTCGGGACCTGGGAGTGGATTTGGCAGCTGTAGATGGAGCGAGTTGCCCTATTTTCTATCGCTGTATTCTTGTCACATCTGTGGCCGTGTTTGTCTTGTTTGTTCCTTTTTCATGTATTTCAGGATGGTTAGTGACTTGGGTATCAATTATGGCAGACAATGAGGCTAATTACCACCAGAAGCCAAATCTACAGAGTATGATACAGATTATGATGCATTACAGAGGGTAAAAATTACCCAATTTAGGTAGGAGTGATCCTATGCAATACCTGGGTCTATGCACAGAGTCTGGATGGAGTTTCATTGTCCTTGGTTTCTTCTATACTATTGTATCTATAATGAGATAATTACTCGGCTAAGACAACAGACAGAATTTCAGTTTGTACCATGCTGTGTTCAGGCCGTCTAAAAGTTCCAGAGGTGGCGGAGGTTTCCATACTGTAATAGTTATGTTAACAAGATGCATCAGTAATGTGATAAAAGATTCACCTTTACCCCAGGAAACAATTTGTGTTTGCTATCTACCGATTAGGTATCAAACCAGGTTAACTTTAGACCTTGGTAAAGACTGACTCTCCCTTCTCTTATAATCTCAAAGCTGCCTTTACATTGATTAGTTGTACGATTTTATTATATATTTTGGCCATGTATGAGCTGAGAGTGCAGTTATGTGAGCTGCTGTGACATCACCTCCCTGCTTGGCCACTTACCAAACATGTCTACCCAGCAAAGGGCCCTGTGGCAGTGGGCTATTCTTACTTCAAAAACTTACTTCATAAAAGTCTATGGTAATGTAAATCCTGCATGAAGCAGGTCAACTACAGGTAGGAAGGAGGTCAACTGCTCGTCAAACTAACCTGAATTCTGAATAATCTCAGAAGCGTAACTGACTAATGTAATCGACACAAGCCCAAAGCCTGTTGACACAGTCCCATAGTCAGTCTACATCTGTACTGGCAATAGAATGAGAAATACACTATTTTGTCACACCTGATTTTAAATGCACATGAACTTTAATGGCATCCCAGTCTTAGTCTGTAGGGTTCAATATTGAGTTGGCCCACCCTTTGCAGCTATAACAGCTTCAACTCTTCTGGGAAGGCTGTCTACAAGGTTTAGGAGTGTGTCTAATGGAATGTTTGACCATTCTTCCAGAAGTGCATTTGTAAGGTCAGGCACTGATGTTTAATGAGAAGGCCTGGCTCACAGTCTCCGCTCGAATTCATCCCAAAGGTGTTATATCTGGAGGTCAGGCCAGTCAAGTTCCTCCACCCTAAACTCGCTCATCCACGTCTTTATGGATTTTGCTTTGTGCACTGGTCCAAATCATTTGGTGGAGGGGAGATTATAGTGTGGGGTTGTTTTTCAGGGGTTGGGCTTGGCCCCTTATTTCTAGTGAAGGGAACTCTTAAAGCGGTTGTATACCCGCTGATTGTTTTTGTTTTTTTTGGTCCACCTGTAAGGCAAAAGGCATAATGAGCCAGTATGCACCGCTTACTATTCAGTCCCCTTTACTCTGATACCCCTAACTTAAATCTAGTGGAGCCTTCAGTCACCTAATTAGTAAATAGAGTCAGCCTGTGTGTAATTTAGGTTTGCATAGGTTTGTTAGAGAACTTTATTGAACAAACTGCATCCTGAAAGCCAAGGAACACACCAGACAGGTCAGGGATAAAGTTGTGGAGAAGTTTAAAGCATCCCAAGCTTTGACCATCTCACGGAGCACTGTTCAATCCATCATCCAAAAATGGAAAGAGTATGGCACAACTAAAAAACCTACCAAGACATGACCGTCCACCTAAACTGACAGGCCGGGCAAGAAGAGCATTCATCAAAGAAGCAGCCAAGAGGCCCATGGTAACTCTGGAGGAGCTTCAGAGATCTACAGCTCAGGTGGGAGATTATATCCACAAGACAACTATTAGTCGTGCACTCCACAAATCTGGCCTTTATGGAAGAGTGGCAAGAAGAAAGCCATTGTTGAAAGAAAGCCATAAGAAGTCCCATTTGCAGTTTGCAAGAAGCCATGTGGGGGGACACAGCAAACATGTGGAAGAAGATGTTTTGGTCAGATGAGACCAAACATTTACTTTTTGGCCTAAAAGCAAAACGCTATGTGTGGCGGAAAACTAACACTGCACATCACCCTGTACACACCATCCCCACCATGATACATGGTGGTGGCAGCATCATGTTGTGGGGATGCTTTTCTTCAGCAGGGACAGGGAAGCTGGTAAGAGTTGATGGGAAGTTGGATGGAGCAAAATACAGGGCAATCTTAGAAGAAAACCTGTCAGAGTCTGCAAAAGACTTGAGACTGGGGTGGAGCATATTCACATGTTCGAATGGCCCAGTCAAAGTTCAGACCTAAATCCAATTGAGAATCTGTGGCAAGACTTGAAAATTGCTGTTCACAGACTCTCCCTCCAATCTGACAGAGCTTGAGCTATTTTGCAAAGAAGAATGGGCATAAAATTCACTCTCTAGATGTGCAAAGCTGGTTGGGACATACCCAAAAAGACTTACAGCTGTAATTGCAGCAAAAGGTGGTTCTACAAAGTATTGACTCAGGGGGGCTGAATACAAATGCATGCCACACTTTTTAGATATTTATTTGTAAAAAAGTTGGTAAACCATTTATCATTTTCCTTCCACTTCACAATTATGTGCCACTTTGTGTTGGTCTATCACATAAAATCCCAATAAAATACATTTACGTTTTTGGTTGTAGCATAAAAAAATGTGACCATTTTCGAGGGGTGTGAATAGTTTTTCAAGCCACTGTACTGTAGCTAATTTAGACAGGGAAACAATGTGGTGGGTTTTAAAAATATGAAAAACACCACCATGCTAGATAGCAATGAAAAGTAGGTTCACATTACAAATGACAAAGATCGCAATGTATAAATTGTCCAAAAAAATTACAAAGTCCACTTGAAGACAATAAAGTGTATCCCACACCAGTGAGTCAACCTCCACCACAGATAATTCATGTGAGGCTTACCAGAACTACATGACCTTTATATAATCTGGGTCTTATGCAGATCCATTGCAATGGCACTCTACAGGAACCACCCACTGGTTGCAGACTGGACACAGTCTCATTGTATACAAAAAGCTCTCCCTTATTCATCCCATATGGCACTGCTAGCAATCTAGTCTCGCTCCAAGTCCCCCACCACGCTCAAATAAGAAAAGAGAAGAAGACCCATGTTCCACATAATGTAAATCTGCCAGGAATTGTATTTAAAAAAAATTAAATTGCACTCACATGAGCAAGAAATAAAACAGCGCTGTAAACACAAGTTGACCAAATTCCACCTCTGTGGACACTTTCAGTGTATGACAATGTCAGTGTAGCTCCACCCTGACTAGTTTTGTCAAAAACGATGTTCTCATAGGGCCCTATTTAGAAAGGAGTCGCTTAACCTATCAGCATGTCTTTGTAATGTGGGAGGAAACCCACACTAGCACAGGAAGAACATGTAAACTCCATGCAGTTATGGTCCTGACCAGGATTTGAAGTGGGGACTCCAGTACTGTAAGACAGAAGTGCTAGCCACTAAGCCACTGTGATCTGTACTGCGTGAATGGGATACATGACATATTGTATACCAAGTGGAAGTATTTATCAAATGCAACAGCAGAGGTCAAATCTTCTGTAAAGGATCTGTTTGCAACTGTCTTCGGTCCTCTCAAGACCTCCTGCTCTCTAGCTCCCCTATCACCTCCTCCCATGCTCGCCTACAGGATTTCTCCAGAGCTTCTCCCATCCTTTGGAACTCCCTACCCCAATCTGTCCGACTTTTCCCTAATCTATCCATCTTTAGACAATCCCTTCTCTTTAAAGAAGCTTGTCCTGCTTCTAACTAACACTATTTTACTTTCTCCATCAGCTCATCCCCCACAGCTATTACCTTTTGTATCAATTGACCCTCCCTTTTTAGATTGTAAGCTCTAGTGAGCAGGGCCCTCTGATTCCTCTTGTACCAAATTGTAATGTAAATGGAATGTCTGACTTCATTTTGTTAAGCGCTGCGCAAACTGTTGGCGCTATATAAATCCTGTATTATAATAATAATAATAATAATAACTGCTGTGCTAAAAAAATGATCTCAATGGTAGATTCCTCAGCTCTCCTAGTAGTCATAAATACATAAAATATGTTTATAAACCTTAAAAAAGTTATTCTAAGACCAAAAAATATATTTTTGGGGATAAAAAAACAACAATTACTCTGCGCTTACCAAAAAATTTAATATATATATATATATTTAATCACAGGTGGTGCAGCTAAGCACAAAGGGTGTGTTCACTCACCAATAAAGCAAAAACCTCAAATAAAGTGCAGCGCAACAACAACCATGCTACAATAACATGAATAAAACAATCAATAATAATAATCTCCACATGAAAAAATATATTGTGAAAAATGTGTACATATAACATATAACATAACTGTACACACACAAAAAAAAGGATCCTTCAATATATGTGAATTATTTAAAAAAGAAGTGAATACAAAATCACAATAAATGTGCATAAGTCCTCAAGTGAGATATATAAACAATTATCTTACATACAAGCAGTGCTCCAATAGACTTCAACAGAATCCTACGTGAAGAAAGTGTTCCAAAATAAAACCTTACACCACAGTGTACCACCACCTTACACTCTGGCCCCTTACCTCACATTTAGACCTACACAATGGTAAGTAGTTCCACTGGTATAGTCATAGGTGTGCATGGTGTCAGTAGTTTTTATTCTTATAATTTTTTTACAATCTTTGTAGGACCCCCGTTAGGGGGCTTTGGTGAAATATCAGGGGTCTAAACAGGGGGAATATGTGCCTCACAGGGTGATTAGGGTGTGCCCGGGCATACCATGTGCGCACACCTATGGGTATGGTGTATAAACTCTCTTTAAATAGCGGAACTACCATCAACACAAATACATGATAAGAATCCAGCTCCCACTTCCTCCCGGGGGAACTGCGGCACCGGAAAGAAGTTCACCGCTCCCCCCTCCCTCTCTGCAGTCATCTGGGACATTTCACAGGTCCCAGATGATTGCCCGGCCAGTCACGGTGCGCAGCGCGTGCCCGGCTGTGAAGCCACAGCTGGGTGCCCACCGTGACAATGCCGGCACTGCAGAGAGGAGGGGGAGACGAGCGGGGCTTCGTACGCCCACATCGCTGGACCCTGGGACAGGTGAGTGTCTGATTAATAAAAGTCAGCAGCTACACTTCTTGTAGCTGCTGACTTTTATATTGGTGGAACTCCGCTTTAACCCTCAAAATGCCTCCACGTATATTACCACGTATGTTGCGGTTGTGGCATGGCTCTATTCACTTGCATAGGTCACATTTGGCAGTGATAGCGTCCACCAAATGTGACATGGCGCTTAATTCTTGCCATGCCATTTTTGCATGTGTACGTACCTGGGGGGCTGCAATTCTGTATTTAGGTAGGTCAATCGGGGGTAAAACTGAGGGTCAACCAACTGCTTTTACTGCCCCTGGCTGCCTATGTGGACAGGCTCTAAAGGAAGGCTAGAACTCTGTAACCTTTTTATTGCTGTCTCTGTCCCTATTGTAGATTTGTCTTCACATCCCCGGTGAAACCATTGTCGCTGGGAAAGTAAATGAGAGGAGTTCTCTCTGTAGCCGGGAGCGGACTACAGCTATCTGACTTTGCAGACTTGCCTTCTGCTGTCCCAGACTGTCTCTGTATCCCCCTAGTGCTTGGCTTGGATTTCTGACATTACACTTCTGAGCCCAGAGGAAAGCACTGTGGGATCTGTAGTCTTCTGAGCAGACATCGCTGAACTACAGAACTGACTATGGACTACACCTCCCAGCTATCCTTCTGCTCCAGGGGAGAATTATGGGAGAGACTATAAAGTGATCTGCCAGGCAGGCCCACACTCACTTGCTCCCCGGGTCCCATCATGTGAACACCATCTCACCGCTGTGTGAGAAGACTGCGGCCTACCACGCGGTACACAGCCTTACAGCTCCAGCCCAAATAGGTGAGACGTTGCGTGCTACCTGAGAGGCGCCCTTGCAGCATCGCTAAAAGCTTCGGAGTAGGACTGCTCACTGATTCAGCAGATTGATCGCCATCTCTGCCCACCTGGAGTAAGGAGAATCGTTTGATCGCTCATCAGGAGGCTACTGAACATTCTTTGGATTGGTGAGAGGGCATTTGCCCAAAACAAATCCAGTTACCAGCCATTAATGTCACACTCAGAACACTGTGCACAGACACCTTTTATCTGGATTGCCTAAAGGAGTGCTATATTCTTCATTCTTCTCAAGACCTCCTACTCTCTAGCTCTCTCGTCACCTCCTCCCATGCTTGTCTCCAGGACTTTTCCAGAGCCTCTCCAAGCCTATGGAACTCCTTACCCTAATCTGTCCGTCTATCTCCTCTATTAGCTTTTAGACGATCCCTGAAAACCCTCCTCTTCAGAGAAGCCTATCCTACCCACACCTGTATTTTCATTTTGTCCATCTGATCCTCTCCAACAGCTATTACTTTTTGTTCCACTTGACCCTCCATTCTAGATTGTAAGCTCTAACGTGCAGGGCCCTCTGATCCCTCCTGTATTGAATTGTATTGTAACTGTACTGTCTTCCCTGATGTTGTAAAGTGCTGCGCAAATGTTGGCGCTATATAAATTCTGTATAATAATAATAATATAAGTCAGAACCAGCTGTTTTGCCTTGATTGCCATTACTGTGTCACATTAAGGAATTCTTGTTTTCTTTTAGCTCCAACTTCCGGTGAAGATAATCGCAAGGCCTTGCACTTTGAACATTGCTATTTATTACTCCTAAAAGGAACATGTCACTGGTGTTAGCAACCAATAGCCTTCTTGAGGCTACTACTGTTTATTATTGTGTACATTGGTATCATTTACTTGTCACTGCTAACTGTCATTTGACTGTTTTAAGAACTATTTCAACCTTGTCTTGGCTATCTATTCAGGATACTAATACCCCTTTAAGTCTCTCCTCTTGATTGAGTAAAATCTAAAAAGGTAAAACCATCTGCATTGTGTCAGTGTGTTATTTAAAGGCAACCTGAACCTAAAGTGTCAGGAGGGCTGAAAGTCCACAGGGTCAAGGCTGCACAGAAGAACATGAAATTACAAGCAACCCCCTAGGGGGCAGTGCTACATCTCTAACAGAGCTCCACATAGCAGTGAAAACCTGACAGGAGGTCCAACCCTTCCTGACTGTACAAAACTAAAATAAAAATGTTTTTCTGGACAGGTCTGCTGTTAGAAATCACGGGGCACCATAGAGCCTACGTGAGAGTCCCCCCCCCCAGCCGAGAGTGACAGAGGATATTGATTTACAGTCCCTTTCTCTACAGCCTCAGCTGCACAGATGAATGAATAGGAAGCACTCTGAGACTTCCTGCTCATTTACAAACGGAAGCATAGTAAACACAATTTACTATGCCTCAGTGATGAATGGACACAGGAGTAATTTTTTTTCCAATCGCTCAGTGTGTTCATTCAGTAAAGGAGGGGGCCAGTAAATGTGTGCCGGCCAGAGAGGTGGGAAGCCAGCGCACTACAGTGCAAATGAGCATACGGGAGGGGGGGGTGGACAGCAGATGGAAGGGGTGCATGTGCTAGAACAGCGCAGCCAGAGGGAGGGGAGGAGGAGAAGCTGGCAGTGCTACAGGGGGAGACAGAAGAGGATCAGTGTCTGCATTAAGACAGTACAGCTGACCCCCTTGCTCAGCAGGTGCCTTGGCCCACCTTTTAAACTGATAAGGCCTGGGCCCAGTATAGGAGGGTTGGCTGAACTGCTTTATCAGCGGCCCTGCCGCTGGACACAAGAGCAGACATACTATTTGCAAAGACTACACGCCCCTTTAAGAGTTAAGAGCCCATTTATACAAATTGTGGGTTAATTGTCAGGCAGACTTTGACACAACTCACCTCTATTAACTCTCAATTGATACAATATTATTATTTTTGCTTGCCCACTGCCCAGTAGTTAAATGGGCAGCCCAGAGCTGGGTCTCACTTAGAGGGGCTTGGTGACTTTGTCTGCCATTGGCTGGACACTTTAAGTTAGCCTCTTTGTCTTATTTCAATAAAAACAGCCTCTGAATCCTGTTCTTTTTTAATATTTGGACAAGAGAAGAAGGGTGTGTCAGAGCACAGCAAGGACTTATGAGAAAACGGCGCCATCTTCTGGACTTATTTTTTGAATCAAAACTTTTTTTATTGACAAGGATAGTGGGTAAATGTAAAGTACACAAAGAGATATACAGACAAAAGTAGCATCATAAACCTATACACAAAGCATATATCCCAATGCAGAGTATGCAGTTACTTGGTATCAAACTCATCTAATAGATAACACTTAAAACGAACTGAAAGAAAAAAAAAGAAAAAACAACAAAAAAAACACCTACCTCGGAGCTTGTTTGTGGCCAAATGCATCGGATGATGTTTCATCTACGCGTTATATTTAATATAGGAGAAGCCCCAAGCTCAGGAGAAAACTCAAGAGACAATAAAAGGGTGACCAGACATCCCCGGTTTCGGGGGACAGTCCCCGGATTGAGGACACTGTCCCCGGACCAAGTCTGTCCCTGGTTTTGTCCCCGGATTGGATTTGAACAGGGGCTGGGGCAATTTCAAAGACACTCAGTGCAGAATTAAAAAAATACAATTCTGAATTACACACCCCCACTCCGCCGCTCCTACTAGCTTAGGGGTCGGGGTGTATTTTTTTCCATTATCCGTGCCCCTTTCTGATGATCATGTGCTGGTCAGAGCGGAGGGAATATTTCTTCAGTTTCGGGTGCCCATCCGCCTGCCTGTTTATCTCCTTGCCTTCCCTGGTGGAGTGATCTTCCTCTGCTCCCCACCCAGTAGTAATCGGGGCCCGGAGAGTAAGACTTGACAGGCTGTGAGGCGGGCGGCGGCGGCGACAGGCAGAGAGTAGCTGATTGCCGCCATTACTAGTAAAAAAAAAAAATATGTCCCCGGATTTCATTTTAAAAATCTGGTCACCTTACGTTTGGATACATTTCAGCATCAATCGCTCCTAGAAGGCATACTAATGGGGTAGATGGTATGGGCGTTTGGGTCAAAGTAGAGATGGTCTGCGTAATTTCTGTCCAATATCTAGTAAGCTTTGGGCAGCGCCATATCATATGTATAAAGTCTCCCCTATGGATGGCACACTTTGGGCATAAGGGAGAATCTCTTCTTCCCCAGTCGTATAATTGAACGGGTGTGCGGTAGGACCTATGTAGTATCTTCTGGACTTATGTCGGGAGTGATCTATGGCTTAGTGGAGAAAGAAATTAGCTATATCTGTTCTGTCTGACCAGAAAACTATATTGTGGGCCATTTTTCGTTTCCAAATAATTTTCTTTTTAGACTCTCATTGAGAGAATAGACATATGTATTTCATTGTATCGAATGAGAGATCCGGAAAGCATTTACCACAAAAGAGTTACTTAGATTGACATAAATTCATTTTTATTGTAACAAAATAAAAACAGTGTCATAAAACGCTCAATGTTTATGACATTTTAGGGCCTGCAAATGTGTGCTAGTTGTTACCAGGCCTAGTAGATTATATACAGCAGGATTTATTTAGAGCACTGCTGCCATCTAGTGGTCAATTATCATTATTGCTTTTTCACATCCCTTTGATATGGAGCATATTAAATGTCTGTAAAGTGTCCGGCACCAGTAAATTATTATTATTATTAATATTACTATACAGGATTTATATAGCACCAACAGTTTGCACAGTGCTTTACAATATAAAGGGAGACAATACAGCGGCAATACAATTCAATGCAAGAGGGTAAGGAGGGCCCTGCTCCTGCTACCTTACATTCTAATAGTAAATGCCATTAACCACTTTAGTTCTTCCACCTGTAAACCCCCTATGGACAAGAACAATTATTACACTTCTGCTATGGTTCTGTTTATTCAGCAATAATTTTGTACATAAGTAAAGGCAATACTTTTTTTTTTCTTTAAGTTTTGGATAGACTGGATAGGGATTAGGACACCTGTTTGGTTTTTATTGCTGCCTGTGCCCCCATTAGGGAGATTCATCCTCTCTATCTGTGCTGTTTACTGTTATCATCAGAAGTGTAAGTAAAAGATTTTTGGTTGACATCACAACACTATTAGAAGGGAAATCTTCCAATGGGGACACTAGTTCTGGTGACATACCACCCACTGGAGGAATTTCCTCTCGCTCTCTGTTTTGGCTGTGGGATAAGAAGTGATGGGAAAGCTCCCCAGTGGGATGCAGGTGGCAACCCCCCCCCCCCAAAAAAAAATACTGATGGGGTTATAACCCTCCTTTACTTTATCCAAAATGGCAGAAAACAAGTTTGACCCTTTGTTACGCTTTAAAGAGGAACTAAACCCCCCTATCCTTTACAGCCAAGGAAGCTGCCATCTTAGCCTCTGTTTGATCTGCAGTTACCATGGTGCTGCACATGTGATCATCTATAACACCAGACATTTGATGGCATGACAGCTCGTTCAGAGCTAACGTAATCACACTTTAACTCTTGCCGCCGAGCGTTCACATATATGCGTCCTCGGCTTTCGAGGGTTATACCGGGATGATGCCCGCAGCTGCAGGCATCATCCTGGTACCGTTGTTTAGAGCAGGCGAGTGGCTATCCAGGCATAACAACCAATGCGGCTAAAAGCCGATTGGTTGTTATACCGGAGGAGCGGGAGGGGATATCCCCCCTCCCGCTGCCTCCCGCCACTCTGACCGGGGCTCCCGTCCCACCGGGAGACCCGATCCACGATGTATCAGTTCTGGCGCCTAGAGAGATACTGGCACAAAGCCCTAAATGGCTTTGTGCCAGTCTCCTGAATGTAAACACGGAAGTGACGTCACAACGTCACTTCAGGTTTACTCAGCTGCCAATGGCGCCGGATTTTAAAAAATATACAGTATTCAGAATCACAATTTTCGGCGATCTAAATACTTTGAAGTGTAATGGAGGGATTTGGGGTCTTTTAGACCCCCGATCCCTCCATAAAGAGTACCTGTCACCACCTATTACTGTCACAAGGGATGTTTACATCCCTTGTAACAGCAATAAAAGTGATCAAATTTATTTTTATTTTTTTAAAAACACAATTTAATAATGTAAAAATAAATAATACTAAAAAACATTTTTTAAAGCGCCCCCGTCCCCGCGAGCTCGCGCATCAAAGAAAACGCATATGGCAGTCGCGCCCGCATATGTAGTTCAAATCACACATGTGAAGTATCACCGCAAGCGCAATAATTCTAGCCCTAGACCTCTTCTGTAACTCTAACCTGGTAACCGTTAAAAAAAATTAAAGCGTCGCCTATGGAGATTTTTAGGTACCGTAGTTTGTCGCCATTCCACGAGTGCGTGCAATTATAAAGCATGACATGTTTGGTATCTATTTGCTCGGCGTAACATCATCTTTCACATTATACAACAAAAATTGGGCTAAATTTACTTTTTCATTTCTTTTAAATTCATGAAAGTTAATTTTTCCCAAAAAGTTGCGTTTAAAACACTGCTGCACAAATACCGTGTGACATAAAATATTGCAACAGTCGCCATTTTATTCTGTACATTCTCTGCTAAGAAAATATATATAATGTTTGGGGGTTCTAAGTAATTTTCTAGCAAAAAATATGGATTTTAAC
The DNA here is from genome assembly GCA_029206835.1 of Rana muscosa. Taxonomy (NCBI): domain Eukaryota; kingdom Metazoa; phylum Chordata; class Amphibia; order Anura; family Ranidae; genus Rana; species Rana muscosa. The sequence continues at coordinate 196,016,791 of CM055118.1, forward strand.
TTGTAAACGCCAAATGTCAGAAATATTCTTAGTCATGAAAGGGTTAAAATAAAAAATGTAATAAACGTGATGCTTTATTTTGGTGATGTCTCTTTTTTCTACTTTTTTTAGTGTTAGTTTGTGTTACTGTGAATAAAAAGTAATCTATTCTATAATTTGTCCTGCTTTTAAATGACACTAAAATGAATTATGTTTCTGGTACAATTTGCACCTTTTTAATGCGACACAAGAAAAACCCACAAAAAAAACACAAAAAAATGAAGTTTTTAATGTCATTGAAAAAAATGAAGTTTTGCTCGACGTGATTCTTCTCAAGCCTGCCTTGCATACACACTATCGTTAAAAAAAATGCTCGACCAAAGCGCGGTGACGTACAACACGTACGAGGGCACTATAAAGGGGAAGTTCCATTCGGATGGCACCACCCTTTGGGCTGCTTTTGCTGATTTTGTGTTACCGCGTGTTAGTAAAAGTTTGGTGAGAGACGATTCGCGCTTTTCAGTCTCTGTGCTTTTCAGTCCGTTACAGCGGGACGCATGTGCTATCTCCATTACGAACACTAGTTTTACCAGAACGAGCGCTCCCGTCTCATAACTTGCTTCTGAGCATGCGCGTTGGGTTTGCAGTTGGGTCATACTCCTTACATTTTCAGATGATGGATTGAACAGAGCTCCGTGAGATGTTCAAAGTTTGGGATATTTTTTTATAACTTAACACTGCTTTAAACTTCTCCACAACTTTATCCCTGACCTGTCTGGTGTGTTCCTTGGCCTTTATGATGCTGTTTGGTTCACTAAGGTTCTCAAACAAACCTCTGAGGGCTTTACATAACAGCTGTATTTATACTGAGATTTAATTACACCCAGGTGGACTCTATTTACTAATTAGGTGACTTCTGAAGGCAATTGGTTCCACTAGGCCTGGTTCACACTTGTCCGACAAACGCTCCGACATTAGGAGCTCATGTCGCATGACGTGTGAAAATCAATGTTTCCCTATGAGAGCCGTCTTAACTGGTCCGACACAAGTCGGTCCGACATTAAAAATGCTCCCTGTACTACTTCTGTCCGACTTTGATCCTACTTCAGCTCATTGAATATCATTGAAGTCGGATCAAAGTAGGATCCTTGTCCTAACCATCCGACATTTGACATCCGACATGGTGATTACAGCAGCAGTAAAAGGAATTTATCTCACCCTGGGATTGTTTTGATTGGTCAAAAGGACAAGTCAGACTAGCACAATGTCGGATCAAAGTAGTATCCTGTTCATGAATGTCGGATGGATGTCGGACCAATGTAGGATCAATGTAGGACTGATGTCGCAGAGCAAAGTAGGATGAGGCTGGGTTCACACTAGTGCGACACGACATCCGTCCTACTTTGTATCCGACTTTGCCCTGCGACATGAAGCCGACATATGTCCGACTTTCAATGAACGGGGATCCGACTTGGATCCCCGCCAATAGCAGGCACTGTGTTTGGTATGAGGCTGGGTTCACACTGATACTACACGACATTCATCCGACTTTCATCCTACTTTGCTCTGCGACATCAGTCCTACATTGATCCTACATTGGTCCGACATCCATCCGACATTCATGAACAGGATACTACTTTGATCCGACTTTGTGCTAGTCTGACTTGTCCTTTGACCAATCAAAACAATCCCAGGGTGAGATAAATTCCTTTTACTGCTGCTGTAATCACCATGTCGGATGTCAAATGTCGGATGGTTAGGACAAGGATCCTACTTTGATCCGACTTCAATGATATTCAATGGGCTGATGTCGGAACAAAGTCGGACCAAAGTAGTACAGGGAGCATTTTCAAAGTCGGACCGACATGTGTCGGACCAGTTAAGACGGCTCTCATAGGGAAACATTGATTTTCACACGTCATACGACATGAGCTCCTAATGTCGGAGCGTTTGTCGGACCAGTGTGAACCAGGCCTTAATCTTGAGGGGGAACTCCAGGCCAAATTTTAAATAAAAAAAAACGAAAAACGGCGTGGGTTCCCCTCCAGAGGCATACCAGGCCCTTGGGTCTGGTCTGGATTTGAACGGGCGCCCCTACGCCAAAAGAACGGCGTGGGGATCCCCCCAAAATCCAAACCAGACCCTTATCCGAGCACACAACCTGGCCGGCCGCAGGGGAAGAGGGGGGATGAGAGAGCGGCCCCCCTCCCTCCTGAACCGTACCAGGCCACATGCCCTCAACATGGGGGGTTTGGTGCTCTGGGGCAGGGGGGCGACCTGCGGCCCCCCCACCCCAGAGCACCCTGCCCCCATGTTGATGAGGACAGGGCCTCTTCCCGACAACCCTGGCCGTTGGTTGTCGGGGTCTGCGGGCGGGGGGCTTATCGGAATCCGGGAGCCCCCTTCAATAAGGGAGCCCCCGGATCCCGGCCCCCCCACCCTATGTGAATGAGTATGGGGTACATCGTACCCCTACCCATTCACCTGGTGGAAAAAAATTGCAATAAAAAAACACTACACAGGTTTTTAGAGTAATTTATTACACAGCTCCGGGGGTCTTCTTCCGACTCCGGCGCTCTTCTTCCGACTTCCGGGGGTCTTTTCCGACTTCGGGGGTCTCCGGTGTCGTCTCCGCGCTCTCCGGTTCTTTCTTCCGCCGGGCCTCCGCTAACTTCTTTTTAGCTCTTTTGCTAACAGAGGCCCGGTCTTCCCGTTGTCTCGTCCGGCTCTCCGTTGTCCTTCTGCCGGCCCCTCCACTAACTTCTTGGTAGCTCTTTCGCTAGTGGAGGGGTCGGTCTTCCCGTCGTCGCCGTCGGCTTCTTCTTCCCTCTTCTCCTCCTCGATGTTGACGCGTCGCTTCCTCCCGCTGTAATACTGGCTCTCCGCTCCGCTCGGCATTATTATAGGCTTCTCATGACGTCACAGTCACATGTTCCGGGGCACATGGCCCCGGAGCATGTGACTGTGACGACATGGGAACATGTGACTATGACGTCATGAGAAGCCTATATTAATGCGGAGCGGAGCGGAGAGCCAGTATTACAGCGGGAAGAAGCGACGCGTCAACATCGAGAAGGAGAAGAGGGAAGAAGAAGCCGACGGCGACGACGGGAAGACCGACCCCTCCACTAGCGAAAGAGCTACCAAGAAGTTAGTGGAGGGGCCGGCAGAAGGACAACGGAGAGCCGGACGAGACAACGGGAAGACCGGGCCTCTGTTAGCAAGAGAGCTAAAAAGAAGTTAGCGGAGGCCCGGCGGAAGAAAGAACCGGAGAGCGCGGAGACGACACCGGAGACCCCCGAAGTCGGAAAAGACCCCCGGAAGTCGGAAGAAGAGCGCCGGAGCTGTGTAATAAATTACTTTAAAAACCTGTGTAGTGTTTTTTTATTGCAATTTTTTTCCACCAGGTGAATGGGTAGGGGTACGATGTACCCCATACTCACTTAGGGTGGGGGGGCCGGGATCCGGTGGCCCCCTTATTGAAGGGGGCTCCCGGATTCCGATAAGCCCCCCGCCCGCAGACCCCGACAACCAACGGCCAGGGTTGTCGGGAAGAGGCCCTGTCCTCATCAACATGGGGGCAGGGTGCTCTGGGGTGGGGGGGCCGCAGGTCGCCCCCCTGCCCCAGAGCACCAAACTCCCCATGTTGCGGGCATGCGGCCTGGTACGGTTCAGGAGGGAGGGGGGCCGCTCTCTTGTCCCCCCCTCTTCCCCTGCGGCCTGCCAGGTTGTGTGCTCGGATAAGGGTCTGGTTTGGATTTTGGGGGGACCCCCCACGCTGTTTTTTCGGCGTAGGGGTGCCCGTTCAAATCCAGACCAGACCCAAGGGCCTGGTATGCTCCTGGAGGGGGAACCCACGCCGGTTTTTTATTTAAAATTTGGCCTGGAGTTCCCCCTCAAGAGCAGCAGAGCACAAGTCGCATGCCAAAGTCGGACCATGCAAGACTGCGGTCCGACTTTGATCCGACTTCAATGATAGTCAATGGGCTGAAGTTGGATCAAAGTCGGACCAAAGTAGTACAGGGAGCATTCTCAAAGTCGGACCGACATGTGTCGGACCAGTTAAGACGGCTCCCATAGGGAAACATTGATTTTCACGTCATGCGACATGAGCTCCCAATGTCGGAGCGTTTGTCGCCCCAGTGTAAACCAGGCCTCAAAGTCGGATGAATGTCGTGTCGTATCAGTGTGAACCCAGCCTCAGAGTAAAGAGGGCTGAATACAAATGCACGTCACTCTTTTTACATATTTATCTGTAAAAAAAACAATAAAAATGAGAAGATGATAAAAGTGTTCAAAGAGTGGAACATTAGGTACCAGTGAGGCTTAGTCCAAGTTATTTCTATACTTTCTCAGGGACTGAGTTCTGCCAATGTGTCTTTAATTTTGAATGCATCACAGTCCACCTAGGTGTGGACCATCTGTGCACTGTGGTGAGCTACAGTATGTTATAAAAGAAGGCAAACCAATTTTTCTGTGTGTTATGGTGCACTTTAAGCCTATTCAAAATGAGTGGGCTGCCTTAAAGAGGTTGTAAGCTTTTGAAATGAAAAAAAAAAAGAACAGAGCATGTCCTTCTATAGTGTGTAATAGCCTCAATCCAACTCACTGAGCAGAATTTCTGTTTCCTCTTTCTTCCTTCTGCTATTTACACTAGTCTCTTCTGAGAGGTTATCCTGACATCACAAAATCTAGGGAGATGGTCCGAGATTTTGTGATGTCAGGATAAGCTCTCAGAAGAGACCAGTGTAAATAGCAGAAGGAAGAAAGAGGAAACAGAAATTACGCTCAGTGCCAGGCCCGGACTGGGACAAAAAATAGGCCCGGGCATTTATCTCTGGACCCCTTTACATTACACAGCACCCTGCACTTCTGGACCCCTTTACATTACACAGCACCCTGGACCCCTTTACATTACATAGCACCGCACCTCTGGGCCCCTTTACATTACACAGCACCCTGCACCTCTGGACCCCTTTACATTACACAGCACCCTGCACCTCTGGACCCCTTTACATTACACAGCACACTGCACCTCTGGACCCCTTTACATTACACAGCACACTGCACCTCTGGACCCCTTTACATTACACAGCACCCTGCACCTCTGGACCCTTTTACATTACACAGCACCCTCCACCTCTGGACCCCTTTACATTACATAGCACTGCACCTCTGGACCCCTTTACATTACACAGCCCCCCACAGTTTGTTACACAGACACCCCCTAACAGTTCTGGACCCCCTGCATGTTACACAGACCTCCCTACAGTACATACCCCCTCCCTACAGTACAGACCCCCTCCCTACAGTGCAGACCCCCTCCCTACAGTACAGACCCCCCTACAGTACAGACCCCCTCCACAATAAAGACCCCCCCTACATTGCAGCCGCCCTCTACAATACAGACCCCCCTACATTACAGACCCCCTCCCTACAGTACAGACCCCCCTACATTACAGACCCCCATACAATACAGACCCCCCTACAATACAGACCCCCCTACATTAGAGACCCCCCTACAATACAGACCCCCCTACAATACAGAACGCCCCTACATTACACCCCCCTACAATACAGAACCCACCTACATTTCAGACCCCCCTACAATACAAAACCCCCCTACATTTCAGACCCCCCCTACAATACAGAACCACCCTACATTACAGACCCCCCTACAATACAGAACCCCCTACATTTCAGACCCCCTACAATACAGAACCCCCCTAAATTTCAGACCCCCCCACAATACAGAACCCCCCTACATTACAGACCGCCCTACAATACAGAACCCCCCTACAATACAGAACCCCCTACAATACAGAACCCCCTACAATACAGAACCCCCCCTACATTTCAGACCCCCCCTATAATACAGAACCCCCCCTACATTACAGACCCCCCTACAATACAGAACCCCCCCCTACATTTCAGACCACCCCTACAATACAGAACCCCCCCCTACAATACAGACCCCCCCTTCAGACCCATAATGTACCTCAGATCAGCGCGGGACTGCATGTTGGGTCCCCTCCCCCTGTGTGGACATAAAGGAGGAGAAGGAGGCGGCTTCACTCTGCTCGGCTGTGTGAGAAAGCCAAGCCGAGACTGATCAGATCATCAGTGCCGCGGCCACCTTGCCAGAGAGAAGGGGAACGTTGCAGGTCCCGGCCCCCTGATGTGCCGACGGGTGTCACCGTCACTCGAGTGCGGCTCCAACTCGCAGCTGAGAGTGCACTGGGGCAGTGGCGTCACTAGGGTTGGTGTCACCTGGTGCGGCAAAACATGGTGTTGTAATGGTCGTTTAACCACTTCCCGCCCCGTCAATAGCAGATTGACGTCTGGGAAGTGGTTGTGTTATCCACACTAGACATATGACGTCCTGCGGGATAACAGCCGCCGCGCGCCCGGGGGGGTGCTCATCGCGGCGATCGGTGGAGCGGTGGGTCAATCTCCGGCGGAGGCTTTTTACCACGTGATCAGCCGTGTCCAAGTTTGAAAGCAAAAGACTGACACATCCGTTCAGGTCCGTTACTTCTGTATCTAATAATTTATTCCAGGCAGTACTAAGCTTTTACACACAGCATGATACATCACTATTATGTTAATTGTGACACTAATAAACACATCTCATTGGCTACAATACAAAAAGGAGTACAGAAACGTGATGATTAAGCTGGGCTGTCCTCCGATTCTATCTTCATATCCGCATTCCAAAGATGTGTGGGAGAGGGGGATATTCGCCATTTTCTATCTTCTCCAGTCTTTTCGATGGGAGGGGGTGTTATTAGAGGCCATATGTAGTAAGGAAAAATTACAGCAGTGGTGTACATGAGAAAACAATATAGACTTTATGGTATAGAAAAGATGCATAGAGAATAGACATTTTCTAGTTTAACATTATGCTCATCACATTCCTTCACAGACCCCCCTAAAATGGCTATTTTCTATCTGTCCCTCAAACTAAAGGACCTGACCACCACCTGGACCATTCCCCAGGACCTTTTTTCAGGCTAAGTATAGAGAAGGGCAGTAACTAGTTCACTACCCTTCTCGACGAAGCCGGGAAGGACAGTCAGGCGGTTCCCTATTCTATCCCTATATCCCTATAGGACTGTGAAATTATGGACAGGGAGTGACTGTAAAGGAGTGAAGGGTTTAACCTCTTCCTTCATAAGTGGATCCTCTTCTTCTTGGTGGAGAAATGTAGGTGTGCTGTTATCTACAGCCTTGCTCATTAACTTCTTTACAAAGGGCAGAATACAGCATACAACCAGGGCTAAAAGAACTAGGATTATTAATACCGTAACCCCTATCTGGGTGAGCATCTTTTGCCACCCACCCATCCAGCTGAAATATTGATAAGTGGGGGCTAACTGGTCAGCTATTCCCTGGAGGGCGTCTCTGTTGGTTGTAGTATATGTAATTAATCCAATCTACATTCTTGTTGACAGTTAATATGGGGATCAAAGACTCAAAACCAGCTTTTACCTGGTCCCCGGCCTTGAATTGATCAGGGACCCCCCTTGGGACCACTATGGCATCTATGTACACATGAGGGTCAAAGCTTCCGGAGGGAGCTGCTCGCTTCCTCCTTTGACTGGGTGTGTCACGGTATAAGTTACATTGCCAGGGAACTGGAGGACAGGAGACTATGTTACAGTAATCAAAAATTAAGGTGGCCACATGTGTGTTTGAAGAGTTATACTAGAATGTGGTGAATAACTTGTCATTTTGTGTAATGGCTACCTGCTGAGCCCCCACTAACCCCAACAGGAAAAGGATATACAACACCATCATTGTGGTGTTGTCAGGATCTTGTCTTCAGGAGATTGAGCTTTCTTGCAGTGGGAGGCGTGTATCCAGGTGCTTTTCCCTTCTAGCTTTACTGATGTAGCTGTGGTCAGCAAAACTTGAAATGGACCATCATATCTTGGCTCAAGGGAGTGCCTCCTCACAAACTTCTTTACTAGCACCCAATCTCCTGGCAGTAGTTAGTGTGTTCCTGTATCTACTTTAGGATCTGGAATGGAAGAAAACACTCAAGAATGGATATTAGTTATTGCTCTAGACAAACATGTGACATAGCTAGTTAACACATCAGATTGTAACTGCAACTACTGTGGGAACTAACAGCCAGGTCTGGGGACTGAACCAAACAAAATTTCATAAGGGGACAGAGCATGTTTCCCTAGAGTCCCATTCATCCTTTCTACCTTCCCGCTGCTTTGAGGGTGGTATGGGGTGTGTAGAGCTAACTGAACTCCCAGTGCTGCCCAAATCTCTTTTGTAAATGTTGCTGTGAAGGCCGGGCCCTGATCGCTCTCTATCACCTCTGGAAACCCAAATCTACATACTAGCTCGCTCAGTAGTTTCTTAGCCATGGTCTTGGCTGTCATGTTTGTAACAGCGTAGACTTCTGGCCAGCCGGAGAACATGTCCACCATCACTATATTCATATCGGCCACTTTTTGGCATCTGTATATGATCAATCTGTATCCTCTGGAATGGATAGAGGGGTTTCGCCAAATGCTTCTGCGGTGTCTTCTCTGTTCTCCCCGGGTTGCATTTTGCACATACTGCACATGAAATGCAGTAATTTCTGGTTAGGGGGGTTATCCCTGTGGCCCAGTAATACTTGCTGATCAGTAAATTCATTAAGTTCTTAGAGAGATGTGCAGGTCCATGTGCCCATTGGATGACTGCTGGATACATATATTTTGGTAAACAGGTTTTCCCTCTCATCAGATATAGATCTCCATCGTATTCTGCTCCTTTAATGATCCATTCTGAATGTTCTTCTGAGTGAGCTGCATTTTGCATAGAGACTAGGTATTGCCTGTCAGATGGCACATGGACCGCCACAGGCATCTGCCCTAAAGATTCACTCTCCTCTTCGGCCACTTCAGCCGTTTTCCGTTGGTCTTTCGCTGCTTGTTTGGCAGCTATATCCGCCAGGTGGTTCCCTCTGGCTTCTTGAGAATTCAGTTTGCCATGTGCTTTAACCTTCAAGACAGTGTGTGGTTTCCATGCACATTATTTCAGGGGTCTTTTTCTTCACCATCTCCTTCTTTTTCTTGTCCCCCCCTCGAAAAACGGCAGAAGTGTGGCCGGGTTGCACCTCGCCAGGATGGCAGCAATGTCATGTGGTGCCAAAAGAAGCAGGGGGTGTGCTAGAACAAGGTCAGAAGTCTTGTCCAGCAGTGCTTGGGCAGCAAAGACAGCTCTTAAACAGGAAGGGCCACCCCTAGCCACGGGGTCTAAACGGCATGAATAGTACCCAATGGGTCTAGTTCGGCCTCCATGTGATTGAGCTAGGACCCCTGTGGCGTGGCCATTTTCTTTCCGACACAAACAGTTTAAAGGGTATTCCATAATCTGGGAGGCCCAAAGCAGGAGCTGTGGATATTGCTTGCTTCAGCAGAAAGAAATTGTCCATGGCCTCGCTTGACAGGGTGAATGGCACAGACTTGAGAGCATCATAGAGCGGTTGCATGAGGATCGATGCATCAGGGATCCACGCGTGCAGTAAGCCAGGTCCACTACAGTGAAGTACTCAGCCATTGGAGGTATACCTGATAATAAGGTATGTGGATTTGGCACAATTGGGGTGTCCAACACTTTGGCTTCGTTAACTGCTCGGAGGTCTTGGACCATTCTGTATTTTTCTGTTTCTCCTCTTGGGGTCCGTTTCTTCACTGGGAACAAGGGTGTATTGCATTCCGAAGTACAGGGTATCAGAGCTCCATTGGACACAAGTGTCTCGACCTGTCTTGAGATGGCTGTGGATTGAGCAGGCTTCAAGGGGTATTGTGGTTTCCGAGGCAATGATGCTCCCTCTTTGAGCTTGACTAAAACTGGTGGCATTTTCAGGTGACTGATGTCTTCCAGTCCCGTGGACCATAGGCATGCAGGAATTCTGTCAAGTACTTCCTGTGGAATGTAACTTGGAGTTATCGCTTCATGAAGTATCATCAAGAGAGGCAGAGAACACAAAGCAGATGAGTCTTCCAAGGATAGGGGAGTATGTAGCTTCACTCCTCCTTCAGGCGTGAAAATTATTGAGGCCTGTAGTCTGGACAGCACATCAGCTCGAAGCAAATTCATGGGACATGTAGAGGACACTGCCAAAAGGGGTGACAGGGGTTTGCTCATTGCCCAGCGAGAGTTGGGGTGTGGTGGTGGTTGATATCAGCGTTGCCCTTCCACGGGGGTCCCTGTCTTGTCTGGGATGTCTTGGGGCTTTACATTCTCTTTTGTAGTGACCCCGTGTCCCACAGTTGTAGCAGGTGATCCTTCCCTGATATTGGGCAGTGGAGGTGGACGAGTGTAGGTGGGATCTTCATCATGAGCTACCATGAGAGGCGTTGGTTTTTTCACTTTTTGGTTTTCTATACCCCTGGCCACCAGCAGTAGATCGAACATTTTCATAGAGCGGTATTCAGGGCGAGCCACCATCGGGCCTTTTCTGATATCTTCTCTGAGCCCTGAGACAAAAGCAGTTGATAACATATGTGTGTGTGCCTTTTCATAGTGAGAGAAGCCCAGATTCTCAAAGGCATGGGTGAGTCTGGCATGATACTCCTCCACAGACTCCCCTTTATCTTGGATTGTGGTAGTCTGATCCGCCAGTTTCTCCTTTGCCCATTCGTGGAGTTGGGCGCAGAACTCCACACTCGAGGAATAGGAAGTGGCACTTGTCAAGCAGGCATCATTGAAGGCCGCCTGCATGACCGGCCAAAAGACATGTCCTGCTTTTATTTGGCATAAGCTGATCAAATCTCTCCAAGCAGCTGAATAAGTTTCTTGTATCTGCACCATCCTGTGGTAGAAGGGCATTGGTTGTTTCTCTGGGTCAGGCAGACTTGTCACTAAAGCCGCTGCTTGTGATAGGGTAAAAGCGACATACATCACCGGTGCCCCTTCTGGCAACGGAGATTGTTGTTGGGGCGGGGGCTGACTAGGGGTACTGTTCTTTATGGTTGCCAGCATTCGTTCGAGATTCTCTCTGAACTGTGAGTCTGGAGCCGGATTGGGGGTTAAATCAGCGGGGGGCCTTGCTGCTTGATGGTGGTCTTCCCACTCGGACGCTTCTTCATCATTAATATATCCGGCCTGTGAAGGTGGCACTTCCGTATTGGGGAAGACAGGAGTGTGGTAGGAGCCATACTGGTTTAAAACAGGGAGAACTGGGTAGAGGCCTTGGTTGGGCCTTCCGGGTGTACCAAGATGGGCACTTGCAGGAAGTGTACTGGGCTGGGCAGGAAGTGAGGATGTGGGTGCACTAAGATGGCTGCCAGGAGGAAGTGAACTGGGCTGGACAGGAAGTGAGGATGTGGGTGCACTAAGATGGCTGCCAGGAGGAAGTGCAGAGTGGGTTGTTCTCGAGCCAGGAAGGGCAGGAATGTCCCTCCCCTCCTTTGTTCCATATCCCGTAAGGCAGGGTTTCGGACACACACATTATAAGTTCTGTAGTACAAATATACAATACAATCGCCATCTTTCTTCGCTTCTTCATGCAATGTTTTAGCAGCACGAAACCAAGATTCTGGCACTTGCAATAAGCTTTTATCACATAGAATTACTTTCTGTTCCTTCTTATCAACATGCGCCACTTATCTGGCAGTCTTCCAATTCACAAACTTTTGCTACAACAACGCTTGAGTAACTTCTGTCCTCTTCACAATGTTCTTGTTTCACATACCACAAATCTTGTTAATATTTCAAATCTTCTGTCCGCTTCTAGTGCATTTCACTTTCAAGTTCTTTAACCATTTCCTTACATCTCATCATATGCTACACTAGTGATTTCATATCTAGCAAGTGTTAACATTTATTAAACACACAGGAATCTTTCCATGAGATATCCTAACCCATCCTCCCTCTCCCTTTCTCTTTCTACGAGGGTGGGGGCTCGTATCGTTGCGTGGGGATACTAACAAGCTTTTTTCCCGAATTGTAAAGTTTAGATAACATTGCATGCAAGTTTGAAAGCAAAAGACTGACACATCCGTTCACGTCCGTTACTTCTGTATCTAATAATTTATTCCAGGCAGTACTAAGCTTTTACACACAGCATGATACGTCACTATTATGTTAATTGTGACACTAATAAACACATCTCATTGGCTACAATACAAAAAGGAGTACAGAAACGTGATGATTAAGCTGGGCTGTCCTCCAATTCTATCTTCATATCCGCATTCCAAAGATGTGTGGGAGAGGGGGGTATTCGCCATTTTCTATCTTCTCCAGTCTTTTCGATGGGAGGGGGTGTTATTAGAGGCCATATGTAGTAAGGAAAAATTACAGCAGTGGTGTACATGAGAAAACAATATAGACTTTATGGTATAGTAAAGATGCATAGAGAATAGACATTTTCTAGTTTAACATTATGCTCATCACATTCCTTCATAGTGTCACCCCCCTCCTGTCTATCCTGCCCAGCCCCCTGCAGGCAGCGCACGGTCATGAGGCGCACCCCCAAATGACCCCTGTAAATTAAAGTATAGGGTAGTATTGGGCCGGCTGGGGCGATATAGGGCAGGTTGGTGTAATATAGGGCAGGTTGTGGTGATATAGGGCAGGCTGGGGTGGCATAGGGCAGGTTGGGGTTGTATAGGGCAGGCTGGGGTGGTATAGAGCAGGTTTGCGGTGGCATAGGGCAGGTTGGGGTGGTATAGAGCAGTTTGCGGTGGCATAGGGCAGGTTGCGGTGGCATAGGGCAGGCTGGGATGGTATAGGGCAGGTTGCGGTGGCATAGGGCAGGTTGCGGTGGCATAGGGCAGGCTGGGGTGGTATAGAGCAGGTTGCGGTGGCATAAGGCAGGTTGCGGTGGCATAGGGAAGGGTGCGGTGGCATAAAGCAGGTTGGGGTGGCACGCATAGGGCAGGGTGTCGTGGCATAGGGCAGGCTGGGGTGGTATGGTGCCAGGTTAGGACTCTATATAGTGACATGTGCAGCAGTGCAGTAACTTACAGCATGCCTGGAAATGAAGACACTCTGGCTGCTGTATCCTCGTTTCTTTCTCCTTCAGCTGTGGGATCAGCCAGAGTGAACGAGCCACACCCCCAGCTCCGCCCACCAACTGATGATGGGGAAGACGTGACATGCTGTCCGGCGGCCCGCGGGCTGCCGTGGGCCATCGCGGCCCACCGGGCATTTGCCCGGTATGCCCTATGGCCAGTCCGGGGCCTGCTCAGTGCGTTGGATTCAGTATATTATATGTAGATGTAGAGAATGTCTTCAGAGAAAGAAGAACACTGTAAAGAAAAGAATTGATGGTGAAAGTTACGTACAATAAATATTTAACTAAATGTTTAGCCGCTCAAAAGTGCTCAAGCATAACATTTCCAGGGCTTTTTATTTCACCTGGGGAACCGCAAGTGGTGCCTACAGCCAGCCATATGAGTGAATGGCTGTATGCGGCCCTACTTGTGTAAACGCTGACGCTCCTGTGCTTCAGTGTTCACCTGCACATGTGTGTACAGCATCTTTCCCAAGCATGAAAGTTCTGTGTTCACTGTTCACGGAAATATGTTTAAACACACAGGAAATTGCTGATGCATTGGTGTTTCCATAAATGCTCTGTGCAGCCATTCACTTTGTATAGCTGGCTGTATGCACCACCTGCAGCTCCCTGGGTGAGGATTTTGGAATTTATATATAAAATATGCAGCGCTAGCAAATGAACATGGGACTTAGAAAAATAATCTAGTCCTAGTGAGGTAAAAACAAAATGATCTGTGAATGAACCACAATCAATATACCCAAATGCACGTGAACATAGCAAATAAACTCTTTGCAGAGTAATTAAAATGCCCAAAAAAATACCAATAAGTGAAATGTGTAAAGAAAGAAAATGACACTGAATGTATAAAAACTTGCAACAATATTACGGTGAACAAAAAGTGCAACAGAAAAAATATGTGATCAAATTGAATAAAAATAATGATAGATAAATGTCCCCAAAAAAAACTTTGAAGTAATTCCAGAGATGGTGATAAAGGAGAAAGCTTCTTCCCAGTGAGACTGTGCCTGATTGCAAACGTGACACCCAGGTGAGTGGTGATCCTGCTTACCAAATGGCCGTGACTGTAACCACAGTCTCACCCAGCATAGGGAATAGGGCTTCCCCACAGCCTGGCGGTATCCTGATCACTGCCTCATCAGCCGATGTTTGCTCAGGATAGAAAAGAAGAAAAGGCCTCCATAGTGTAGTATGTAAAATCGAATTTATTAAAAGATAAGGATTGCACATACAGAGTCCAAGTAGTCAATCAGCGGTAGATAGCAATAGACATATGCGGCAATGTAGCGGTAAAAAGAACAGCGTCTGTTCAAATCTTCCCGGGTTCCTGTATTCCGTGGGTCTTCCTCGTGTGTACTGCAAGCGTAATGACGTCACCGGCCCCCTACGCGTTTCTATTTATGCCAGCCGCTTTATATTTGTATTTTCACTATTTTTTTCACTCATTATCACTAGCGCAACGTTAGCCCTTTGGCTTTCCTTTCTTTCTCTCTTTTGGAATTTATGCCCATTTGTGAGGTCAGTTACTGATGTTGAATGAGAAGATCTGGCTCACAATTGGAGTTCCCAAGGTGTTCAGTAGGGTTGAGGCAGGGGCGTAACTAGAAATCACAGGGCCCCATAGCAAAATGTTGTATGGGCCCCCCCCACAAAAAAATGGCGGACTTAAATTAAATAGTGGGCGTGGTTTAAAGGGCGTGTGATTCGAGTCTGAGATGAAAGAAAGAAAGAAAGAACCCAGATCCTACACCACAATAGCAATATATGTATTCCAGAAAGTTTAATCAACAGATAAAGATACTCCAAACACCTGGTGTTAGCGCTTCAATAATCCTCACCTGTGCCCAATGCAGCGTGGTCTGCCCGTGCCCAATACTGCCTCACCTGTGCCCACTTGTGCCCAATGCAGCATAGCCTGTGCCCAATGCAGCATGTCCAGTGCCCAATGCAGCCTCACCTGTGCCCAATGCAGTGTGGCCTGTGCCCAACGCAGCCTCACCTGTGCCCAATGCAGCATAGCCTGCCCATGCCCAACACAGCCTCACCTGTGCCCAATGCAGCCTCACCCGTGCCCAATGCAGCTTCACCCATGCCCAATGCAGCCTCACCCGTGCCCAATGCAGCCTCACCTGTGCCCAATACAGCGTGACCCATGCCTAATGCAGCCTCACCTGTGCCTAATGCAGCGTGACCCGTGCCCAATGCAGCATGACCCGTGCCCAATACAGCCTCACCTGTGCCCAATGCAGCATGACCCGTGCCCAATACAGCCTCACCTGTGCCCAATGCAGCATGACCCGTGCCCAATACAGCCTCACCTGTGCCCAATGCAGCCTCACCTGTGCCCAATGCAGCCTCACCTGTGCCCAATACAGCGTGACCCGTGCCCAATACAGCCTCACCTGTGCCCAATGCAGCATGACCCGTGCACAATGTAGCCTCACCTGTGCAGTGGAAGAGGCGAGCCAGTGGCGGAACTACCGGGGAGGATGAGGAATGCATACTGCAGCCCTCAAATGGCTATTGACGAGCATGGAGCTGCCTCAGAGTGGGGGGGCGAGCACCGCCCGCATGGTCCCCCAGCCAGGGGAAGTGAGGAGAGGAAGAGGCGCGCTGTGCTTACAAGCAGGGAGCTGTAATAGCTTTCATTTGAATGTCCTGCGATCCCGGGGCTCACCGTCACATAGCCCCACCTCTTGGCCCGGCGCCTTTGATGACGTCACATGTCCCGCACTGTCTATCAAAGGCGCCAGGCCAAGAGGTGGGGCTATGTGACGGTGAGCCCCGGGAACACAGGACAAGGACATTCAAATGTCAATACTGGTGTCTTGTTTTTTTGGGCTTTTTGTATCAGGAATAATGTTCTTAGGACACTGTCCCTTGTTTCTCTCCTGGGTACAAACTCTGTCTGGTCATTGTCTATCAGCCCTGTCATGAAAGGTTTTAATCTCTCAGCCAATATCTTCGCATAGATCTTAATGTCTACATTGATCAAAGAAATGGGCATATAACTGGCACACAGTGATGGGTCTTTTTCTTCTTTTCCTATAAGAGTTATGTGGGCTCCCAGGGCTTTTTCCTGCATTATCATTTCTCCACCTATGGAGTTCATGTACTTCTGGAAGTACGGTAGCAGGGTGTCCGCATACATCTTATAGTATAGTGAAGTATACCCATCTGGGCCTGGACTCTTCCCCATTTTAATACTTTTAATTGTTTGATTTATTTCCTCTGATATTTCCTTATCTAATTTATTAATTTCTTCTTCTGCTATTTCCGGGAACTTAACCTTTTCTAAATATTGTTTAATTTTCCTACTTCTACTCTGTAGTACTGATGGGCCTTGTTCTTTGTTTACATTGTATAGGTTTTGATAGTATTCTTGGAAAATATTTATTATCTTCTTTGTAGAATGTCTCATCTCCCCCTTCTTGTCTTTCATTTTGGATATAAAATTCAGAGTGTTTCTGGGTTTAATTATCCTTGCTAATAATTTACCCGATTTATTTCCCATAGCATAAAATTTCTTACTCATATTATTGAATACCCATTTAGTTTCTTGATCCATTAAGTCCCTTAGATTTTCTCTTTTCCCATTTAATGCTATCAGAATTTGTTCTTCCTGTCTTTCTTTATGCTTCTGCTCAAGGTCCTGGATTTCTTCTAATAAAGTTTGTCTCTGGGCCTGTCTTATTTTCTTCCTCCTGGCCTTTTCTGCTATCATCCTACCTCTCATGTACACTTTATGTGTTTCCCATAGGATTGAGGGGGCCACATTTTCTGTGTCATTTTCTTTGAAGAAGTGACACATATCCTTCTTCAGATCATCGGCTATCTTATTGTTATTTAGGAGGGATACATCCAATCTCCAAGTTCTCTGGCCGACCGGGATTTCCCCTAAAGTAAGGGTCAGCTCAACTGGCGCATGGTCAGAGAGCGTAGTTGATTTTATTTCCACTCTTCT
Source organism: Rana muscosa (assembly GCA_029206835.1). Classification (NCBI taxonomy): domain Eukaryota; kingdom Metazoa; phylum Chordata; class Amphibia; order Anura; family Ranidae; genus Rana; species Rana muscosa. The sequence continues at coordinate 196,033,764 of CM055118.1, forward strand.
CAGACCTTCAAGTAGCCGATGGTCTATTAGGATATGGTCAATTCTAGAATATGACCTGTGTACAGAAGAATAGTATGTGAAGTCCTTGTCCCATGGATGTAAAATTCTCCAGGACTCAACCAGGTGCATTTGATATAATTTATGCTTAATTGCTCTCAAATATTTTCCTTCAGACCTTAATGATATGGGTTGGGTATCTTATACTGGATCAAAGACAAAATTAAGGTCCCCCGCTAGTATCACCTTTCCCTCCTTAAAGGCCTCCAACCTATTCAGGATTTTCTTCAGATACACTGCCGGCCGTACATTAGGACAGTATACATTTACTAAGGTGACTTTCATATTAAATAGGTGTAGTGGGTGTTTGCTTTAAGGCCCAGAGACTACCATACCCAGGATGCATTTCCCCACGCAAGGACTGCTAGGGCGGGGTATTTAACCAGGGGGTGGACTGGAGTGCGGTCTCTTTGGACACTGCCCGCCCAGCAAGTGGAACTCTGTGCTGAGTCTGCTGAGAATACAGGGCCTGAAGCCTAGGACTGTATTACTTCAAAGAGCCTTCCGTACCCACTGAGGAGCCTGAGGGACGTCTCATCCTGCTGCTGTTCTGCTGCTACCAGTAGGACCGAAAACCCGGGTGTCGTGGAATCTGTGTACCAAGACACAGCAACGGAAGATACGGACAAGGAGTGGTCCGGTTGGGTGAGAGAGCACTTGCTCAGAGAATAATACAGGATCTCTAGACCCAGCAACTGTTGTTCGGAACCAACGTTAGTGTTTGCAGTTGCACGCTGGAGGGACAGTGCATTGAATAACGCTAGTAGATTTATTCTGTGTTCACCAAGTAATCAAACCCCTTTATTATTGTGGATTACAAATCGTTCCAGAAGTGCACCACCGTTTGCTAGCGAAGATCTTTCTCTGCAGAACTTTTACATAGTACAGTCAGGCCTGACTTAGCAGTGTAGACATTGCTGGGCGCAATTTTGCCCATGAGGGAGAAGAGCTGCAGCGGGGTCCGTTAGTTTCTTGTCACATGAGTGTATATCTGTCTGTTTGCAAAAATACTCTTTCATTGCAGGGCCGTATACTGTTTTACCTGCTTAACCATTATTCTCAGTAAAGTGCCAGGCTTAAGTATACCAGTCGTTTGTGTCATTTACTGTGCAGAATAAACGGTTAGTGATAGCCATACCATACTGCTGGGTGTCTTTCTTGTGGGATTGTGCTGCCAAGAGTCACAGGTTACACAATCCTATCATCCCCTACTAACTGTGCCATGGGAGGGTAGAGCCAATTGCTGGGGGTTGACAGTGAGTGTTACAGGGCCGAAACAAATCATACCAGCAGCCCTCTTAGCTGGGGGTATCGCTACATAGGGAACCCTTAATAAAGAGATATCTTCCCCTCGGGTCTGATTCCATAGCTTCTAATATAAAGTGTGTGCTCCTATCGAATCCTATCGCAGTTCCTTTTGATCTTTTATTGGGAGAGTAACAATGTATCCAAGTAGGGTAGTCTTTTGAGTTCAGTCTATTCTTTGATGTCACCTTTAAATTAGTTTCTTGCAGAAACACTATATTCGCCAACATTCCCTTCATCTCCTGCAGTATCTGATATCGCTTATTTGGACTATTCAATCCTTGCACGTTATACGTAACTATTTTTAGACCTGCCATATTCTATGCTTCAGTTCCTTCGTACCATGATAATAACAAAACATCCAGCACATGCAGGAGAGGAAGGGCCTCACATATTCTACTTCCCTTAAGGAACTTTCATCTGTCCTTAATATCTTTACCTTCACAGAATTTTGGTTCTGACTTAATATCCCTGTCATATCTTCAAAACCAACTTTCAACATTAAAATTAGGCTAGACTGAAACCACACATACCCACCACCCCCCCCCCCCCCATTCCACCCCCCAGTCACATTGCAAACCAATGTTATAGGTACTTTGGCCCAAGCCCCCCCAAACCCTCAGGTGGGCGGGCTCTGCCTCAGGGTACCTCATTACTGCTCCATACTCCCCCCCCCAGGTGCATTCAGTATTATCATTTCATATTATTCTCTTTCTTCTATTACATTAAGACCCCCCCTTCCTCTTCATTCTTATATATATTAGACCTATTGGGCTAGGCTCTGTTCCAGTCCTGGTCCTTCCACCTTTTCCATACTGGGGGTCTCTTTTCCCAGTTATCCACTTGGATATATTGTATATTCAGTCTACTACAAAATTCTTTAATGTCTTCTGGAAACCTAACATATGCTGACACCCCCTGATTTTTCACCAACAGACATGCCGGGAAACCCCACCTATAGGGAATATAATTTGCCTGCAAATGGCTTACTAAAGGCTTCAGTGCTCTTTTACGTGCTAGAGTCTCTGGCGCCAGATCTGAAAAGATAGATAGTTTAATTCCTTTATATTCCACACGGAAAGAGTTCCTTGTACTTTGGGAGACTAGATCTTTTTACTCATATTCGTGAAACCTTACTATAGTATCCCTTGGTAGGTCCCTTTGAGCGCTGTATGCCTTCTGTATTCTGTGAACCCTCTCAAATTGCATTGGCGCCATTGTATCGCGTTTTAGGGCCATGTTGAAATTCTCTCGCAGCACGTCTCCCAATTCTTTATCTTTGACCTTTTCAGGAAGCCCTCTAACCCGTAGTTTTTTCCTCCTACTGCGGTTCTCTTGATCCTCAAGTTTGTATCGGGCATTCCTTATCTCTATCCAATCCATATCGGCTGTCTCTTAATTCTTTAATTGCACTTTTATGTTCTTCTAACTGCTCTTCTATTCCTTCCACTCTTTGGAGTACACTCTGTATATCTTTTCTTGTTGCGCCCATTTCCCCTTTGATTGTTCGTTCTAAACGTGATATCATTTCTATCATATCCATCATATTTTGTTTAGTTAGGGGGTCTTGAGACCCTTCACAAGTTATTTCCAGTTGTTGTTGTCTCTCAGGTGTTTTTGTATTTTTTGTTTCTGGGGATCAGGTTTTATTAATTTTACTTTTCCCCGGGGTCGTATCACCCCTCTAATCAGTCTCTAGGTGCCCCTTATTTTTTGTAGGTGTCGTTAAAGCTGACTCTATTTTTTCTTTACTGGGACTTTCAGTCATTTGGTGTGTCCCTTCTGCGACCAGGTAGGACTTTATTGTATTGCGATTTGTGCCCTCCCCCTGGTTTGCTTTGGGGCCCTTTTTCACCATTTTCTCCTTACCATAAGACCTTAACTCCAGAAGAAAACAGGCTCTCCTATTTTCAAGGAGTATTAAAAAATAAAATAAATAAATAAATAAAAAATGTCCCTTTTTTTTGTGACAGCAGTCTCTTTCTCTGTATTCCAGTCTGTGCTATGCCTATCTTACTTGTTACCGTCCCTCATCTTCAGGCATATACCCGGTTCTACTGAACACACAATTATGTCAAGTTATATCAATTTGGCGGTATAGGTCACACACTCTTAGAATGTCATTATCTTCTTCAACCTCAGATAGAAAAACAACCGTGCTCACAGTATTATTCACCGCTGGATAAGCTCTTTCAACGGTTCAATCAAAAACAGAGGGGCCACAGAGTGTGAATAGTGTGAATAGTCTATAATCCTCCTCTTGATTTAGTACCAGTGTTCATAGTATTATTCTCTACTGGTTGAGCTCTATCGGCAGTTCAGCAGTTCAATCATAAAGAAGGGAACCAGAGAATAAGGAATAATAGATAGTGAGGTTCTCATCTGACTTACCCCTCTGCTGTGCCAGTTCTTTTTCCAATTTTCTCCTGTCTTGGCTTTATATGGGTTGCAGCTTTTTATTTACGCCTTTGTTGCCATCAGTGCTAGTTGCGGCACGCTCCTCTCTCCCCTACTCCCGGAGGTCTGTGTTCCCCATTCATCCGGTCCGCCACTCCGATGCTGCGGTAACCCGGTGTCCGGCGTGATAACACATGGGACGGGGGATCACTTGGGGGCCCGGCAGTCTCCTCAGCCGTCCCAGCTTCCTCCGTGTCCACCGCCCCATGAATGGACAGCCTTAGCCTCTGCCTTAGCCTCCACTCAGGTCGCGGCTTCTCTGCTTCACGCTGCCCCCTTATCCACGCTCACTATCCGCTTCCATCCAGGGTTTGGGGATCTCTTGCTGCCACGCTGTGACTCTGCGGGCTCAGGTAATCCAGGCTATGTGGTGGGTCCAGTCAGCCTACTTCAGGGTTCCTTTCATACTGCTTACGATCACCAGGAGGGAGGCATGGTGCATGCCGCTGCACGCTGCTCTATGGCGCCATGTTGTTGCTCCACCTCAGTGGGAACTCCTAGTCCATCACCTTTAATGTAATTGCGGCTAACCGGAAACAGCCATGAGGGGGTACTGCAGGCCCCAGGCCTTTGTCAGTTATATCTTCTATCCATGCTGGGGGCTTATTCAGAGTAAGGGCCAGTTTCTATCTAATGGTGTGATGGGAGTACTAGGACTGTGACAGGGAGAGTGGTCGGAGGTAAAGTTGTCAAGCTGTGTGCAGGAGGAAGAAATGTGCTGTGGAACTGAATACTGTCTCTATCAATTTTGTTCTCTATCAAACGTGTGACGCATCTAATGGAATCACACGTCAATGGTCAATGATCTTTGTTGCTATGGGCATCCTATGTCCCTTCCCCAACCAAATTAATTCCCCCAAATTAAATAACAAAGCAAAGCAAAAGACTTTTCATTATCTACAAAGTGTGGCGTATGAATGTCTGGCAGAAGGGTGAATATGCGTGGATGTAGTAACTAGTAGCAACCACCCGCTACACAGGAAACGCACACAGACTGCAGGTTTCCCACACTGAGTGCTGGCCCTTAGTCCGGATTTGCGTGGTTTTGTTCTTATCGCAGGGAGGTCCCACAAAAAGCAGAACAGTTGGGAAGTATTGTTGATTGATTTGTATTAGAAGGGGGGAGGATCTGTGTTGGGGGGATGGGGGTTTGTACTGGGAAGGGTAATTTGGGTGGGAGGATTTATGACAGAACTGGGCAGCAGACTTGTGCTGGCATGGGGGATTTAGGAGGATTTTTGCTAGAAGGGGATTTGGGGGTGGTGTATTTGTGCTGGGATGAGGATTTATGTTGGCATGGGGGATTTGGTGGAGAAAATTTGTGCTAAAATGGGAAAAAGATTTAAAACTGGGAGGAGGATCTGTGCTGGAAGAGCGATTGGGGTGGGGGGGGGCTATTTTTTTACTGGGAGAAGAAATTTGTGGGGATTTGTTGTCCTGGGAAGGGGGAAAGATGATTTGTGCTGGGGGAATTTGGAGAGGGGGGACTTTGCTGGGGGGAATTTGTACTGGAATGGGGGTTGTGATGGGAGGGAGAATTTGGGGGGTGGAAGAGGATTCATTCTGAGAGGGGTATTGGGGAGGAAGGTGGATTGTGCTGGGAGGGGAAGATTATTTGTGTTGGGAGGGGGAATTGATGGGTGTGGGGATAAGTGCTAGGATGGGAAGAAAGGAGGATTGTGCTGGGACTGGGGATTTGGGGAGGTTGGAGGAAGACTTGTCAAGAGGAAGGGGAAACATAATTTGTGTTGGGTGGAGGTTTTCTTCGGGGAGGGGGAGAAAGAATTTGTGCTGGGGGGGATTACAAATTAGTGCTGGATTATTTATTTATTTTGTTCGGGAGGCAGTGACGATTTTCACTGAAAGGGGGAAGTTGGGGGGTGATTTTGTACTCTTGTTACTGCTACACTATGCGTTACACACTCCTGTGCCCTGCATTCTGTGCATTGCACTTCTGTCCCCTGCATTCTTTGCATTGCACTCCTGTCCCCTGCATTCTGTGCATTGCACTTCTGTCCCCTGCATTCTTTGCATTGCACTCCTGTCCCCTGCATTCTGTGCATTGCACTCCTGTCCCCTGCATTCTTTGCATTGCACTCCTGTGCCCTGCATTCTGTGCATTGCACTCCTGTCCCCTGCATTCTTTGCATTGCACTCCTGTGCCCTGCATTTTGTGCATTGCACTCCTGTCCCCTGCATTCTTTGCATTGCACTCCTGTGCCCTGCATTTTGTGCATTACACTCCTGTCCCCTGCATTCTTTGCACTATATTCTCCTGGGCCGTGCTCTCTGTGTGTCATGTACTGTATTCCGAAACCCGGCACTGACTACAGCCCTCGATGTGTTACATACTCCTGATCCTTGAGCACATTGCATTACACACCCTGGACCCCTGCAGTCTGCATTATGTATCCTAAACCTGACACTGACTGCAGCACCCTGTGCATTACACATAGCCAACCCCTGCACTATATACACAATAGTGTACATTACTTACTTGTCACCAAAGTGTTCATTGCCTTAATGCCTTGTACACACGACCGGTTTTCCCGTCGGAATAAACTCTGAAGGTTATTCTGTCGGAGTTCCGATGGAATTCCGCTCAAGCTGTCTTGCATACACACGGTCACACTAAAATCCGACTGTCAAGAACACGGTGGCGTAAAACACTACGACGAGCCGAGAAAATTAAGTTCTATGCTTCCGAGCATGCGTCGAATTGTTTCCGAGCATACGTGGTGTTTATTCCGTCGGAAAAGCATACAGACGATCGGAATTTCCGATCAAATTTTTTTCCAACGGAAAAATTGAGAACATGTTCTCTATCTAATTCCGTCGGAATTTCCGACGGAAAAAGTCCCATGGGGCACACACACGGACGGAATATCCGATGAAAAGCTCCCGTCTGACTTTTTCCGTCGGAAATTCCGCTCGTGAGCACAAGGCATAACAGTTGCTGGTTACTATGCACCTGACTACCCTGACTATTTTAAAGAATGTCTTCTTTAAGATAGATAAATTTAGCTTTTTGTATATTTTCATTGTATTCAAAACCATGTGCAATGGAAGCTTTTCATTCTTATCTTATTTTAAATTTTTTGTGATGATTGTGCTGGGTTTTTATATGTGTTCATGACACACTTGCTTGTGGCAAAGCTATGAAAGCATATTTTATAGGTGCAAGGAAGCACGGCTTTTGTTAACTCACGCCCCTTTAAAGAGAAGTATGGGTTTCTTTTTTTCTTTTTTTATTTATACTTACCTAGGTGGATGCTGCATCTGTCCCCTGGCGCCTCTGCACTAAAAACCGAGCGATCGAACACCGCTGATCGCTTGGTTCTCCCAGCTCCCCTAGCAGAGAGCTGTAGACTGTCAGTCACAGCCCTCTGCTCATCTCCCTCCTTGCTCACTGGAGCTCTGCACTGTGGAGGGCCGGGGGCAGCCGCCCCAGGCTCTCAGCCGGCTCGCTGAGAGACTGAGACGGGTATCAGTGCAGGCACCTGGCGGATCCAGACTTCCATTGTTGGGATGACGTGGTGCCTGGACTGACATCCGTGACATCAGCAGAGAGCGGACTTCAGTCCGCTCTCTGCTGAAAATGGGTCACAGGAGTGCAAAATGAATTGCACTCCTGTGATCCGCAGGAGAAGTAGAGCCAAACAAACTTTAGCTGGACTTCTCCTTTAAGCTACGTGCGCTGCGGGTCACTTCCTCCCTCAAGTGTCCCTTATTCTGAAGTTCAAAAGTGGCGGAGCACCAAAATGCACCTTCGTCTGTGTCGACAAAAATTATTGCGCCAGCCATGCAGACATCCAATGCTTGAAATAGAAAGAGCCAGATGGAAAATGATTGGTCGAACAGCCACTGCATCCGATCATATGAAGCCATAGTTTAGGTATGCTGAAACTAGCTGGTGCTGGCTGTCAGAATACAATAGCTGCATTGGGAAATTTGTCTATCCGCACTCTGTAGCGTGGATGCAGGAATCTGTTGGAATTTAAAAATCGAAATGCCAATGACCAGCTTAAAGCGGAGTTCCACCCACTTTTTTTTAACTTTACCTTATTTAATATATCAATGGCAATAATTTCTTCATTAATCTCTTTTTTTTTTTTTCGTCAGCTTGCCATATTTCTAAGCTGTTCCATTTCACTTCCTCCTTCTCCTACCCACGGCTAATCACATCTTTTCCAGGCGGTGCACTGCCTCCTGGGAGCTTGGTGTCATAATTTCAGGAGTCAGTGTTGATCGGCGGCGCTCAGCATCGCGAGATTTCAAAACCGGAAGTGACGCGATAATATCTTCGTTGCCATCACAATGGGGCGGGCACTTTCGATGACGCCGCCCATTGTGATGGCAACATCAGAAGTTTATGGTGCTGCGAGCCTAACATACTGCACATGTGCGAGAATGGGCGGTGCATGCTGGTTGCTCAGGTGCACCGTATCCCAGAAGATAGTGCTTGTGGGCTTCACATGCCCACAAGCAATATGGGAAATGCCAGGAGAGAAGAATAAATGTTATTTTTTGCTTCAAAATCGGAAATTGAGCGGCGATATATACAAGAAACTTGAGTGCTCTATATAAAAGTTACGATCGTAAGATATTCACAAAAAATATATATATATATATATATAGTTGGAACTCCGCTTTAAGCATAATTAGTGACTAGTATAATACTAGTCCTTACAAGAACTTCACATCTGATGCATCCCTGCTATTTAAAAAACCCCCAAAAAATAGTTTTCATTTTATAGCCGTTTCAAGGCATTTGCATTTGATTAATGGCACCTATGAAATGTTTCACTTATCAGCCTACTTAGATAACAAGCACTGATAATGCAAGACGCTGCCATGTGGTTGCCGGTAGAAAGAGAGGAGAAAAAGTCAAAAGGCTGATGGTCCAGGATGGGCCGGGGAAATGGTGACAGACATAAGTCTCATCTCTCTGGCTCTCAGGTGATGATTCAGTGACGGATGTTTCCTGACACAAACAAACCTGTCTGTTTTCCGCACCTCATTATACACACAGCTTCTTGTGTCAAAGGGGAAAAGTAATTGCCGAAAGGTATGTAAATCTAAAAGGTACCCTGCTTAGCTTTTCCTCAATTAAAGGGGTTGTAAAGCTTCGCGTTTTTTCACCTTAATGCATCCTATGCATTAAGGTGAAAAAACATCTGATGCTTACAGGCCCCCCCCCCAGCCCCCCCCCCCCAGCCCCCCCCCCCCCCGTTTACTTACCTGAGCCCTCGAAAGTCCCTTGTCGTGAACGCGCTGGCTTCTCGGCCTGGGCTTCTCGGCTATTCTCGGCTCTTCATTGGATGATTAATAGCAGCGCAGCCATTGGCTCCCGCTGCTGTCAATAAAAACAATGACGCGGCTCGCTGGGGGCGGGGCCGAGTGATACAGTCATGTGCTATGGCCGCTGACTGTATCACGGGAGCGCATGCGCAAGCTAACCCCCTTGGGAGAGCGCTTCCCAGAACGGGGGTTAGCTCTTGCGGGGAGGAGCCGAGACAGCCACCGAGGGACCCCAGAAGACCAGGATCGGGGCCGCTCTGTGCAAAACGAACTGCACAGCGGAGGTAAGTATGGTATGTTTGTTATTTTAAAAAAAAATTAACCCTTACAACCCCTTTAAGGCCTTTGATGCAAATTAATATTGTATGAGCAACACGTGGCCCTGATTTACTAAAGAAAATTTACAAGTGAAGGGTTAAAATGCTATGGTACATTTGCATTGCAGACGTACAGTGAACGCAATTCCTGAACCTACCTAGGAAATTAGATACACTGGTGGTAAATATTTATGGTGCGGTCCCAGTTTGCCATGCATGCTGACAGTATAAATAATGTTGCTTTTGTGCCTTTTGTTTTGATAAAGTGCATTAAAGCAATAGATGATATACTTGCTTGCCCTGTGCAATGATATTGAACAGACGGATCACTTACCTCTTCTTTGGTTTTCCCCCACTTACACTATCTGCTCCTTCTTCCTCCAGGTGCCCCCTCTACAAGCGTGGTTCTAGGAGGGCAACACTTCTGAGCCAGGCTGTGTGCATTCATAGACACACAAAGCACCGGTAAGCCACATCCCCGCTCCCTCCTCATAGGAGTTTAACTGACAGCAGCAGGAGCTTTTGGCTTCCGCTGCTCTGTGCCTCCTGTGAGACCAGAAAGAGCGGTGCTGCAGCTGGGACAGGGCTGGATCGGTGAGAACAAACAGGTGTGTTAGTGGGGAGTTTTTTATTGTAATGCAAAGAGTGCGTTTAGGTAAAAAACATGTAGAACCACTTTAAGGAACGTCAGGTCAATGTTTGATGTAAAATTATGAAAAATAAAATGTTACCATTAAAAAGTGACTGCTTTGCTAGGATTGCCTCAAGCAAAATAGCATATAAAAAAAAAAAATGTATGCGTAGCAGTTGGAGACAAAAATTATGCATACAGTATGTGGAATCCTGTCCAAAGGCACACATGATATTGTGTAAGCACTGGCCTTTGCACATCTGTGTATGCGCACTGAAATACCCCATCATCAAATGATGAACATGATCTGGGTGGAAGTATTTCTATACAGCAGTGGTCTCCAGACTGCCGCCTGATGTGGCCCTTTCCTTGAGCCTATCCATTTTTACTGGCACAATAAGACACTATTACTCATATTGGGACCAAGGGTGATAATGGGCAACTGTTACCTCTACTTTTACCAATGTTGGGGCACTATTCCTCCCACTGGCAGCAATAATAGAGCACTATTCCTCCCACTGACACCAACAATTGAGGAACTATTCCTCCCACTGACACCAACAATGGGGCACTATTTCTCCCTCTGACACCAATGATGGAGAAATATCCCTCCCATTGACACCAACAGTGGGACACTATTCCTCCTACTGGCACTAACAACGGGGCACAATTCCCTGAAATTCACAATGATTGGACACTTTTCCTCCCACTGACACTAATGATGGGACAATATTCCTCCCACACACACCAAAAACAGAGCATATTTCCTTCCACTGACACCAATAATGGGGCACTATTCCTTCCACTGACACCAGCAGTGGGGTATACTTCCTCCCACTGACACCGACAATGGGACACTATTTCTCCTACTATCACTAATGAAGGGGCACTATTCCTCCCACTGACACCAACGATGGGATCCTATTCTTCCCACTGACACCAACGATGAGGATTATGTATTCTACTGATATTAACGATGGGGTAATATACCGTATATAGCCGAGTTTTTCAGCAAATTTTTTGGTGCTGAAAATGCCCCCCTCGGCTTATATTCGAGTCAGCTTTTTGCGCCTGATCTCCCGGAATTTGGGGACCCAGTACCGGCCCGCTGTAGGTCCATTGGACCCCAAACTTGGCACACATGTAGCCCCACTCTTCCTCTATAAGTATGCAAAGTTTGTTGTCCAGGGGACCTACGACCAGGGAGCACCGATTTTTCAAAGCCGGGCACCCCTTCTATAGACTCCCATGTTAAACGGTAATTTCTCCGGTGATTTTGGGGACCCGGTACTGGCCGGTCGTAGGTCCCCTGGACCGGAAACTATGCACACATGTAGCCCCATTTCTCCTTTATAAGTGTGCAAAGATTTTTGTCTGGGGGACCTACGGCTGGGGAGCACCGATTTTTCAAAGCCGGGCACCCCTTCCATAGACTCCCATGTTAAACGTCAGTCCAGTCATGGACACAATGAGGCATGGGCACAGTGAGGCATGGGCACAGTGAGGCATGGTCACAGTGAGGCACAGTGAGGCATGCACGTGGACACAGTGAGGCAAAGTGAGGCACAGTGAGGCATGCAGATGGAAACCCTAGGCTTATACTCGAGTCAATAAGTTTTCCCATTTTTTTGTGGTAAAATTAGGTGCCTCGGCTTATATTCGGGTCGGCTTATACTTGAGTATATATATGGTACATCCCACTAATACTCATGATGGGGACATATGCTTCCTACTGACATCAATGATGGTGTACTATTCCACCTCCCACTTAACATAGGTGCTAGGTAGCTCATGGGATGAATGCCTTTCTTGTTTTACTTGAAAAATATAATTGTTTATATTCACACTGTGATAATCAATATTAATACCATTTTTTTTCTTTGTTCATAGTCTCATGACATCTTTATGTATATACCATCTGACAATGTATGTATAAGCAACGCTCCTGAAGAAGCGGGTAATACAAAAAGCCGTGAAACATGTTGAGCAATCTAAAATCAATGTATCATGGATGGTGTTGATATTCTATCTAAAATGATGGGATGTATAGCTACTTTATAGTTGTCATGATCAAATAATTGTATTCTATCAATGTGTAACATTTATCTTGTCTTTGTAATAAAACTTTTTTTGTATTTTTTTTAAATTTGACTGCATATCAGTTAATATATGGTACCATTAAAGTCCAAACCCCAGCCTCCTCCCAATTTCTCGTTTAAACTTTGATGGGACGAAGGTATCACTTATAAAAATTGTCTACATTTAGCACTCCTTTACATAGGTGCTAGGTAATTTTTTAATCCCACTGACCACCGCGCCTGGGGCATTTTCCACCACTGGCCATAGTCTGGCCCACTTAAAGTCTGAAGAACAGTGAACTGGCCCTCTGTTTAGAAAGTTTGGGAACCCTTTTTACATTGAGAATGTTACTTATCAGACAGCTTGCCCTTTGTCCAGCAGGTGGCAGCAGTGACTAGGGGAATTCTTGCCTGGAGTCCTGCTCAAGTTCTGGAAATTAGATCTGGTTCAGAAGCAGTTTGCCATCTCTGTCGCTGACACCGTCTACTTAACATCTCAGTTACCTTCTTCCTTTAACCCCGATTATCTTAAAAAGAAGTGTTAACGTATTCTGTCCACATTGACCAGAGGGCCACCCAGAAATTACCTGCCAACCAGTTTAATATCCTTTTGAAATCCACATTACTTTCAGAGATGTGACTTTGATCTATGATAGAAGAATGAAAATATTTTATTTACTTAACTTTCTGAAGAGAAGACTGGCAGTGACACAATACTTTGCTGTTAAATCCCAAGTTTACCTTTTAACTTTTCGTACCAATGACATATTTGTTGCACATTCTTTATATTACTGATTATACTTAAAGGGTCAGTCCTCCCAGAAATAATGTCACTCAGCAAACGTTCAAAAGGAATCTTGTGCTAAAGAAATATGTAAGTTGTCACAACTGAACTATTCTTTTGAAAATACACACCGATCAGCCATAACTTTATATTGAGTAGGCCCCCTTTTTGGCACCAAAACAACCTTGACCCAAACTCTTCCTAGTTGGCTTGTTACATCTCTCCTCCCCAGCTGCTGGTCGGCATAGGGAATTGGAAGCACGGGGATAGGAGCCCCGCCAGGAATGTGACCATTAGATGAGCCTGTTTACACCTACATCCTGTACAAACAACAAAGGAAAAAAGGGTGGGACTTTAAAGGTGTAAAGACCTCCTCTCAGAATGATAATCCACACACAGACATAAATTAAAAAGGTTATTTTATTGTTACAAAATTCATTTGTAAATAAAAAAAATAAAAAATAAAATGTATATTAGGGATACATATCACTTTAAAAACCAAAAAGGTCTATCTCAAATTCTTTTACAGCTCATATTTCAAACTTCAACACCCCTGAAGGTTGTGATCCCTCCCACTATGTGTACATAGTGTAATCAAAATATAAAATGATCAAGGATAGAAAACAATCAATATTGAGTTATCATATTAGGAAGGGGGGTCACAAACTGATGCGTTTCACCTTGTCGGCTTCTTTAAGAGCTCAAAGGCAATGGCATTCCTAGGGGGGGCCAGAGGGGGCCCTTGCTCCCCCAACATTATACTGTGCCCCACCATGTGCCCCCCCAAAATTTTTTATTTTTTTGTATTTTGCTCAGGCCGCTGCTGGAGTAACAGTCTCTCCTGAGAGGGAGAGCGTCCCCAGTCAGCTCCTGTGGGGGATTCCTCCCCCCTCCCTCTGCTCGCTGACACTGCATAATGCAAGCACTCACACAACCACAGCCGCCCGATCTGCTCCTTCCCCTGCATCCTCATTGGCACGGAGAAGAGCGAGTTGCAGGAAGGACTCCACAAGCACTGTGGGGGGGGGGGGGGAGGGGGGCCCAAGCCTTCATGAAAGTTACTGAAAAAACAGACTGATTTCTACCGTCATTAGGACAGGAGAACCAGCCTGTAAATTCCGAGAGTGGTGACTGCAAGCTGAGCCGAGTGTCAGTCTATGACACTCTTTCACAGCCCAGCAAGTCCAGCCACCCCCCCCCCCTCGCTCTCCTCACATACGAGCAGGGAGGAATACAGCTCCTCCTCCTCCTTCCAGTCCCACCCACACTATCCCGGTGTGCTGTATCTGAAGAGAGGGGATGTGTGGGCGGGAAATATGAAAATCAGCAGCATTCCTGGATTACATTGATCACTTTTTTTTCATTCAACTATTAGGTTGAATGAAAAAAATAAATAAATGATCTAATTCCCCCATCTACACATTATAGGTGGATGGGGGAATCCTCCCAGTGTGGACCAGTGCTGGAACAACCAGAGTTGCTGTCCTGTCCCGGCTATTTACAGCGCTGGTCTCTGTCTCCATGGCAGCGGCGGCAGCGCATTGGAACCCAGTGCTGGTTACTTTATGGGGCTGATGTACAGGAGGGCCAGCACAATTTGTTGTTAGAGATGGGCTGGGCATGTTCAAAATTCCACATGCCAGAGCCTGCCAGGAAGCCCACACTGCACAGCGCTAATCACAGGCAGTGAGACATTTCCCGGCCCGCAGCTGCACAGATCAGGAAATGTCTCACTGGCTGTGATTAGAGTGTCGGCTTCCTGGCGGGATCGGGATGTGGGATTTCAAACACACCTGAGCCCATCTCTATTGGTTGTAGACAGTTGAGCTCTCTGCAGGTTGCTTAGCAGCAGTGGAGCCTTCTCTGACATGCTGATCGTGATGCAATCCAGGTGATGCTCCTAGTCAAATCCTAGTGTTAAATATCAGTGATTTTATTGATCAAAGCCCACACTTTACAGGCATTGAGCCCACATGGTTGCTGAACATACGGTTGATTATATATACAGGTATGTGGTTGTACTCTTGATGCTAATAAATACTGTGTTTATTAGATCTGACTGGGAGCATCACCTGGATCACATCCCGATCAGCATGTCAACAGAGAAGGTTATACAGCATTACTGCTGCTAGGTGACCAGCTGGGGGCTCGGCTCTCTATAACCAATAGTGCCAGCCTTCCCCTGCATGCACCTATAATGTCACCAGCACTAGGTCCTAATAGACTGCTGCCGCTGCCAAGGAGACAGATGCCAGACCAGTGCTGTCAATAGCAGGGACAGGACAGCTGGGGAACCCCACAGTGGCAGAATACCAGGGCCCGGTGGCAAGACAACCTTTGCAACCCTGATAGTTCTCCCACTGCTTTGGACCCTTATATTTTCTTCGTGTGCTGGTGACATATATCTCTTGTTTTCTGCCACCCTGGGGGGCCCCAGTATAGTAAGAAGGGAGCTCAATGCAGAACATGTGAAAGGGCCCATTGTGGTATCGTAGGAAAGGGCCCCAGGATATATATATATATATATATATATATATAATTGCATTTTATAGTTGGCCCCCCTACTTTTGTCCCTGTCCCCCCATGTGCCCCCCCTAAATATGAAAGCTGGAGACGCCACTGCTCAAAGGGGTGTGGTAAGAAAGGGTTGCTGGAGAGAGAAAAAAATATGCATTATATACATCCAAGACATAGTGTTTAACACATGTTTCAATACCATCTGTGTTAGTTATATTGTGAAAATTTACAATGAATATGAGATAGACTATGTCCCAGGAGAAACCAGAGAGATCTCTCCTACTGCAGTCAAAAAGTGTTTCCCAATGCTAAACCTTTCATCCAATTTCTATATTGCTGCATTTGTAGATTTCAAAAGCCAATAGAAGGCCTGGCTCACACCAATGCAGGCTCCAGTTTGCATATTCCAGGTGCATTTAGCATTTTTAAATACACATTTTTGATCCATTGAAGTCTATGGAACCAAAAACCAGAAAAAAGTCCCTGGCCCTTTCCATAAAATGCACAGATGTGAATGTGACCCAGAGGAAACCATGTTAAATGGACTGTAGCGTGTTTCTGCAAAACTGAAAATGCACTAAAAAAATCATAGGTGTGAATCAGGCCTTAAGCTGGATTCACACCTATGCATTTTTAGTGCTTTTTGCATTTTGCAGATTTGCTCTACAGAACGTGTTCCATAGGAAACCATGCTAAATGGACTGTAGTGCAAATCTGCAAAATGCAAAAAGCACTAAAAATGACTGGTCAGCAGCTATGCCGTCCCATATGTGACAAACTGTGCTTTGCGGCATTGAATATTACTCTGAAGCTAACAAATGGAGTTTGCTGATTGGAGGAGAGAACATAGACATTACCTTATCAGTGGGTTTCTGATTTTTCATGTTCCATGGCAAAGCTAGAGTGCTGTGGTGTAAATCTGATTCTTTTCAACTCTGCTTTTATTGAAAATGTTTCTAATTTACTTAACAAAAGGAACATTATCCACATCCTATAGGTAATGATAAAGAACATACCACATTATAATAATATATAAAAGACATATTACATAAAAAGTAAACATATACCAACACACTGCAGGAATCCCTACAAAAAGGGGGAGAGAGGGGAAAAAAAAAAAAATCTCATTCTTTGAAGTTGTTTATTAACCTCCCTGGCGGTATGATTATGTCAGATTTTTGATGCTGAAAGCGGGGTACCATTATTTTGCATGGAAATTTGGCATTTTATATTGTAGGCCTGTAATTCTTAGGAATAACTCACTTAAATCTATCCAAACCAGAGTCTAGTAGACATCCCGGGTATGATAAAGTTTTAAAAACGAAATCATTAATTATAATATAATAAATAACTATAAATAATTATAACAAATAATAATATAATAATAAAATATTCAATAATGTAATCAAATCAAAAACACTGAAATTTGCTCAGTTGCAGAATTGTCGTTGTCATTACTTTCAGTGTTTGATGACGAATTTCCCCACAAATCGCTATCGCTCAATTCTGCAAGTGATTCTAATTTATTATCGCTGTTTTCTAGCTGGTCTAAAACCACTTTTGATGTAAAGGGACACTTTTTGGTTGCTATGGACCAGAGCCGGTACAGGGGGGGGGGGGGGGAGACGGAAGGGACAGATGCCCTGGGCGCTACAATTTATTGGGGGTGGGGTGGCGCAGTGAAGTGGCCTTCTCAGGGCTTTCTGCTCCAACCTGTCATTACACACTAGCGCTGCGCAGCCCTCGCATCCTTCGGCTCCCAGCGCGGCAATGTACAGCTGCCTGTGTTGATGCAGGAGGGAGCTTCCGTCCCTGCCTTTACAATGTAGCATGAGGAGCCCTGAAACTCCGCCCCAGCTACAGCTCCTCGATCACCTGCAAAAAAAAAGCCTGCGCATACCATATGGTCTGGACTGGAGCAATGGCGGTGGAAGAGGTGGGGGAGGGGGGAAAGGAGAGAGAGAGCGCGCTCCGCAGAGACTGAACTGTGAAAGTGTGTGAGAGGATTTGAGCATGGAGAAGAACTGGGAAAACGTATGTCTGGACTGTGGAGGGGCAGAGAGGAGGGCTGGGAAAGTGGGGGGATTTGTGCAGAGAGGAGGGCTGGGAAAGTTGGGGGGATTTGTGCAGAGAGGAGGGCTGGGAAAGTGGGGGGATGTGTACAGAGAGGAGGTCTGGGAAAGTGGGGGGATTTGTGCAGAGAGGAGGGCTGGGAAAGTGGGGGGATTTGTGCAGAGAGGAGGGCTGGGAAAGTGGGGGGATTTGTGCAGAGAGGAGGGCTGGGAAAGTGGGGGGATTTGTGCAGAGAGGAGGTCTGGGAAAGTTGGGTGGATTTGTGCAGAGAGGATGGCTGGGAAAGTGGGGGGATGTGTACAGAGAGGAGGTCTGGGAAAGTGGGGGGATTTGTGCAGAGAGGAGGGCTGGGAAAGTGGGGGGATTTGTGCAGAGAGGAGGGCTGGGAAAGTGGGGGGATTTGTGCAGACAGGAGGGCTGGGAAAGTGGGGGGATTTGTGCAGACAGGAGGGCTGGGAAAGTTGGGGGGATTTGTGCAGAGAGGAGGGCTGGGAAAGTGGGGGGATGTGTACAGAGAGGAGGGCTGGGAAAGTGGGGGGATTTGTACATATAATTAAAATGTGTGAGTGAACTCTGTTTCTATTGCATTAAACCTAATTGAATTTGTATTGTTTTAAGTATATTCTTGTTTTGAAACGACATTGATTCTTTCATTCTTTCTTAAAAACGGGGGGGGGGGGGGGCGCAGTTTGCCATCTTCGCCCTGGGCACCAAATGGCCTTGTCCCAGCACTGCTATGGACAATCTCCAGTTTCCAGGCAGAAAGAACAGTATTTATTATATAAAACTGCATGCAGGACACTGGGCAGACCACTAGGGACAAAGGGGTGTGTGTAATTATTTGATACAGTACTGTAATCTGTAAGATTATAGTATACTGTATGTGTATTGTGTTTTTTACTTTTTGAATTTGGCGCGGAACTCCGTCCCCGTGCGTCGCAACACTCACAGGGAACATAGCTCGGCACTGTGAATCGAGCGAGACACGGCGGTGTGCAGATCACAGCGGGGGGGACATCGCAGGATCCAGGGGACAAGGTAAGTAACCTCTACATAGATCCTGTGATGCAATCCCTAGTGTGGCTCGGGTTTACCGCTTTTGGTATGAAAAATTCACCCCGAGCCACACTCGGAAATACCGCCAGGGAGGTTAAAGCGGAGGTGCAGCCAGATTTTTTTTTTTAAAGTCAGCAGCTACAAACAGTGTAGCTGCTGACTTTTAATAAGGACACTTACCTGTCCTACTCGCCCGCGATGTCAGTCCCGCCACGGCGATCGATCGCTGCTGGCAGGTCCCGGCTCCTCCATCCTGACTAAGGGAAACAGGCAGAGTGAAGCCTTACGGCTTCACTGCCCGTTTCCTACTGCGCATGCGCCACTCGCATGGCGCTTTGTGAATGGGCGGCTTGCCTCCTGGGATACACACAGTTCCCAGAAGGCAGCGCGCCCCATTCACAAGAAGAGGAAGCGGAAGGAGACCCACCGCGGATTAGAAGAGGCACATTAGAGGCAGATTAGGGGACTTCCGCATAGCAACGGGCATTCCGGGTGAGTATAATTTTTTTTTTTTCTACAAATTTTTTTCTTTTTTTTATAGGATTTTTAATGTAAAAAAAGATTCTGGGTGGACCTCCGCTTTAAGTGCAAAAAAGTTGTTTGTTTTGCATGTAAATTTTCACTTTGCAAGGGAATTTTCCCTAGCTTAGCGAATGTTATGAAAATTATCTTTGAAAACAATGACCAATCGCTGCAAGGAAAAAAAAAAAAAAAAACAGTACTTTTGCTTGCACATGATTGGATAATGGAAGTCTGCAGATCATCACCTCATTTACAAAGCTAAGAGAAAATTCCCTTGAAATGTGAACAACCAATGTCTTTATTTAATCAACCCCTTTATCTATACTTGTTTGGAGGTAGTGATTTAGAAAGCATTGATGCCAAGGTATCAGAATGAAAGCCAGGAAGCTCACATTCTCAAAAGTAGAGATCAGCAGTGGCAGCCATCATAATTCTACCATTACATTTTTTCTAGCTGAACACGGCTTGGATTTTGGCCAATTTCTGTTGAATTCAAGAAGTAGTTGGCCCTGTCGGTACCATCCAGCTCAACAAATTTGAGTGCACGATCAAATGAGCTGGGTTAAAAACTGTTGGACACTACAGCAGGCCATAGATGGATTGAATCTCGGCTGGTTCAGCAGGGACCAGCCGAGATTTGATCAATCTATGGGCAGGCTGGTTGTACTGGAGTTGATCCATCGATCAACTTATGTTCAACCAGCGTGTAGGATCTTTTGCACGCTTCCCCTGTCAGCAGCTATAGCCAGAAGGAAAGGGTCCCTACCAGCAGAACACAATAGCGCTGCGGGAGCGATTCCCTCATCAACACTGACCCATGGTGGAAGGAAAGAATATTGTATAATCTATGGCTTGCTTTACAGAGACGGTATCCAACTAGAAGCAGTCACTGTTCAGGAATTCTGAGACCCATGGGTATCGGCGGCTGCCTGAATACAATAGCTGGCAGTGAGGATTCCTTCATCAGGTAAATAGGGGAATTGCGTGAAAAAGAAAAGGAAATTACAGATTGGTGGGACTTTAAATGAGGATAATGGGGCCATTCAATTCCCTCCTCCATCCCTAATTAGATGGTTGATAAAGAGCAAAGGGCGGGACTTTTCATGAGACACACGGAAGCGAATATATAAATAGGATAAAAAATAGCTTTAATTGATCAGGATGGTAATATGTATACATATACATGTCATTTCAAAACTGTATGCATTTTGCTATACGTAAAGATAAATATGAACATTGGATCAAACCAAAAAAGCATAATATACATCATTCCAACAAGGAGTTGTGAGGTAGAGACAGTTTGAAAATCACATTACGTAGAAAATTCAACATGATTTGTCAACGAAAATAAAAAAAGGGGAATTTTTTTGAAAAAATCAAATAACTGTCAGAAGTATAGAATAGAAATAAAAAATATATCGAATGGAACGTCCGTATCACATATAGTAAATAAGTAGACTAGTCAGTCGGTGTAAGCTCTACGCATTTCAGGGCCTTAAAGCCCCTCGTCAGGAGCAAGACCGTAGTCAATATCTGTGTGTAAAAAGAATAAAAATTATTGTGCTGGTCCCAAGAAGTGTGGGTAAGTATAAGAAATGATGGTCCTCCTTCCATCACACAAACACTCAACCCACTAACTTACATGTATATCTGCGCAATAGCCGCGCGGTCGTGATGATCATGAAAAGTCCCGCCCTTTGCTCTTTATCAACCAGGGGAATTGCGTATTTTTCTCTCACTTGACCTGTGGGCTGAACAACATAAAACAACCATCTGCCTCTCAGAGAGGGATGGGTTTTAGAACAGAGCAGAATCATTTTTACAATGTTTTCTTGCTATTGTAATTTGGGATATTATTTAATTAATGTAACTTATTTAGGATTAGAAACATAAAATTACAATGAATTAAAGAAATGTAACTAACCTACTCTTTTATCCATGCATTTATTCACATTTATTTAAATTAACCTGCACTATTTTTTGCCTTTAGGGCCAGTTAACGCTTGAGAGCTTGCATTCCCTTGTGGTGCAGTTTGACAGCCCGTTCATTTGAATCGGATACCAAACGCACTGCACCAAAATGGCATTGTTCTGCAGTACCATACAATTTGGTGGCCATAAACGCAGAGAGAGCATTTGCAAGATACTTTTGGGATGCCATTAACAATTCATTGGCACCTGCCTGCCTCCTGCAAGTGCAGAGCGTTCATCTGCAGTGTAGGAACAGCACATGGAGCCTTTTTTGCGCCACGTTTTTCGTGTGAATGAGTCCTTAACCATTTCAGCCCCAGACCATTTGACTGGCCAAAGACCAGAGCACTTTTTGCGATTTGGCACTGCGTCGCTTTAACTGACAATTGCGCGGTCGTGTGACATGGCTCCCAAACAAAATTGACGTCCGTTTTTCCCCACAAATAGAGATTTCTTTTGGTGGTATTTGATCACCTCTGCGACTTTTATTTTTTGCGCTATAAACAAAAAAAGAGCGACAATTTTGAAAGAGCAATATGTTTTACTTTTTGCTATAATAAATATCCCCAAAAAATATATATAAAAAAACATATTTTTTCCTCAGTTTAGGCCGATACGCATTCTTCTACATATTTTTGGTAAAAAAAAATCGCAATAAGCGTTTATTGATTGGTTTGCACAAAAGTTATAGCGTCTACAAAATAAGGGATAGTTTTATGGCATTTTTATTAATATTTTTTCTTTACTAGTAATGGCGGCGATCAGCGATTTTTATTGTGACTGCGACTTTATGGCAGACACATCGGACATTTTTGGCACTATTTTGGGTTTATTCACGTTTACACAGCGATCAGTGCTATAAAAATGCACTTACTATTGTGTAAATGTGTCTGGCAGTGAAGGGGTTAACCAGGAGGGGGCGCTGAACGGGTTAAGTGTGTCCTAGGGATGTGTTCTAACTGTAGGGGGGATGTGCTACGTGTGTCACGACACTGATCACTGCTCCCGATTACAGGGAGCTGTGATCAGTGTCCTGTCACTAGGAAGAATGGGAAAATGCTTGTTTACATCAGCATTTCCCTGTTCTTCCTCTCTGTAAGACGATCGCGGGTATCCCTGCGGACATCGAGTCCGCGTGACCCGCGATCACACTCACGGAGCTTGCGGCGAGCACACCGCCGGCGGCACGTGTGCGCCCACAATGCCACGTTTTAAAGGCGACGTACAGGTACGTTGATATGCCTGTCCATGCCATTCTGCCGACGTATATCGGCGTGAGCCGGTCAGCAAGTGGTTAAACAGCTCCATTCCTAATAGTATCTTAAAGCGGAGCTCCACCCTAAAGTGGAACTTTCGCTCATCGGATTCCTCCCCCCCTCCGGTGCCACTATTGGCACCTTTCAGGGGGAGGGGGGTGCAGATACCTGTCTAAGGCCCCTTTCACACTGAGGCGCTTTGCAGGCGCTATTGCGCTCTAAATAGCGCCTGCAATGCGCCCCAAAAAAGCCTCTCAATACTATCCAATGTGAAAGCCCGAGGGCTTTCACACTGGAGCGTTGCGCTTGCAGGAGGCTCAAAAAACTCCTGCAAGCCGCATCTTTGAGGCGCAATAGGAGCGCTAAAAATAGCGCTCCTATAGCGCCCCTGCCCATTGAAATCAATGGGGTAGCGCCTCTAATACGCCCGCAAAACGCCTCAAAGAGGAGTTATTGCGGGCGTTTTTAACCCTTTTTTGGCCGCTAGCGGGGGTTAAAATACCCCCGCTAGCGCCCGCAAATCGCGGCGCTAAAAATAGCGCCGCTATACCGCCAGCACATCCAGCGCCTCAGTGTGAAAGTAGCCTAAGATAGGTATTTGCACCCACTTCCGGGAATACACACTGCGGGTAGAATGCAGGCAGTGCGTCACTTCCCGGTCCGAACTCCCCCGCCCCCGTTGTGTTCTGGGAAACACACGGCTCCCAGAACACAGCGGGGACCAGTGAAAGACGCGCAGCGCTGCTCGCGCATGCACAGTAGGGAACCGGGAAGTGAAGCCGCAACGCTTCACTTCCTGATTCCCTCACCCATGATGGCGGTGGGGGCAGTCGAGACCAGCGATTGCTGGACTCCAGGACAGGTAAGTGTCCTAATATTAAAAGTCAGCAGCTGCAGTATTTGTAGCTGCTGGCTTTTAATATTTTTTTTACGGTGGAGCTCCGCTTTAAAAGGTCAATCCACATAAGATTGATATTTCATTGTTTGGTAGATGCTGGAAAGTTAAACCATCTAACATTTTGTTCGGTCTCTCTTGGATTCTATTGGTAAAATCCCTGCATTGAGTTCCCAGGTCTACACACCCACTGAGCCCATTATAAGAGGCTCCCACCATCTCTGTGCTGAGTTTCTGGATCTGCATGTAGTTGAGGACAGTTTGTTGGTAAAGTTGGAGGTACATGGAGACCAAGGAAGCTGGCACAATAATTATTTCGTAAAGCAGAAGTAACAATTATCACATGGAAGACAGTGGCAAGGAACTCACTTACAGTTCCAAACACAATGGCAATAGAGCCCCAATATTAAAGGCAACCCGGGTATAACAGCTCTTAGCAATGTTGACAGTACTTGCACACTGTCTTGGTACTTTGTTAGGCCAAGCTACTGGAACAGCATCTGATGAAGGGAGTAGATGACAGGCAGTACAGCAGTGCAGGCCCCCTTAGTACCCAGGTAGGCAGGTCCTCAACCCAACTTGCTAGGGTTTCAAGATGGCGGAGCCAGGCGTAGTGTCCCTGCAATTTTCCTCCTCGACTGTCCCTAGCCAGCAGGGATCCTGTCCTTACACTGTTCACTTTGCAAATGCTTGCCAACTGCAGTGGGACAGTGCTATTTATTAGCACTGCCCTCACTAAAGATGGCCGTAGAGGTCAGCCAGGGCAGCAGCGTCCAATCAGACCACTGCTCCCCTGATGAAACCTACAGAGGCTTCAGATGAGGGGCTCCCACCAACTTATATGTATTTAATATGGAGAATGTAACAGAAGAATTTGGGACAGACAAAGGTGTGTGGGAACACCCAAAGCGTCCAGGTGAACAGGAACAGAGATGGAATTTATGGTAGGAAGATCTCACTGTTGGAGTATCCAAGACATATAAGAGGCCAGCGATTGACCCAGCCCACGGGACTCCATCTTTAACTTAAACCTAAATTCCAGGCATTTTTTTTTCTTTTTGCCTAGTTACATTGGTCCAGCTTGGACCAATTTAAGTATATATTTTCCATACCTGGGCGACCCCTGAGGAAGCAGCCTCTGCTACTACAGTGATCCTCGCTGTCTTTCAAGCTGGACCAATGTAACTGTGCGCAAAAAAAACCAAAACACATACCTGTAATTCAACTTTAAATATTACTTCTAGAGAAGTGTAATTTCTTCTTCCCATTCTAAGTACAATAATACATATCGGTACAGCCTGATTTATGAAAACAGCAGTACAGCAAACCAGATTGGCTGCCCATAGCATCCTTCTTTGTAACATTTTCCAAGGTCAGCTGAGAGAATGATGGAACCTGATCAGTGTCCATTTATTTCCAGCTTTCAGAAATGATACCTTAGTATAGAAATATTATCTTTTTGAATGACTTCCATGACCATAAAACAGATATTAAAGAAATAGGGGCCGTGAAAAAGAGGTTTGGGGGAAATTTAAAAGCCGGCAAAAAAGTCATACATTTTTGGACTATTATGATTTCATTTTTTTTTTTATTGTTTTTTTTCCCCCAAAAACTATTTTAATATTTAACCCATAAGGGAACATTGGTTAAAACCATTTTGCAATGTATGCAACTAGCTCTGAATTCTTCCTCGGGGAAGTTGGAGGTACCTACATGCTCAATCACACTACTAAAATCACTAGTGACTAATTGCTAAATAGATGAAGCAAATCACTCCCTGTGCATGCGCAGCTCAGTGCACATTCTAAAAAAGACTGTGACCGGGCAGCTAGGTATTTTTAATTGCAGAAGAGACACTGGGGTGCAATGCAAGTGCTGTTTCTCTAGTTCTGAGGGGAACATGTAAGGAAAATAAAAACTGCATTTTTGCTTGCACATGATTGGATGATAGAAGTCAGCAGAGCTTCCCCTCACTTCAGAGCTTCCCCTCAGATCTGGAGCAACTGCCCTTGCAGTGCACTTCTAGTGCACAGTATATTTGCCTTTAGTAAATGGACCTCATTGTGTGCCTCTTTTGCAATATAGAACCTGCCTGCTCGCAGTTTTTTAAATAGAGATTTAACTTCTGCTTTAATACTCATGTGAAGAACACTGGTGAGAATGACAGCCAGAAAAAAAGCATTTTCAGGATGAGAATCAGCAATAGCAGACTCTGTAATCCTCTAGAATGGTTTTCTTTGATACTATAACTCCCTACAACCCTGAATTGTGGTAACCTTAAATTCCTCTTGCTGCCTTGTTTTTTATTTTCCGCTCTGCGATCGCTCTGCTCATTACTCAATGTACACTTGACTCCTGCACAATGTGCAATTAAAGTGGAGCCACAGCCAATAAACATAAGTTAGAGTGATCTGCCTTTTAAAACAAAAATATCGTTCCTGCAATTATTATTGTTTTGTACGTGCCTTGTTGTAAAATGTTAATGTTTAACAGAAAAATGTCTGAAATAAACCCATGAGGGGGACCCATTATACAGTATCTCTAAGGGAGGACTTTTAACTGTACCTGATGCCTGTAGGCATCACAGGGCGCCATCTCAAGGGTAGAGCTGGGAACTGCCAACATCACAATATGATGCAATAAGGCGACTAGATGGATTTAAAAGAATTTATTAGGAAGATACATTTTGTGTGAAAAGCCTCTGGTGGAAGCTCACATTCTTTTTGGATAGGAAAGCTGAACTAATTTGGCTTAATTGCAAGGGATGTCACTGCCCTGGAATTAGGATCTCCAGGAGTCTCTTGAAGCATTGTTCTATGATAGACCCACTTTAAGGCTGGGTTCTCACCATCGCTGTATGCGGCTCCCAGCAGGGGTCCGATGCGTTCTGATTCACCATTTCAGGTCCGATTTCAGCCCGAATGTTTGGCTGAATTGGGACCTGAAATGGACCAAAAGACGCACAGGGCTCCTGTGCAAATTGGCACCGGAGCCGCAGCGGATATATGTGAACCGGCTCGATAGACAGGTAAATTGCTCCTGCTATTGCGAATTGGATGCTGGCAATTCGCAATGGTGTGAACCCAACCTAAAGGAAAACTAAAACAGGGTATACTGTACATAACGTCACTTCCGCCCGGACGCCACGTTCCCATTGAGTTGGCAAGTCTACTAAGAAGTAGATGGGGAGCCCTCTTACTTGACCAGCATAATGGAAGGATCCAATGCCCAGTATTTTCAGACCTGTACTAACCCCTGTTTATGGAGAAGCGGCAGCTCTAAGGTACATTAGTACTGAACCACCGGGCATGGGCGTCCGCTCCATAGGGCAAGGGGGGTCATTTGCCCCCCCCTGGAATCGGAAGTCAGAGTGAAGACACTTGCCCCCTGTGTTGCAATTGCTGCCACCGCGGCAGCCGTGGACTTTTTTTTCTAAGTCTGCTGCTGGTCTGGGGGCTGGGGCTGCTCTGTCTTTTCCGACTACACATCCATCCCTCCCTCCTCACCCCTGGCCCGAGCATCGGATTGGCTCTGCCGCTCGGGTCGCTGCTTAACATCACTGTCCGTGACCCGGCTGTTTCTTGATTGGCTGCTGCCTCAGCCTGCCTCTGCCTGTGTAAATGTATGCGATGGCTCCTCCCACAGGTGCGTGGCGTGCAGTAGCCGAGACGAGAGAATACGCTGCCAGTGCCTGCCCTGGGCCTATCGCTGAAGAACTACAGGTAACAGCAGTGCCTGTGTCATGACACCACTGTGTACATCTTTTTGCATTGCAATACATCTGTTGTGGGCGGCCATATTTTGATCTTGATGAAAACAACCTATACAGTATAGGCTGTTTTCATAAAGATCAAAATTTGGCCACAACAGATGTATTGTGCAATAAAAAGAAAAAAGTGCGCAATCACCAAAAAAAAAAAAAAAAAGAAGTTTGCAACAAGAATGATCCTCTTGCAAATACTACAAGTGCAAAAAACAAGAGAATAAATCAATAATCACTGTGTAAATTACCACACAAAAAATGTATATATAACTCAATCCAAATTATTGTGAAGTGCAATCACTAATAATCCAAACAACTAAAAATAATAAATGTTTGTGAAGTGCAAGCACTAATATAGTCCAGATAACTGAATAATGGAAAAACAGTGCAGTGCAAACAAAATAAACGTGTCCCAAATGGATAGAAATTTTGTTCAAAAATAGATGATCTCTGGAGTTCAACTCAAATATAGGACAATCGATGGAAATATTCAGAAGCCTTGATTACTGTGCAGCCAAGATAAATGATATTACTGCCGCTTACCGGATAGTTGGGATCTCAAGTTATAGAGATCACAGAAGCGTGTGCATCAGCCTGCCGGCTCCAACAACGATCACTTGTTCCTAGATGGAGGAAGGGATCTTCACATCCGAATCCTGGGGAAGATAGCCCGTCTCAGCTGTTCATTACCCCGTGTCAGGCAAGGAAGAACACAGGTGAGAAATCACTCCAACTTTCCAGATACGTTCCTTAGGAACGGTGGCTTGGCAGGAAAAAATTAAAAAGAAGGCTTCATAGTGTAGTATATCCAAAAAAAAACAAGATATTTATTTGTAAAAACACAGCAATGTTCAGATCAAATTTTTTAAAAATTTTAAAATGACAGCAAATTTTTTGGACTTGGTGATCATGAAGGATGGGGGGAAGTTGGTCACCAAGACCTTTTTTAAAACAACTGACAGAAATGGGTATATATCGATAGGAAGCTGTCATCATCCCAATTGGTTAAAAGCGATACCCAAAGGGCAATTCCAGAGGATAAGGAGAAACTGCTCACGTTTGGAAGATTTTAAAGAACAGGCAATTGTTTTGAAAAATCGGTTCATAGATAAAGGATATGATCCTAAGACCCTTGAGAACGATATTACTAAAGTCACCGAAATTGAAAGAGAAACATTTCTGAAACCAAAGGTTAAAAATACAGAAAACAGTGGAGGTTTTGAGTGGGCATTCATAACCACCTTCTCTTCGCAACATTGGTGGGTGAAAAGGATTATGAAGAAGCACTGGAATGTTCTCAAGGGGGATGATATATTAGGACCAGTCCTACCAAATATTGTATATAGGAGAACTCTGACATTAAAAGATAAGTTGGCTCCAAGTGCAATAGATATTCCACCCAAAATTAGTATGTTTGGGAATATGAAAGGTTTTTTCCCGTGTAAGAGATGTAAAGTCTGTAGGAGATCACAGACTATTAGAACCTCTTCCTTCAGTTCTCAGATTACATCTAAAACATACAACATTAAAGATTTCATTACTTGTGGGACGATTGGGGTTGTATATCTCCTAACCTGTCCATGCGGGTTACAGTATGTTGGTAGGACAATTAGAGCTCTTAACGTGAGAGTGGGGGAACACTTAGGCAATATAAAGAGAGGTTTTGTTGGACACAGTGTATCCAAGCATTTTCGTATGTTTCACAATAGGGATACTTCCCTACTGAAAGTAGTGGCTATAGAAAAGTATACCCCGCACTGGAGAGGTGACAACCTCAAAAGGCATATTTCCCGTCGTGAGACTCGATAGATATATGACTTACAGTGCTACCATCCGTTAGGCCTAAACGTGGAATGGGATATAAATTGCAATGATTTTTTTATTTATTTTTTCCCCCATGTCCTTTTGATTTTAATTTTATTATATATTTTGAATACATATATATATATATTGTGAGGGGGTTAGCTCGGCAGCGGGTGTGTGTGATCCCCTGGATGGGCTCCCCACACAAAAACAGGCCCAGCAGACGGAGGTTGTGGTTTTCAAGATCAAAAAGGTGCGGTTTATTTCTCTATTTACAGTGACAAAAAACACAGCAAAGCAAAAAGAAACATAAACAAAATAAACCCTGGTCAGCTTGACCTCTGACTAAACATGCAGGTTTCCTAACTAACAACTGGGATCAGCCTGGTGCTGTCCTAGTCCCTAAGTCCCTGGTTTAGTAAATGTCCAAACAAATAGCCACACAGGCTTTGTCTCACCGCACAGGGGTTCACTCTCCCTAGACAGTCCACACAGGTCTGGTTCCAGGCATGAGCAAACACCTAATGAAGCTGGGAGTTTTTATAGAGGCCTTAAACGAGCTGACAAGCTTCAGCTGGTCTCCTCAACTCCCTGCCTGCACGACGCCCAGCACTCTCCCTAGAGGTATGAATCATCCATGAGCCCACTAGCCTCAGCTGGGCTTCATCAACTCTCTCCCTAGTTGTATAAGTCGGCATAAAGCCTGAATCTGGGAGAAATATACCTACCCCCCTGGATGCAACCAGGTGACTTTACCTTCCTGCTGTCACATACCCCCCCCTCTTGTTTTAACCTTGGGGTTGGAACACCAGCAATCAGGCATTCATGTACTCGAGACAAAGCATCCACATTCCCCATTTGAACGCCAGGGCGATGCTTTACTGTGAAGTTGAATTCCTGTAGGGCCAGGAACCACCTATTTACTCTTCTATTTGTCTCCTTGTTTTGAGCCATCCACTTTAACGGAGCGTGATCCGTAACCATGTCAAAGTGCCTACCTAGCAGATAGTACCGAAGGGAATCTAGAGCCCACTTCACCGCTAAACACTCCTTTTCAGCCGTGGCGTAATTTACCTCATGGGACTTCAACTTCCTGCTGAGGTAAATGACTGGGTGCTCTTCCCCGTTCCAGACCTGGGACAATACTGCTCCTAACCCCACATCTGACGCATCACTTTGTACGACAAAGTCTTTAGAGAAGTCGGGTGAGTACAACACTGGCTGGCTACATAAGGCTTGTTTCAAGAATTGGAATGCTGCCTCAGCCTCGGGGGTCCATTTAATCATGACCGACCCTTTCCCTTTCGTCAGGTTGGTTAGGGCCACAGCCTTAGAAGCAAAGTGGGGAATGAAGCGCCGATAATAACCCGCGATTCCCAGAAAGGCTCGTACCTGCTTCTTGCTGTTGGGACGTGGCCAACTCTGGATGGCCTCGACTTTGTTGAGTTGGGGTTTTATTACTCCCCTGCCAATGGTGTACCCAAGATATTTGGCCTCCTCCTGCCCAATGGTACACTTCTTGGGGTTAGCCGTAAACCCCGCTTCCCGGATAGAGTCTAGGACTGCTTGCACTTTTGGCAGATGTGAGGCCCAATCTGTGCTATGGACAATTACGTCATCCAGGTAAGCCGCAGCATACTTCCGATGGGGCCTCAGTATCTGGTCCATTTTCCGCTGGAATGTGGCCGGCGCATTCTGTAACCCGAACGGCATTCTCTTATATTGGAACGCCCCGTCTGGGGTTACAAATGCGGTTTTCTCTTTGGCCGACTTGGCCAGGGGAATTTGCCAATACCCTTTTGTGAGGTCCAGAGTCGTCATGTATCGGGCTGTTCCCAGCCGGTCGATCAACTCATCTATACGTGGCATGGGGTAGGTGTCAAATTTTGTAACTTTGTTCAACTGACGAAAATTGTTACAAAATCGCCAGCTCCCATCCGGTTTAGGCACAAACACAATGGGACTAGACCAATCACTTTGGGACTCCTCTATCACCCCTAAGTTCAGCATTTTCTGTACTTCCTCCCGTATTGCCTCCCGTCGGGCCTCTGGGATCCGATAGGGTTTTAACTTCACCCTTTCACCAGGCGGGGTAATAATATCATGCTCTACCCCAGATGTTTGTCCCGGCAGCTCAGAGAACACCTCCTTGTTGCGAAGCACAAACTCCTTAACCTCCTGTTGTTGGGGTTGTGACAAGGTGGCTGCTATTCCAACCTCCGGAATCACGCAACCAGTTTGAGCTGGTGACCAAGTTTCTGCGACTAGGGACTCTCTATCCCTCCAGGCTTTCAACAGATTAACGTGATAGATCTGTTCGGGCTTTCGCCTTCCTGGCTGTCTGACCTTGTAATTCACTTCGCTCACTTTTTCCATTATCTCGTAGGGGCCTTGCCATTTGGCAAGGAATTTACTTTCAACCGTAGGGACAAGTACCAATATCCTATCCCCCGGTGAAAAGGTACGGGTCTTGGCTCCACGGTTGTACACTCTCTGCTGTGCCAACTGCGCTTGGGCCAAATGTTCCTTCACGATGGGCATTACCTGTGCAATTCGATCTTGCATCAGGGCGACATGCTCAATCACACTCCTGTGGGGAGAACTCTCACTTTCCCAAGTTTCCTTGGCAATATCCAACAGCCCTCTTGGGTGTCTCCCATACAGTAACTCAAAGGGGGAGAATCCCGTAGAGGATTGGGGCACCTCCCTAATAGCAAACATCAAATAAGGAAGTAGACAGTCCCAATCCTTTCCATCTCTATCCACCACTTTCTTCAACATTTGTTTTAGGGTTTTGTTGAATCTTTCAACCAGCCCATCGGTTTGGGGGTGATACACAGACGTACGCAATTGCGTCACTTTGAACAATTTACACAGCTCTTTCATAACCCGGGACATAAAGGGTGTACCTTGGTCCGTAAGCAGTTCTTTACAAATACCCACCCGGCTAAAAACAAGAGATAGCTCTTTGGCTATGGTTTTGGCCGAGGTATTTCGGAGAGGGATCGCTTCTGGATAACGGGTGGCATAGTCCATTATAACTAATATGTACTGGTGCCCCCTAGCGGACTTGATTATAGGACCTACCAAATCCATTGCGATCCTCTCAAACGGGACCTCAATGATGGGTAGAGGGACCAGCGGGCTACGGAAATGTGGCATCGGGGCCGACCTCTGACACACAGGGCAGGAGGAACAATAATTTTCTTTGTCCTTCATCACCCCAGGCCAATAGAATCTCTGTAATACCCTCTCTCGGGTTTTCTCTGTCCCCAGATGACCTCCAAGAATGTGCCCATGGGCCAACTCCAACACCAACTTCCTGTAAGGTTTGGGCACCACAAGCTGCTCAACGGTTTCTTCTGCCCTTTTTGCCACCCGATACAGTAGGTCCTTCTCTATGCTGAAGTATGGGTAAGTGCAGGTATTATCTGGGTTCACTAACTCGCCATCTATTTCCACTACGTTTTCCCGTGCCTTTATTAGGGTGGGGTCTTTTAACTGTTCTGTGGCAAAATTTTCCCTGTGAACCTCAAGATCAGAAAACTCCACAGACGGTAGGTTTTCGTCTGAGGAGGTGGGCTCCTCTCCAGTTTCTTGAGTCTCGCCTGCCAATACTGACAAGGGAAATTCTGGAGAGTCCTCACCACTCTCAGAGGAGTTCTGGCTATCACCTTCCTGGTACATAGGGGCACCAGTGGGGGGCTCAGGATCATCCCACAGTTCCCAGAACTTCGGAAAATCCCTTCCCACAATGGCATCATGCGGTAATTGAGATACTAACCCCACTGGATGAGAGAGGGTACCTTTGGGGGTCTTGAAACACACTGTAGTCACTGGATACTCTCGGGTGTCCCCATGCACACAAATAACAGCTACCTTGCTATTCCCAGAGACCTCTGTTTTAACTAATTCAGCCTTTATCAGGGTCACAAGGCTACCTGAATCCAGTAATACCACAACATTTCTACCATTAATACACATTTTGCATAAATGTTTCTCAGTTCCCCGAATGGCAGTGCATGCGACTGTCGCACACAGCGACTGACGTCTGTCCGTCAGAAAGTCACATTGCATGGGTTCCTCCACAACCGGGCAATTTGCTGCAATATGTCCCGCTTGCCGGCAGCGGTAGCAAACAATCCATTTGGCTGCCTCTTGAGCCCCTGACTTCCCAGGCTGTTCTCGCCAAACTTTGGGTAGAGCTCCCACCCTCTCACTCTCTCCACCCTCACCCCTTGGAATCCTCTTATCCGCCCCTGGGGATGGTCTGGTCTTAGGGTGGAAAGTCCGATAGTCTCTGGAAGAGGCCGTCAGGTTCTCTGTAGCCAAGTATTTCTCTACATGATCCACAAGACCACCGGCCGTCTCTGGGTCTCCATGGCTTACCCACTTTTGGATGGCAGTAGGAAGAGCTCTCAAAAACCGATCCATTACAACACGTTCCACAATCTCTGGTGCGGACAAAGTCTCTGGCTGTAGCCACTTCCTGCTCAGGTGAATGAGATCATACATTTGAGACCTGGGGGGTTTTCCAAGCTGGAAATTCCAGTTATGCACACGCTGAGCCCGGACAGCCAGGGTGACACCCAGCCTTGCCAATATTTCAGCTTTTAGCATCACATAGTCTTTTGCTTGGTCAGGCTCTAGGTCATAGTAAGCCTTCTGCGATTCACCAGTTAACAGAGGAGCCACCAGTCCAGCCCACTGCTCCTCAGGCCACTTTTCTCTTTCAGCAGTCCTTTCAAATGTGGTCAAAAATACCTCTGGATCATCCTCTCCAGTCATTTTTGTCAATAAACGACTCACCCCAAAGGACGCGGTATTAGTGGGACGGCTTTCCTCACTGGTCTGCGGACGTTGCTGCATTACTGCTTCCATTTGTTGTAGTCTCTGCTCTTGCTTCTGTAACAGGTCTATGAAGCGGGCCTCAGATTGCTGCTGGGCTGCAAGGCTCTGTTGATGAGCTTGCTGCTGGGCTGCGAAGCTCTGTTGTTGAGCTGCAAGGCTCTTTTGCAAACCTGCATTTGTCTGCTGTTGATTGGCATTTGCTAGAGCCAGCTGTTTCAGTATCTCCTCCATGCTGGCTTAAAAAAAAACTGCCACTGGTTCTCCACCAACTGTGAGGGGGTTAGCTCGGCAGCGGGTGTGTGTGATCCCCTGGATGGGCTCCCCACACAAAAACAGGCCCAGCAGACGGAGGTTGTGGTTTTCAAGATCAAAAAGGTGCGGTTTATTTCTCTATTTACAGTGACAAAAAACACAGCAAAGCAAAAAGAAACATAAACAAAATAAACCCTGGTCAGCTTGACCTCTGACTAAACATGCAGGTTTCCTAACTAACAACTGGGATCAGCCTGGTGCTGTCCTAGTCCCTAAGTCCCTGGTTTAGTAAATGTCCAAACAAATAGCCACACAGGCTTTGTCTCACCGCACAGGGGTTCACTCTCCCTAGACAGTCCACACAGGTCTGGTTCCAGGCATGAGCAAACACCTAATGAAGCTGGGAGTTTTTATAGAGGCCTTAAACGAGCTGACAAGCTTCAGCTGGTCTCCTCAACTCCCTGCCTGCACGACGCCCAGCACTCTCCCTAGAGGTATGAATCATCCATGAGCCCACTAGCCTCAGCTGGGCTTCATCAACTCTCTCCCTAGTTGTATAAGTCGGCATAAAGCCTGAATCTGGGAGAAATATACCTACCCCCCTGGATGCAACCAGGTGACTTTACCTTCCTGCTGTCACAATATATATAATACATTTTATGAATTTTATCGTAACTTCCTATATAATTGGTTAATAATAGGATTTTTATAACAGCTTACCTGTAAAATCCTTTTCTTGGAGTACATCACGGGACACAGAGCGACATAGTCATTACTAATGGGTTATATAGATACCGTCAGGTGCTGGCACTGGCAACTTCCAAAACCGGAAGTACCCTCCCCTATATAAGCCCCCCCATCCGGGAGCACCTCAGTTTTGTAGCAAAGCAATAAGTGTCCCCAAAGAGGGGCGGGAGCTCTGTGTCCCGTGATGTACTCCAAGAAAAGGATTTTACAGGTAAGCTGTTATAAAAATCCTATTTTCTTTCTCGTACATCACGGGACACAGAGCGACATAGTCATTACTAATGGGATGTCCTAAAGCAATGCCCAATGAGGGGGGGGGGATACACCATATATAAGCTGAGCGCTATCAGACATGAGGATCTTTTGCGGCCTGCAACACACTGCGCCCAAAGGCGACATCCTCCTGACTTCTAACGTCCACCTGGTAGAACCTAGTAAACGTGTGTACTGAAGACCATGTTGTGGCCTTACAGATTTGAGCCAGGGAGGCCTGGTGATGCACTGCCCATGAAGTTCCAACTGCTCTCGTGGAGTGCGCTCTAACTTTGAACGGAGGCGGTCTCCTTCTCAAGCCATAGGCTTGTATTATGACCTGTCGAATCCACCTGGCTAAAGTAGATTTTGACGCTGCCTGACCCTCTCTGGGGCCTTCCGGCAGAATAACCAAAGTATCCGTTCTGCGAATCTGAGCAGTGGCCTTTAGATAAGCTTTAACTGCTCTTACTACATCCAAAGAATGCAATAACTTTTCCTCTACCGAAGTAGGTTTGGGGAAAAAAGAAGGAAGAACCACATCTTGGTTCAAATGAAACCTCGATACCACCTTAGGAAGAAAGGCTGGATGAGGACGTAACACTACTCTATCCTTATGGATAACCAGATATGGCTCCTTACAGGACATAGCTGCTAATTCCAACACTCTTTTAGCCGAACAAATGGCTACTAGAAAAATCAATTTCCTGGTGAGAAGCACCAAAGAAATATGATGTAATGGTTCAAATGGTTGTTTCTGTAGAACCGACAGAACCAAGTTTAGATCCCATGGACATATGGGAATATTAACCGGAGGACTAATACGCATCACTCCTTGTATAAAGGCTTTGACTAGTGAATGCGAAGCCAAGGGCCTTTGAAAAAATATTGACAAGGCCGAAATCTGACCCTTGATAGTACTCAAGGCAAGCTTCCTATCTACAGCCCACTGTAGGAAGTCCAGAATCCTACCTATTACGTACTTATGTGGATGCCATTTCTTGGCCTCACACCACGCGATGTACGCCTTTCAGATTCTATAGTAGATCTGCCTGGATACCGGCTTCCTGGCATTGATCATGGTAGATACCACAGGATTAGAGAGCCCTCTCTTTTTTAGAATGTGGGCTTCAATAGCCAGGCCGTCAAACCTAGGGCTGGTAAGGAAGGGTGGTATATCGGTCCTTGCGAAAGCAGGTCCGGACGACGTGGGAGAGACCAAGGACTCCCCACTGACATTTTACAATCTCCGCGTACCACGCTCTTCGGGGCCACGCTGGAGCCACCAGAATCACTGGTTCCTTTTCTACCCTGATTCTGCGGAGTCATCGAGGTAACCATTGTGGCGGTGTGAATGCATATATCAGCTTGAACTGATCCCAAGGGAACACTAGGGCATCCGAGCCGCAAGCTAGGGGATCCCTTGTCCGAGAGACAAACCTGTCCACCTTTGCGTTGAATCTGGATGCTAGAAGATCTACATCCGATGTTCCCCACCGCTGACATATTGTCCAGAAAACCTCAGGGTGAAGGGACCCTTCCTCTGGGCCTAATTGCTGGCGACTTAGAAAGTCCGCCTTCCAATTTTCCACTCCTGGAATAAATACCGCAGATATGGCTGGGACATATCTTTCTGCCCATTTCAGGATGTAATTTACTTCCCTCTGGGCTGCACGACTCCTGGTGCCCCCCTGATGATTGATATATGCCACTGCTGTGGCATTGTCTGATTGAATTCTGACAGGGGACCCTTGGAGTTTGGATGTCCATGCTACTAGGGCATACCGGGCTGCTCGTATCTCTAAGAGATTGATGGGAAGGGCCTTTTCTGCATCCGACCATCTGCCCTGGAGAGACCATTTCTCCAGTACTGCTCCCCAGCCTATAAGGCTGGCATCTGTAGTGACCACCTTCCAAGAAATCGGACTGAAGGATTTCCTTTTTTCCAGATTCTGGGGAACCAACCACCAACGGAGGCTCTTGCGAACGGAAGGGGACAAGGACATTGTAAGTCTAGGGCCTGAACTTTTTTGTTCCAGGCTGACAGTATGGCCCCTTGCAAATTCCTTGAATGGAATTGACCGTAGGGTACTGCTTCGAATGATGCCACCATTTTTCCCAGCAGCCTCATATACAGGCGTATGGACGGCTGTCTTTTTTGTACCCACTAAGTGGATCAAATCTTTCACAGACAACACCTTTCCTCGAGGCAAGAATATTTTTCTCTGGCCTGAATCCAACCTTAGCCCCAAGTATTCCAGACTTTTGACTGGTTTTTAGGGCTGACTTGTCTCGGTTGATAATCCAACCGTGAGATTCCAGATACTTGATTGTCTTGTGAACGACCACGTCTAGTTTTTTCACTGAGTGGTCTATCAGCAACAAGTCATCCAGATATGCCATTATCATTACACCTTGTGTTCTTAGATTGGCCAATAAAGGGCCAGAATTTTTGTAAACACTCGTGGTGCTGTGGCCAAACCGAAGGGTAAGGCTCTGAACTGAAAATGGCGCCCTTCTACTGCAAAGCGTAGAAATTTTTGGTGGACTGGAAAGATGGGAATGTGCAAATAAGCATCTTTGATGTCGATCGCGGCTAACCAATCCTCCCCTTGTAGGGCAGTGGCCACCGATCGGATCGACTCCATCGGAAAGTCCTGATATACAGGAATTTGTATAGCCCTTTTAGAATTAATATGGGCCTCCCGTCCGCTTCGGGACTGTAAAGAGGTTTGAGTAAAACCCGAACCCTCATTCTTCCAGGGGAACCTCCATAATTACTCCTTGGAGCAATAGTTGTTCTAGTGCCAACAGGAGGGACTCTCTCTTCCGGGGATCCCTTGGCACGTTTGACCTCAAAAATGGGAAGGAGGAGAGTCTTTTAACTCCAAACTGTATCCCAAACATACTGCGGAGAGCACCTATCTGTCTTGATCGTGTCCCGCCAGGTCTCTTGCGAACAACTGGAGTCCTCCCCCCACCCGACTGAGTGGGGGCTTCAATGAATTTAACTTTGGGGGAGGTTTGTACCTCCCCTGACCCAAGGTTTCTCATTACCCTGCTATTGTCCCTGTTTTTTACCCCCGGGAATTGACCGAGGAGGCCGTCGGAACTGTTACACAGCCGATGCCCCAGGGACTGGAGAAGCAGGCCTCTTAAAGAGGGACCTCTAACTCTGTTTTTAACCGGCAAGAGCGTATTTTTACCGCTGGAAATTTTCTGGATATATTTGTCCAGGTTTTCCCTGAATAAGCGTTCACCATGAAATGGGACGCTAACCAGCCATTCTTTACAGGGAGCTTCGGCAGACCAGTTTTTGAGCCATAGGAGCCTACGCATATGTACTATAGACAGCGTAAGGCGGGAGGCCTGATGGACTGAATCCTTTATGGCGTCAACCGCAAAACCTAAGGCTCTAGGTAGATCAGCTAGGGCAAAGCCTGCTGATCTGTCAAGTCCCTCAAGACCTGTTTCAACTGATCCTTCACTGCTTAGCAGACCCCAATAGCTGCTACTGCTGGTTGTGTCACCAAGCTTGCTGTAGAAAGAAGCAGATTTTCATAAGGACTCCAATCTTTTATCTATTGGGTTCTTGAACATTTAGACATTATCC
This sequence comes from Rana muscosa, assembly GCA_029206835.1. Taxonomy (NCBI): domain Eukaryota; kingdom Metazoa; phylum Chordata; class Amphibia; order Anura; family Ranidae; genus Rana; species Rana muscosa. The sequence continues at coordinate 196,072,265 of CM055118.1, forward strand.
ACTGGACATGTGAGTGATTTATACATACAAGAGATGGCTGCGTCCACTGTAGGGACCTTCCATTTTTTTTTTTTTGATGAACTTATCCTCCATGGGATAGACCACCGGAAATCTCTTGGGGGACTAAATATTTTCTCAGGATGTTCCCAATCCTGGTAAATGAGCCCTTTCAGTAAAGGGTGAAGTGGAAAAGAACAGACAGTCTGGGGGCTTCTAGCGACCCCAATGAGGATACAGTAGTGGTTGATGGTTCCGCAAGGTGCATTTTTAAATGCTGATCGGACCATGTTAGTCAGAGACTGAACCCATAATCTTTCAGCTTGAGATGCTGAGAAAAGGTTCCCCCACTGTTGATTCCTCTATAACAGAATCAACCTCATCCTGATCCCCTTCAGGCAGGTCGATCCCTGTATGGGACTGTTGCTCTGCTAACAGGCACTCTGAAGGAGGAGACGGAGATCGGGCGTGCTTTCCCTGACAGGGAGGCACCGATCAATGTTGACAATCTCTCTCTAATCCTCCCAGAGCTGAGGAAAAAAACCTCCTCTGTTACATACACAGGAGCAGGTGAACTGAGGACAGCCACAGTACCAAGTACCCCTGCGGGGTCTCTACGGTCACTTACCTCTGAACTTCAGGGGAGACTGGTGCAGCAGAAGTATGCCCAAGATCCTCAGAGCCCGATGAGACCCCCTTCGCTTCCTGGAAGATTCAGTTCCGGAGCTTCTGGACGGCATATTTCTAAGCCTAAAGCTGAGGTATTCCAGCCGTAATACACCACTTTTACTGAGAATAGTCTAGCACAATTGCTGCTATATCACAGTTGGTGTCTACTAAAGTGCCTTTCTAGGGGATGCCTGCATCAACCGCCTCTATGTGCCTTTTATATTGTTGCTAGCTCTGTCTGTGCCTTCAACAGCCAGCTATAATGCTTCAAAACACGCTGGACGCCCGCACATGCGCAGTAGCGCCGCGGCGCACACCTGAGCGTCATCCACCCGCTCCGCCCCTTTTTCCAGATCGCCTCTATGAATAGAGGCGCGTGCACGCGCGCGGGCACGTGCGCCTTCGGCGCCTTTTTTGAAAACAACCAGGAGCTAGATGGGAGCCAGGGTCCCTTTGCCGCAGGGCCCGGGGATGGATGAGCGCAGCAACAGGGCAGAGGAGACAGCTTCCCAGCAGAGAACATACCAACTGCCTGGATTTAATTCTGGAAGAAAAAAAAAATCCACATTACAAGAAAAAGAACCATAGCGGCCTCTAGTGTCTAACACAGGTACCGCGGTCTTAATTTTTTTTTTTTTTTTTTCCTTGCCTACTATTACAATTTTTACATTTTCTCAGTAGTAACAGGCATACACAGAATATTAGCGGGAATACCGTTAGGTAACAGACAGAAAGACAAATTAGGCTTGGGGGTCCCCCAATAGAACCAAGTTCCTGGGGGCCCCCACTTACCTGTTCCCCGCCGCAGGACTTTGTTTGGTCCACAAAAGCCCAAACTTCACCTATCACGGCAGGCATTGTAATCAAACCTTCAGGGACCGGGTTCCCAAGGATTCCACTCCCCTGGACCTGTATAGCACCCTGCACAGAAAACATCTTGGTCGTGGGTATGACCAGAGCTCTGGATCCCAGGGTCCAGCTCTCCTAAGAGAAGCATTACAGGCAAAACCTTGCTCTTCTCTGCAAGGCCCGGGTACCGACCGTTTAGCTATGAAGCTTTTTTGGTCGGATCCGGAATAGCTTACTGAGGCCCAAAAGAACCTGTACGCAAGCTCAGTGAAAAACACATGTTTCTTCTTGGCCAACACCTTAGACACTGGCAAAAAACTGAGGTGCTCCCGGATGGGAGGGGCTTATATAGGGGAGGGTACTTCCGGTTTTGGAAGTTGCCAGTGCCAGCACCTGACGGTATCTATATAACCCATTAGTAATGACTATGTCGCTCTGTGTCCCGTGATGTACGAGAAAGAAATTGGTGTAGTGTATTGATATACATCTACACACTCTTGTGTATGGTACAATAGAGAAAGATATTTGGTTTAGGAATATACATATATATCTTCAGATTGTTGTTTTTATTAATTTCGGTTTTTGCTTAATGCTGAGCGTGTTAAAGTAATGTGATGTATTAATCCAGCTAAAAAATTTGGAAAATGTAATATGTATGAATAACTTCAATCCTGGTGACACCATGATGAATTTAACTAATTTGACTTCCGGTGTCACGGCTGCCATTTTGAGTATAAAAGCATGATGTGATGACGTGGGTAAATCAGCCTCCGTTCCCAGTAAAAGCCATTTTTGGGGAAACATGTCGGGTGGAGCATTGAATACTAACGTTATCACGTTCACCTAGCTGGTGGTTTGTTCCTCGGCTGGTTTAAAACATTTTTTTACCGTTGATTAGTTTTTTTGCCTTTTTTTGCCTTATCATTTGCTGTGGACACTTGCTGTCATTTTAAAAAATGTAAAAAATTTTGATGTGAACATTGCTGTGTTTTTACAAATAAATATCTTGTTTTTTTTGGATATACTACACTATGAAGCCTTCTTTTTAATTTTTTCCTGCCGAGCCACCGTTCCTAAGGCTGGGTTCACACTATACGACACGACATTCATCCGACTTTCATCCTACTTTGCTCTGCGACATCAGTCCTACATTGATCCTACATTGGTCCGACATCCATCCGACTTTCATGAACAGGATACTACTTTGATCCGACATTGTGCTAGTCTGACTTGTCCTTTGACCAATCAAAACAATCCCAGGGTGAGATAAATTCCTTTTACTGCTGCTGTAATCACCATGTCGGATGTCAAATGTCGGATGGTTAGGACAAGGATCCTACTTTGATCCGACTTCAATGATATTCAATGGGCTGAAGTAGGATCAAAGTCGGACAGAAGTAGTACAGGGAGCATTTTCAAAGTCGGACCGACTTGTGTCGGACCAGTTAAGACGGCTCCCATAGGGAAACATTGATTTTCACACGTCATGCGACATGAGCGCCCAATGTCGGAGCGTTTGTCGGACCAGTGTGAACCAGGCCTGAGGCCGGGTTCACACTAGTGCGACACGACATCCGTCCTACTTTGGATCCGACTTTGCCCTGCGACATGAAGCCGACATATGTCCGACTTTCAAAGAACGGGGATCCGACTCTTGAATCTTGAAGGGGAACTCCAGGCCAAATTTTAAATTAAAAAACGGCATGGGTTCCCCCTCCAGGAGCATACCAGGCCCTTGGGTCTGGTCTGGATTTGAACAGGCGCCCCTACGCCAAAAAAACGGCGTGGGGGTCCCCCCAAAATCCAAACCAGACCCTTATCCGAGCACACAACCTGGCCGGCCGCAGGGGAAGGGGGGGACGAGAGAGCGGCCCCCCCTCCCTCCTGAACCGTACCAGGCCGCATGCCCTCAACATGGGGGGTTTGGTGCTCTGGGGCAGGGGGGCGACCTGCGGCCCCCCCACCCCAGAGCACCCTGCCCCCATGTTGATGAGGACAGGGCCTCTTCCCGACAACCCTGGCCGTTGGTTGTCGGGGTCTGCGGGCGGGGGGCTTATCGGAATCCGGGAGCCTCCTTCAATGAGGGGGCCCCCGGATCCCGGCCCCCCCACCCTATGTGAATGAGTATGGGGTACATCGTACCCCTACCCATTCACCTGGTGGACAAAAATTGCAATAAAAAAACACTACACAGGTTTTCAAAGTAATTTATTACACAGCTCCGGGGGTCTTCTTCCGACTTCCGGGGGTCTTTTCCGACTTCGAGGGTCTCCGGTGTCGTCTCCCGCTCTCCGGTTCTTTCTTCCGCCGGGCCTCCGCTAACTTCTTTTTAGCTCTCTTGCTAACAGAGGCCCGGTCTTCCCGTTGTCTCGTCCGGCTCTCCGTTGTCCTTCTGCCGGCCCCTCCACTAACTTCTTGGTAGCTCTTTCGCTAGTGGAGGGGCCGGTCTTCCCGTCGCTGTCGGCTTCTTCTTCCCTCTTCTCCTCCTCGATGTTGACGCGTCGCTTCCTCCCGCTGTAATACTGGCTCTCCGCTCCGCTCCGCATTAATATAGGCTTCTCATGACGTCACAGTCACATGTTCCCATGACGTCACAGTCACATGCTCCGGGGCCATGTGCCCTGGAACATGTGACTGTGACGTCATGAGAAGCCTATATTAATGCGGAGCGGAGCGGAGAGCCAGTATTACAGCGGGAAGAAGCGACGCGTCAACATCGAGGAGGAGAAGAGGGAAGAAGAAGCCGACGGCGACAGCGATGGGAAGACCGACCCCTCCACTAGCGAAAGAGCTAAAAAGAAGTTAGTGGAGGGGCCGGCAGAAGGACAACGGAGAGCCGGACGAGACAACGGGAAGACCGGGCCTCTGTTAGCAAGAGAGCTAAAAAGAAGTTAGCGGAGGCCCGGCGGAAGAAAGAACCGGAGAGCGGGAGAAGAACCGGAGACCCCCGAAGTCGGAAGAAGACCCCCGGAAGTCGGAAGAAGACCCCCGGAGCTGTGCAATAAATTACTTTGAAAACCTGTGTAGTGTTTTTTTATTGCAATTTTTTGTCCACCAGGTGAATGGGTAGGGGTACGATGTACCCCATACTTATTCACATAGGGTGGGGGGGCCGGGATCTGGGGGCCCCCTTATTGAAGGGGGCTCCCGGATTCCGATAAGCCCCCCGCCCGCAGACCCCGACAACCAACGGCCAGGGTTGTCGGGAAGAGGCCCTGTCCTCATCAACATGGGGGCAGGGTGCTCTGGGGTGGGGGGGCCACAGGTCGCCCCCCTGCCCCAGAGCACCAAACCCCCCATGTTGAGGGCATGCGGCCTGGTACGGTTCAGGAGGGAGGGGGGCCGCTCTCTCGTCCCCCCCTCTTCCCCTGCTGCCTGCCAGGTTGTGTGCTCGGATAAAGGTCTGGTTTGGATTTTGGGGGGACCCCCACGCCGTTTTTTCGGCGTAGGGGCGCCCATTCAAATCCAGACCAGACCCAAGGGCCGGTTTTTTATTTAAAATTTGGCCTGGAGTTCCCCTTCAAGAGCAGCACAGCACAAGTCGCATGCCAAAGTCGGACCATGCAAGACTGTGGTACGACTTTGATCCGACTTCAATGATAGTCAATGGGCTGAAGTCGGATCAAAGTCGGACCAAAGTAGTACAGGGAGCATTTTCAAAGTCGGACCGACATGTGTCGGACCAGTTAGGACGGCTCCCATAGGGAAACATTGATTTTCACACGTCATGCGACATGAGCTCCCAATGTCGGAGCGTTTGTCGCCCCAGTGTGAACCAGGCCTGAGGAACGTATCTGGAAAATTGGAGTGATTTCTCACCTGTGTTCTTCCTTGCCTGACACGGGGTAATGAACAGCTGAGACGGGCTATCTTCCCCAGGATTCGGATGTGAAGATCCCTTCCTCCATCTAGGAACAAGTGATCGTCGTTGGAGCCGGCAGGCTGATGCACACGCTTCTGTGATCTCTATAACTTGAGATCCCAACTATCTGGTAAGCGGCAGTAATATCATTTATCTTGGCTGCACAGTAATCAAGGCTTCTGAATATTTCCATCGATTGTCCTATATTTGAGTTGAACTCCAGAGATCATCTATTTTTGAACAAAATTTCTATCCATTTGGGACACGTTTATTTTGTTTGCACTGCACTGTTTTTCCATTATTCAGTTATCTGGACTATATTAGTGCTTGCACTTCAAAAACATTTATTATTTTTAGTTGTTTGGATTATTAGTGATTGCACTTCACAATAATTTGGATTGAGTTATATATACATTTTTTGTGTGGTAATTTACACAGTGATTATTGATTTATTCTCTTGTTTTTTGCACTTGTGGTATTTGCAAGAGGATAATTCTTGTTGCAAACTTTTTTTTTTTTTTTTGGTGATTGCGCACTTTTTTCTTTTTATTGCACATAAGTTGGTTGGTCTTAAGTATTTAGGCCTTTTTTTGAAGTTGCTGCATGTTGTTAAAACAAAACACCAGAGTGTTATAAGGTCAAGCGCAGAATGAAGCCTCGTACACACGGCCGAGATTCTCGTCGTAAAAAACATGTCGTTTTTTTCTACGAGATTCTTGGACAAGAAACTTGTCCCAGCCGAGTGTACACACACTCCTTTCAAAGAACCCACGGTTCTTTGAATGGAGCGAACGCGGTGACGTCATCGAATACAACGAGCATGCGCTCGTCACATTCGATGCCGTCGCCGCCATCTTGGTTCACCCTACCTATGCCTAGGAAGCTACCGCGCATGCGTCAAAGTCATTTCGAGCATGCGCGGGCTTCCCGGCGAACAGGTAAGTGTACATACACACAATTTTCTCGTCGAGAAACAGGCTGACGAGAATCTCAACAAGAAATAGAGAGCAGGTTCTCTATTTTCTCGTCGAGATTCTTGTCGCTTTTCTTGACGAGAAACCATATACACGAACAAATTTCTCGGCAAAAAATCTCTGCCAGCAAGTTTCTTGCTGGTTTTTGCCGAGAAACTCGTTCGTGTGTACGAGGCTTTAGTTTTATTATTTTTTACAACAGATGCATTGCAATATAGAAAGATGTACATTCTCTAGGCTATATTTATATGGACATGGTGGAGTGAAGCTGAATTATCCTCTAGAGCTATTTCACACTGCCAGCTGGCCGCGTTATCGGTAAAGCGCTGCTAGTTTTAGCGGCGCTTTACCATCGTTTTTGTGGCGCTATTCGGCTGCTAGTGGGGTTGAAGACAGGGTTAAATGCAACTGTGTATCGCCACTGCCGAAGCGCTTTGCAGGCGCTTCGGCAGCGGTGCCCATTTATTTCAATGGGCAGGGGAGGTGGAGGAGTGGTGTATACAGTGCTGCTCCACTGCCCCAAAGATGCATGGATGACCTTAAAATGATGCCCCCCCCTGAAAAAAGTTCAGCGGACGCACATGCCACCGGGTGACATTCCATTTCACCAGGATATACGGATAGCCCCGCTCTGCGCTATACGAGGAAGACACAACACATAGATATGGACTGAGTAACCCACAGAAGTGGTAATGTATGACTAATGGGACACCTCATTCCTCATATGCTTGAAATCAAGCGCTAATAGTCCTCTGGCTAGGCTAACTCCATACAGGGGATATATTAACAGGACACATCAATATTAAGTTCATTCCAGAGGTGATGCCATGGACTATGCTATTTTCTTCATGGACCATAGGTCCCAATGATATTGTTCTATCAACGGCCTGATCTCGGGATCTCTGACTGGACACCACCCTTGGTCCCCCCCCCACCTCCTTCCCTTAATGGCTCGAGCCTCCAGGGGGCTGGTACTTGTTTGTTCCACACAGTTACAGCATTAGCTGACATATCAGCATGGGCCAAGTGGATACAACTTGTCCCAATTCACCTGGTGTCCGGACGTCTCTGAGGTAACTGTTACATGTTTTATGTTGTATATGTCCCACATGTGTGTGAACTCTTTTGGCTTGCCCACAGTGGCTAGCTAAATTATATGTAAACAAGTCCCCTATTTAAAAACCATAGCTATTTGCCATGTTTTAACTATTGTTACAAAAATAAAGTGTTTATACTTTACTTATTTAGTGATGTGTATATCTATCATTCAGTAAGTCCTCCTTTTCTTCCCTTCCCCCTCTGTTTGGGATGTCTCTTTTCTATAGGCTCCAGGGCAGAATGATAAACTCAATTTTGATAAAGATACATACACATACAATGTGTTTTTTTAAAGGGGTTGTAAAGGTTAATTTTTTTTTTTCTAAAATAGGTTCCTTTAAGCTAGTGCATTGTTAGTTCACTTACCTTTTCCTTGGATTTCCCTTCTTATGCCCCATACACACGATTGTTTTTCATGCCGTTAAAAATGCCATTTTTAAAAATGGGCATTAAAACCGATCGTGTGTAGGCTCCAGAGCATTTTTAACTACGTGAAAAACGGCCATTAAAAATCTCGAACATGCTCTATTTTTTCACGTCGTTTTTCATGTTGTTTTTTTTAACGACGTGAAAAACGATGGTGTGTATGCTTTGACGAGGTGAAAAAAACGTGCATGCTCAGAATCAAGTATGAGATGGGAGCGCACGTTCTGGTAAAACTAGCATTTGTAATGGAGATAGCACATTCGTCATACTGTAATGGACTGAAAAGCAGGAGGCTGAAAAGCGCGAATCGTCGCTCAACAAACTTTACTAACATGAAGGGTGGCGCCATCCGAATGGAACTTCCCCTTTATAGTGCCGTCGTATGTGTTGTACGTCACTGCGCTTTGCTTGAACGTTTTTTAAAATGATCGTGTGTACGCAAGACAGGGTGGAGAGGAAACAAGAAAAAAACCGACGAGGAAAACGTCGGTTTAAAAAATGGCATGAAAAACGATCGTGTGTACGCCGCATAAGTGTTTTTTTTCCTTTGTCTGAATTTCTCACTTCCTGTTTCTCCTCACTAAACTTCACACCATCATCCGAGTGGTGTGGAGTCAGCCAGAACAGCTTACTGAACAGCTTACTGAGGAGGAACAGGAAGTGAGAAATTCAGACAAAGAAAACAAAGAAAAAAAACATTTAGAAGGGAAATGGAAGGAAAAGGTAAGTGAACCAACAATGCACTAGCTTAAAGGAAACTATTTAGAAAATAAAAAAATAACCTTTACAACCCCTTTCAGCCTCGTTTTCAATATTTTTATGCTATGCTGTACATGTACAGTTTTTTTTTTTCATTCAACCAGTGGGTTGAACCAAAAAAAACAAAAAAACCTGACAGATCCCCGCTTCAACACAAGATGTGTGATGTGGAAATCACTCCCGTTGTTCTATTGTATTCTGAAAGGGGACAGCAGACCCATGGTATGTATGTGAGCCACTCAGGCTGCTAGGAAATGTAGTCCATTCTCCAAACAATGACAGATAAGAGCAGAGGATCCGCACATTAGAACAAGACTTGCTGTGTGTATACAAGTGGCAGTCTCAGCCTGTATCCCCCGCCAGGCCATGCCCCCAATGTGTTTTACTCCACCCACTGGAGCTTAATCATGGGGAACCCCCCCCCCCCCAGGCAGCGGTTCCTAATGCTGGCAGCACTCATACGTCTATTTCCCAAAGACAACCTCTGGATACGACTCTGAGCACGTGCACTCAACTTCTTTGGTCAACCATGGCGAGGCCTGTTCTGAGTGGAACCTGTCCTGTTAAACCCCTGTATGGTCTTGGCCACCATGCTGCAAATCAGTTTCAGGGTCTTGGCAATCTTCTTATAGCCTAGGTCATCTTTATGTAGAGCAACAATTTTTTTTTTCCAGATCCTCATATAGTTCTTTGCCATGAGGTGCCATGTTGAACTTCCAGTAACCAGTATGAGAGAGTGAGAGCGATAAAACCAAATTTAACACACCTTTTCCCCATTCACACCTGAGATCTTGTAACACTAACGAGTCACATGACACTGGGGGGGGGGGGGAAATGGCTAATTGGCTAATTTGGACATTTTCACTTAGGAGTGTACTCACTTTTGTTGCCAGCGGTTTAGACATTATTGGCTGTGTGTTGAGTTATTTTGAGGGGACAGCAAATTTACACTGTTATACAAGCTGTCCACTCACTACTTTACATTGTAGCAAAGTGTAATTTCTTCAGTGTTGTCACATGAAAAGACATAATAAAATATTTACAAAAATGTGAGGGGTGTACTAACTTTTGTGAGATACTGTATATACGGTATAGATCGGGGTTTCACAACCCGGGTTCAATAGAATCCTTGGGTTCCTCCAGAGGTTGCTAGGGGTTCCTTGGACAATAAGCCATTTCTGTCTCTCAGATGACAAGCCACTGACACCAATGATCTTTTTAGCTATCTGTAATTCTTCCCAATGACCAACATAAATGGAGCATTTTCCACGCATACCATCACACTAATATACTGTGAACTGTAAATATAATAATTATTAGCAGGGATTCCCTAAAGCAAAAAAGTTATTTCAAGGGTTCCTCCATGTTAAAAAGGTTGAGAAAGGTTATATATAATAATAAGAAGAATATTAAATGATATAAATAAAGCATAATAATGAAATATAATAATAATAATAATTATTTTTAGTTTGAAGGCTGGCCGCAGGCTAGCCTGGATTTGTAGGAGGAGTCTGAGGGCTATGTATCCCTCCTTCTCTCTCGTCTCCTGCATCGGCTGGGTTTCTGGGTTACAGCCGTCAACGTCATTTCCGGGTTCCGCGTCACTTCCGTTTTTTCCACTTAGAGCAGCGGACGGCTGCAGGAGTCATGGCTGGGTTCCTCTCCTAGTGCTCATGCTAGGCTTCGTTCTGGGGGGCCACCCGCCCGCCGCCACTGCTTGAGGCTCACGCCGCGCTTCATACGGGGGGGGGCCACCCACTCGCCTGCTCCTTTACCAGGCTCACGCCGCCAGCATCGAAGGGAGGGCCACCCATTTCACATTCTCCCGACACTCACGCTAGGCAACTTGGGGGGGGGCGCCACTCACTCCTTCCACTCAAACCTCCCACTCGCCGATCAGCATGGCCCCACCGAGGCTCCATCCAGCTTCTCCCGGTGCTCGCGGGGGGAGGGGCATCCGTCCGCCCACCCTCCCTTCCTCCCACTCTGCCAGAGCTCCATCCGGCATCTCCCGGTGCCCAGCCAGGGGGGGTGGCCGTCCGTCCACACTAGGGCTCACGCCGATGGTTTCAGATGGAGGGCCGCCCGCCCACTTCTTCCCATACCCACGCCAGGCAACATGGGGGAGGGGCGCTCTCACCTCCCGCTCGCCGGGCTGCATGGGGGGGGGCGTTCACCTGCCCGCTACTCCGCCTAGTGCGTCGTCAGGCATTGGAGGGGGGGGGTTAGCTGTTGTCCTGGGATGGAGGGGTGGGGGATTTCTATTCATTGGTCCTGGTCATCCCATCTCATTCCCAGTACATTCCAGTGAGGACTGGTTGGGTTGATGTGTCCTGGCTGGCTCGGAGAGCCAGGGGAGCAAGTCAGCTGTAACTTGCATGCTAATTCAGCTACCTTGGAGGCACAGGTCCAGGGGAGGGGGGTGCAGTCCAGCAGATGGAGGGGGGCGCTAATTGGTGATTCCTCCCGTTGCTCTTACAATGTTCAGCACCCGCTTGCTCACTCACTTCTCCCGGTGATCACGTCAGGCATCATTGACGGTGGGAAGGCACACTCCACTCAGCCAGTGCTTTCAGGGGGCTTTCACCCCCAGCTAAGCTATTTCCATGGCCCCATTTGCAAGTACAAATCAGGTCCAGGGAAGGATGCCTTCTCACCCAGGTAATGTGTGGCATGAGGATGAGGCCCAGTGCAGCATGTGCAGTCTTCTGGTGATTACCCTCTGTTGCTCAGTTTGTCCCATGAAGACGTCTCAGGTGGTTTTGTCAGTTTTTCTACCGTGGCAGATTTTCTGTCATAGCGATTTTCTTTCGTAGCGGTTTTTCTGTCGTAGCGGTTTTTCTGTCGTAGCGGTTTTTCTGTCGTAGCGGATTTTCTGTCGTAGCGGATTTTCTGTCTTAGTGATTTTTTGTCTTAGAGATTTTCTGTCTCTGCGTTTTCTGTCAGCACGTCAGTGCCATGCAGGTTCAGCTTACACCGGTAGCCGTTTCTTCTTCGTTCATTTCCATATCATCTTACTTTTCGTAGGTTCTTTGCATTCCTGGTTCAGTTTCGCTAGGGTTCACATCTCGGGATCTGTCACGTCTACAGATCCATACGGGCTGAGGTTTCGTTGATAATGATTATTGACCACAATCTTCTCGCCTGTTACGTCACGTCATACGATTGCTTTCGTTTCATTACATCTGCAGGACTACCCACCACGGTCTGTGGGTACTCAGGTCCACCTTCACTGCTCATGTCTTCGCACTGGGGTAGGTACAGAGGGGGTTGTGTTCTGTCATAGCATGTTTTACCCCAGCGTGTTTCAGTCAGGGCCGCTGATAGAAATCATGGGGCCACATACAGCCTACCTGATGGGGCCCCCTTCAGCTCCGCCCCTGGTCACTCCTTCAGCCCCACCCCTGGCCCAACGACTTGACAGCGGGACATGCCAATGCCATAATGTACTGCAGAGACAGTACCACCCATGCCGCCAATGCCATAATGTACTGCAGACAGTGCCACTCATGCCATGCCGCCAGTGCCATATTGTGCTGTAGACAGTACCACCCATGCCGCCAATGCCATAATGTACTGCAGACAGTGCCACCCATGCCATGCCGCCAGTGCCATATTGTGCTACAGACAGTGCCACCCATGCCGCCAATGGCATAATGCCATTGGCAGCATGGGTGACACTGTTCTGCAGCACATTACGGCATTGGCGGCATGGGTGGCACTGTCTGCAGCAGTGTGGAGAGACTCAGAGACAGGAAGGAATCACTCCGCGGCGCCAGGAGGACGGCACTAAACAGACGACGTGCTGGCCGGGACTTGAGCCAGCACGAGGAGCGGAAGTGGTATTCTCCCGTGCCCGAAATACACAAAATAGTCCCTTCCCTGCCGCCACCTAATACTGCAATTAGTGATCAGAAAAAAAAAGAAGTAAAATCTAGATGGGGGCGGGGGTTGGGGGGCTGGGGTGTGCTGCTGTTTGGTTGGAGGTCCGATCGACGTTAAGGGACGTGGCTGAAGGATTTAAAAAAATGTTTTACATTAAATTATTTATCTGATCAGGTTGCCGGGCCCCCCTGCTGGCCGGGCCCGGTACAACAGGGCCAGTTGTACTGGCCTATCAGTGGCCCTGGTTTCAGTCATAGCAGGTCTCAGCCAGTCGTAGCATGTTCTGTCATAGCTTGTCGGTGCTATGCAGTCACGGCACACACGCACAGCCGTTGCATCGTTGTTTGTTTTCGTTGTCTCGTCTCACCTTTCTTTCAGATTCTTGCATACCGGGTGTAGTTAGCCAGGGTGTGCATCTCAGGATCTGTCACATCTACAGATCCATACGGGCTGAGGTTTTGTTTTTAAATGATTGTTGACCACAATCTTCTTGCCTGTATACCATACGTCATACGTGCACATTCATTCTTACGCCTATTCTACTACCCACCATGGTCTGTGGGTACACCGGCCCTGAGTGCTTCGTTTTTTATTTGCCTGTCTCTGCGCGGCAGGTTACTCTGGCTCTTTTGCTATATACACTTACTACATACACTAGGGTGGGTTCTGTCGTCGGGTTCATTCACGTGCTGAGGTCTGGTCATTTCTGCTCACGTATTTGGCCCAGGCAGGTACTGAGGGGTAGTGTCTCATATCTGGTTGCCTGTTGTCTTTTCTTTGTGTTTTAGGGTTGGGCATGCTGCACGTTCGGGAGCAACACATGCAGGTTAATCCCTTCTACTCCACATGGGGGTTCTGACCATGGTAGTACTCCGTCGTCAGGAGTTGGTCTTACTTGGCTCTGCAGTGCGGTGAGTCAACTCAGGGGTTTCCTTTTCCGGCCACAGCAGGGTAGGCGGTACGCTTCAGTTTGTTTCCTATTCCATCCTAGCTACTCCCACGTACCAGCATGGAGCATGTTCTGGGCTTTATTCTTAAGCGCAGTTTCATGCCGGGCAAACAGGCCCTCCACGGCCTCTTACGTTTACAGGACAGGATGGTTGTGTTCAAACTCGCTTGGTCAGGGGCAAGTTCAGCATCTCCTTAGTTCACCGGTTTTGTCAAGCCTTCAGTTTCACATGTCTAAACCAAGCATGTTTCTGGGGGGGGGGGGGGGTTGGGCATTGGCCATCCAAGCTGATTTCACCAAGGCTTGAAGCTTTCATCAGGCCTGCCCGCTGCCAGGGCAGGTTAGCAGCGGTAGTGTTGGTTTCACTGCTGGGTTACCCTTGGGGCTATGCAGTCCTTACTTGATACCAACGTCCCTGTGTCGGACCACGATAGTGGGTCTGGGCCGATGTGATTTTTTGGTGCTATTCTCTTGTTTAACCACTTCCTTACTGGGCACTTAAACCCCCTTCGTACCCAGACCAATTTTCAGCTTTCAGCGCTGACGCACTTTGAATGACAATTGCGCGGTCATACAACACTGTACCCAAATGATATTTTTATAATTTTTTTTCCCACAAATAGAGCTTTCTTTTGGTGGTATTTGATCACCTCTGCGGTTTTTATTTTTTGCGCTATAAACAAAAAAAGACAGAAAATTTTGAAAAAAAACTAAATTTTTTTACTTTTTGTTATAATAATATCCCATTTTTTTATTTTTATTTTTTAATATTTTTTTTCCTCAGTTTAGGCCGATACGTATTCTTTTATTTATTTTTGGTAAAAAAATTTGCAATAAGCGTATAGTGATTGGTTTGCGCAAAAGTTATAGCGCCTACAAAATAGGGGATAGAATTATGACATTTTTATTATATATATTTTTTTTCTACTAGTAATGGCGGCGATCTGCGATTTTTGTCAGGCCTGCTATATTGCGGCGGACACATCGGACACTTTTGACACTATTTTGGGACCATTCACATTTATACAGCGAACCGTGCTATAAAAATACACTGATTACTGTATAAATGTGACTGGCAGGGAAGGGGTTAACACTAGGGGGCGATCAAGGGGTTAAATATGTTCCCTCTTAGTGTTTCTTACTGTGGGGGGAGGGGACTGACTGGGGGAGGTGACCGATCTGTGTCCCTATGTACAAGGGACACAGCATCGGTCTCCTCTCTCCCTGACAGGACATGGATCTCTGTGTTTACACACAGAGATCCACGTCCTGCCTCTGTAAAAGCCGATCGCATGTACCTGGCGGACATCGCGGCCGCCAGGCATGCGCATCGGCATCACGTGATGCGGCGCGCACAGCTGTTCCCCACCGCGTGCCCTCGGCGGGATGTAAACAAACCAGGGGGACGTCCACCCGGCACTTGAGAGCCGCGCTGCAGCCGTCTTTCGGCTATAGCGCGGGTCTCAAGTGGTTAATATTATTATTGAATAACTAATACAAATAATAATTAGCAATATAAAAAAATAAATAAAACAAAGATAATATGTAAACAAAAAGAAAACATTTGGTAAAAAAAAAAAGATAAAATAGTTCATGGTTTGATCTGGGTTAATGTCAGTGTTAGCATTAGGATTAATATCAGGGTGCTTTAGGTAGAAAAAACGTTTTATATTTAGTGCCAGTGTGTTTAGGTAAGATAAAAAATAAAAAATACAACAAAATGCAAACTATTGTTTATGGGCCTTACTACAAGACAATATATATTGTGAGGGGGTTAACTCGGTAGCGGGTGTGTGTGACCCCCTGGATGGGCTCCCCACACAAAAACAGGCCCAGCAGACGGAGGTTGTGGTTTTCAAGATCAAAAGGTGCGGTTTATTTCTCTATTTACAGTGACAAAAACACAGCAAAGCAAAAAGAAACATAAACAAAATAAATCCTGGTCAGCTTGACCTCTGACTAAACATGCAGGTTTCCTAACTAACAACTGGGATCAGCCTGGTGCTGTCCTAGTCCCTAAGTCCCTGGTTTAGTAAATGTCCAAACAAATAGCCACACAGGCTTTGTCTCACCGCACAGGGGTTCACTCTCCCTAGACAGTCCACACAGGTCTGGTTCCAGGCATGAGCAAACACCTAATGAAGCTGGGAGTTTTTATAGAGGCCTTAAACGAGCTGACAAGCTTCAGCTGGTCTCATCAACTCCCTGCCTGCACGATGCCCAGCACTCTCCCTAGAGGTATGAATCATCCATGAGCCCACTAGCCTCAGCTGGGCTTCATCAACTCCCTCCCTAGTTGTATAAGTTGGCATAAAGCCTGAATCTGGGAGAAATATATCTACCCCCCTGGATGCAACCAGGTGACTTTACCTTCCTGCTGTCACATACCCCCCCTCTTGTTTTAACCTTGGGGTTGGAACACCAGCAATCAGGCATTCATGTACTCGAGACAAAGCATCCACATTCCCCATTTGAACGCCAGGGCGATGCTTTACTGTGAAGTTGAATTCCTGTAGGGCCAGGAACCACCTATTTACTCTTCTATTTGTCTCCTTGTTTTGAGCCATCCACTTTAACGGAGCGTGATCCGTAACCATGTCAAAGTGCCTACCTAGCAGATAGTACCGAAGGGAATCTAGAGCCCACTTCACCGCTAAACACTCCTTTTCAACCGTGGCGTAATTTACCTCATGGGACTTCAACTTCCTGCTGAGGTAAATGACTGGGTGCTCTTCCCCGTTCCAGACCTGGGACAATACTGCTCCTAACCCCACATCTGACGCATCACTTTGTACGACAAAGTCTTTAGAGAAGTCGGGTGAGTACAACACTGGCTGGCTACATAAGGCTTGTTTCAAGAATTGGAATGCTGCCTCAGCCTCGGGGGTCCATTTAATCATGACCGACCCTTTCCCTTTTGTCAGGTTGGTTAGGGGCACAGCCTTAGAAGCAAAGTGGGGAATGAAGCGCCGATAATAACCCGCGATTCCCAGAAAGGCTCGTACCTGCTTCTTGCTGTTGGGACGTGGCCAACTCTGGATGGCCTCGACTTTGTTGAGTTGGGGTTTTATTACTCCCCTGCCAATGGTGTACCCAAGATATTTGGCCTCCTCCTGCCCAATGGTACACTTCTTGGGGTTAGCCGTAAACCCCGCTTCCCGGATAGAGTCTAGGACTGCTTGCACTTTTGGCAGATGTGAGGCCCAATCTGTGCTATGGACAATTACGTCATCCAGGTAAGCCGCAGCATACTTCCGATGGGGCCTCAGTATCTGGTCCATTTTCCGCTGGAATGTGGCCGGCGCATTCTGTAACCCGAACGGCATTCTCTTATATTGGAACGCCCCGTCTGGGGTTACAAATGCGGTTTTCTCTTTGGCCGACTTGGCCAGGGGAATTTGCCAATACCCTTTTGTGAGGTCAAGAGTCGTCATGTATCGGGCTGTTCCCAGCCGGTCGATCAACTCATCTATACGTGGCATGGGGTAGGTGTCAAATTTTGTAACTTTGTTCAACTGACGAAAATCGTTACAAAATCGCCAGCTCCCATCCGGTTTAGGCACCAACACAATGGGACTAGACCAATCACTTTGGGACTCCTCTATCACCCCTAAGTTCAGCATTTTCTGTACTTCCTCCCGTATTGCCTCCCGTCGGGCCTCTGGGATCCGATAGGGTTTTAACTTCACCCTTTCACCGGGCGGGGTAATAATATCATGCTCTACCCCAGATGTTTGTCCCGGCAGCTCAGAGAACACCTCCTTGTTGCGAAGCACAAACTCCTTAACCTCCTGTTGTTGGGGTTGTGACAAGGTGGCTGCTATTCCAACCTCCGGAATCACGCAACCAGTTTGAGCTGGTGACCAAGTTTCTGCGACTAGGGACTCTCTATCCCTCCAGGCTTTCAACAGATTAACGTGATAGATCTGTTCGGGCTTTCGCCTTCCTGGTTGTCTGACCTTGTAATTCACTTCGCTCACTTTTTCCATTATCTCGTAGGGGCCTTGCCATTTGGCAAGGAATTTACTTTCAACCGTAGGGACAAGTACCAATATCCTATCCCCCGGGGAAAAGGTACGGGTCTTGGCTCCACGGTTGTACACTCTCTGCTGTGCCAACTGCGCTTGGGCCAAATGTTCCTTCACGATGGGCATTACCTGTGCAATTCGATCTTGCATCAGGGCGACATGCTCAATCACACTCCTGTGGGGAGAACTCTCACTTTCCCAAGTTTCCTTGGCAATATCCAACAGCCCTCTTGGGTGTCTCCCATACAGTAACTCAAAGGGGGAGAATCCCGTAGAGGATTGGGGCACCTCCCTAATAGCAAACATCAAATAAGGAAGTAGACAGTCCCAATCCTTTCCATCTCTATCCACCACTTTCTTCAACATTTGTTTTAGGGTTTTGTTGAATCTTTCAACCAGCCCATCGGTTTGGGGGTGATACACAGACGTACGCAATTGCGTCACTTTGAACAATTTACACAGCTCTTTCATAACCCGGGACATAAAGGGTGTACCTTGGTCCGTAAGCAGTTCTTTACAAATACCCACCCGGCTAAAAACAAGAGATAGCTCTTTGGCTATGGTTTTGGCCGAGGTATTTCGGAGAGGGATCACTTCTGGATAACGGGTGGCATAGTCCATTATAACTAATATGTACTGGTGCCCCCTAGCGGACTTGATTATAGGACCTACCAAATCCATTGCGATCCTCTCAAACGGGACCTCAATGATGGGTAGAGGGACCAGCGGGCTACGGAAATGTGGCATCGGGGCCGACCTCTGACACACAGGGCAGGAGGAACAATAATTTTCTATGTCCTTCATCACCCCAGGCCAATAGAATCTCTGTAATACCCTCTCTCGGGTTTTCTCTGTCCCCAGATGACCTCCAAGAATGTGCCCATGGGCCAACTCCAACACCAACTTCCTGTAAGGTTTGGGCACCACAAGCTGCTCAACGGTTTCTTCTGCCCTTTTTGCCACCCGATACAGTAGGTCCTTCTCTACGCTGAAGTATGGGTAAGTGCAGGTATTATCTGGGTTCACTAACTCGCCATCTATTTCCACTACGTTTTCCCGTGCCTTTATTAGGGCGGGGTCTTTTAACTGTTCTGTGGCAAAATTTTCCCTGTGAACCTCAAGATCAGAAAACTCCACAGACGGTAGGTTTTCGTCTGAGGAGGTGGGCTCCTCTCCAGTTTCTTGAGTCTCGCCTGCCAATACTGACAAGGGAAATCTGGAGAGTCCTCACCACTCTCAGAGGAGTTCTGGCTATCACCTTCCTGGTACATAGGGGCACCAGTGGGGGGCTCAGGATCATCCCACAGTTCCCAGAACTTCGGAAAATCCCTTCCCACAATGGCATCATGCGGTAATTGAGATACTAACCCCACTGGATGAGAGAGGGTACCTTTGGGGGTCTTGAAACACACTGTAGTCACTGGGTACTCTCGGGTGTCCCCATGCACACAAATAACAGCTACCTTGCTATTCCCAGAGACCTCTGTTTTAACTAATTCAGCCTTTATCAGGGTCACAAGGCTACCTGAATCCAGTAATACCACAACATTTCTACCATTAATACACATTTTGCATAAATGTTTCTCAGTTCCCCGAATGGCAGTGCATGCGACTGTCGCACACAGCGACTGACGTCTGTCCGTCAGAAAGTCACATTGCATGGGTTCCTCCACAACCGGGCAATTTGCTGCAATATGTCCCGTTTGCCGGCAGCGGTAGCAAACAATCCTTTTGGCTGCCTCTTGAGCCCCCGACTTCCCAGGCTGTTCTCGCCAAACCCTGGGCAGAGCTCCCACCCTCTCACTCTCTCCACCCTCACCCCTTGGAATCATCTTATCCGCCCCTGGGGATGGTCTGGTCTTAGGGTGGAAAGTCCGAGAGTCTCTGGAAGAGGCCGTCAGGTTCTCTGCAGCCAAGTATCTCTCTACACGATCCACAAGTTTACCGGCCGTTTCTGGGTCTCCATGGCTTACCCACTTTTGAATGGCGGTAGGAAGAGCTCTCAAGAAACGATCCATCACAACACGTTCCACAATCTCCGGTGCGGACAAAGTCTCTGGCTGTAGCCACTTCCTGCTCAGGTGAATGAGATCATACATTTGAGACCTGGGGGGTTTTCCAAGCTGGAAAGTCCAGTTATGCACACGCTGAGCCCGGACAGCCAGGGTGACACCCAGCCTTGCCAATATTTCAGCTTTTAGCATCCCATAGTCTTTTGCTTGGTCAGGCTCTAGGTCATAGTAAGCTTTCTGCGATTCACCAGTTAACAGAGGAGCCACCAGTCCAGCCCACTGCTCCTCAGGCCACTTTTCTCTTTCAGCAGTCCTTTCAAATGTGGTCAAAAATGCCTCTGGATCATCCTCTCCAGTCATTTTTGTCAATAAACGACTCACCCCAAAGGACGCGGTATTAGTGGGACGGCTTTCCTCACTGGTCTGCGGACGTTGCTGCATTACTGCTTCCATCTGTTGTTGTAGTCTCTGCTCTTGCTTCTGCAACATGTCTATGAAGCGGGCCTCAGATTGCTGCTGGGCTCGTTGCTGGGCTGCGAAGCTCTTTTGCAAACCTGCATTTGTCTGCTGTTGATTGGCATTTGCTAGAGCCAGCTGTTTCAGTATCTCCTCCATGCTGGCTTAAAAAAAAACTGCCACTGGTTCTCCACCAACTGTGAGGGGGTTAACTCGGTA
The DNA here is from genome assembly GCA_029206835.1 of Rana muscosa. Classification (NCBI taxonomy): domain Eukaryota; kingdom Metazoa; phylum Chordata; class Amphibia; order Anura; family Ranidae; genus Rana; species Rana muscosa. Next base: position 196,092,448 of record CM055118.1, read on the forward strand.
GCGGGTGTGTGTGACCCCCTGGATGGGCTCCCCACACAAAAACAGGCCCAGCAGACGGAGGTTGTGGTTTTCAAGATCAAAAGGTGCGGTTTATTTCTCTATTTACAGTGACAAAAACACAGCAAAGCAAAAAGAAACATAAACAAAATAAATCCTGGTCAGCTTGACCTCTGACTAAACATGCAGGTTTCCTAACTAACAACTGGGATCAGCCTGGTGCTGTCCTAGTCCCTAAGTCCCTGGTTTAGTAAATGTCCAAACAAATAGCCACACAGGCTTTGTCTCACCGCACAGGGGTTCACTCTCCCTAGACAGTCCACACAGGTCTGGTTCCAGGCATGAGCAAACACCTAATGAAGCTGGGAGTTTTTATAGAGGCCTTAAACGAGCTGACAAGCTTCAGCTGGTCTCATCAACTCCCTGCCTGCACGACGCCCAGCACTCTCCCTAGAGGTATGAATCATCCATGAGCCCACTAGCCTCAGCTGGGCTTCATCAACTCCCTCCCTAGTTGTATAAGTTGGCATAAAGCCTGAATCTGGGAGAAATATATCTACCCCCCTGGATGCAACCAGGTGACTTTACCTTCCTGCTGTCACAATATAAAAAAAACACCCGTACAAGCAAGAAAAACACATTATTTGGTATCCTCATGCATGTCAGAAGTAGAAGAATTAATTTTGAGGTGTTTTTTGGTGGCAGGTCATGGTAATGACATTAAAATATACATCTGAAGATTAAGAAATGTTATTATTTTTGGACAGTTGAATAAAAATAATAATCAAAGACCCACTTTTATTATTGTTTAGCAATGACACAGCAACATCTCCATTCTCCACCTACAACAGGTCATCCCAGGAGAATTCCACAGTAACTGCAATGGATCTATCGTTGCCTGCTGGTAGCTCTCAGAGCTATTTTCAAGAAGTGGATATCCTCCATGGCATCAACCATTTCAGATGTCAAAAAGGAGCTGAAAATTCTGTACAGGGAAAAGCTAGATACGGAGCTTCAGAACTTTTTTCCACTTAACCACTTGCCGACCGCCTCCTGTACTTATACGTCGGCAGAATGGCATGTACAGGCACATCCACGTACCTGTACGTCCCCTTTAACTGCCTGACGTGGCGCTCGCGACCCTGCTGCCTTCCCCGTGAGACGGACCGCGGGTCCCGCGGACTCGATTGCCGCGGGGTTCCCCGCGATCGTCTCACGGAGGTATAGAGCAGGGAGATGCTTATGTAAACAAGCATCTCCCTGCTCTGCCTAGTGATAATGACACGGATCTCGACTCTGTGTACTCGGAGCGGAGATCGGTGTCATGTGACACAGAGCCCATCCCCCCTACAGTTAGAAACACAATGCAGGGAACACTTAACCCCTACAGCGCCACCTAGTGGTTAACCCCTTCACTGCCAATGTCATTTTTACAGTAATCAGTGCATTTTTATAGCGCTGATCGCTGTAAAAATTACAATGGTCCCAAAAATGTGTCAAAAGTGTCCGATGTGTCCGCCATAATGTTGCAGTCATGAAAAAAATCACTGATCGCCAGCATTACTAGTAAAAAAAAAAAAATATTACTAAAAATGGCATAAAACTATCCCCTATATTGTATACGCTATAACTTTTGCGCAAACCAATCAATAAACGCTGATCGCGATTTTTTTTCCAAAAATATGTAGAAGAATATGTATCAGCCTAAACTGAGGAAAAAAAAAATTGTAATATATTTTTGGGGGATATTTATTATAGCAAAAAGTAAAAAATATTGCATTTTTTTCAAAATTGTCGCTCTATCTTTGTTTATAGCGCAAAAAATAAAAACCGCAGAGGTGATCAAATACCACCAAAAGAAAGCTCTATTTGTGTGAAAAAAAAGACGTCAATTTTTTTTGGGAGCCACGTCGCACGACCGCACAATTGTCAGTTAAAGCGACGCAGTGCCGAATCGCAAAAAGGGGCCTGGTCTTTAACCAGCCAAAATGGTCCGGGGCTTAAGTGGTTAAACTCTTTATTGCGAGATGGCAGGACTCTACCTTAACAAGCTCAGAAATAATGTCTCTTCTATCCTCATTCCATTACTCAGAGTAGTATGCTAAAGCAAATCTTGGCAAACTATAGGGCAGCTTATCTCTCCAATTTATTCTCCATCATCTCCTTCCATTTACTATTTGTCTATCCTGGATCCATATATTGTCGACAGCTCAGAATGCAGTCTGTATTACCTATTTTCTTCCTTGATATTATTTATCTGTATATTGTTGCGTTAGTCTATTGTCATTTGTAACTTACTTTTTCTTTACACCCTTCTCTTTTCTATTTGCACATAGAATGTATACATACAGTGCCTTGAAAAAGTATTCATACCCCTTGAAATTTTCCAAATGTTGTCATGTTACAACCAAACACGTAAATGTATTTTATTTTTTGACAGACCAACACAAAGGCACATAACTGTGAAGTGGAAGTAAATTATTGAAGTTTTTCAAAATTTTTACAAATAAATATGTGAAAAGTGTGGCGTGCATTTGTCTTCAGACCCCTTTACTCTGATACCCCTAACTAAAATCTAGTGGAACCAATTGCCTCCAGAAGTCACCTAATTAGTAAATAGAATCCACCTGTGTGTAATTTAATCTCAATATAAATACAGCTGTTCTCTAAAGCCCTCAGAGGTTTGTTAGAGAACCTTAGTGAACAAACAGCATCATGAAGGCCAAGGAACACACCAGACATGTCTGGGATAAAGTTGTGGAGAAGTTTAAAGCAGCGTTCAATCCATCATCTGAAAATGGAAAGAGTATGGCACAACCGGAAACCTACGAAGACATGACCGTCCACCTAAACTGACAGGCCGGGCAAGGAGAGCATTAATCAGAGAAGCAGCCTAGAAGTCCATGGTAACTCTGGAGGAGCTGCAGAGATCCACAGCTCAGGTGGGAGAATCTGTCCACAGGACAACTATTAGTCGTGCACTCCACAAATCTGGCCTTTATGGAAGAGTGGTGTAGCATTACCTCCGTAGGAGCTGCTTGAGTTTGTTCAGTCCGTTACTCTGCCCTTCAAACCCAAAAATCATCTCAGCCCCAGCGGGCCCACCTAGCAATAGGGTTAGTGGAATAGCACAATAAATGACACACTGACACAGTTCAAACCGTTTAGCTCTTTCAGATTTACTTAGTCAAGAAAAGAGACTTAAAAAGATATTAGTCAACCGGGTCCTGGATAGATAGCCAAGACTCGTTGAAACAGTTTTTAAAGCAGTTAGATAACACTTAGCAACAACAAGTAATTGATATTAATGTATACAGTATTAAACAGACACTTGCAGTCTCCATCAGAAGCCCATGTGACAGGGAGACAATGCAGGAGCACAACAGGGAGACAGAGCATTGTCATCGTATAACAGGACATGCCTCAGTAGGGACCTTCATGGCAGGATCACCAGGGAGTCATTTAAATTAATTTCATTTAGTGAAAGATGAAGATTTAAAAATATTGAAAATTACTTTAGAAATTACATTAAAGAAGAACTGCATTCTGCTCACATAATTTGTAATAAAAACATCTTTGCCATTCTGAAGCTTCCCTCCAACCACTTTACTTATTAATTTATATATACTGTGATTCTGTACTTGCCAAATATGCTGCAGAAATCTCCCTCCACTGAGTCTGGCTGCAACTATTTTAACTGTGGGCAGCTGAAGCTGCTGCCTGTTCACTTCCTGGATTTACTCAGACACACCTGCAGCTCTCATTGGCCCTCTTATGACTCATTTCCCCTCCCTTCCTTGAAAACTCTCAGGAGAGTGAAAGAGAGAGCTGTGCATGATGTCATAAGCCTAGGCTTTTTTCCAAACAGGAAACAGGAAGTGGGCTGTATAAGGTATTTACTAGCAGAAAAAAATGTTTTACTATCCAAAGTTAAAACAACAAGGGCAGGAGATTGGATAGATGGAAATATGAAAAAAAAAAGTCTGAAGTTCTGCTTTAAGATGTAAAAACTGAGATTTTAAGGATTGGGTTTACACTTAGCTTAACCACCCTGACGGTTTTCCAGAGTGTGGCTCGGGATTAAATTTCAGTACCATTAGCGGTAACCCGAGCCACACTTGGGATGGCATCTCAGGATCCTGGTCCAGGTTACTTACCTCGTCCCCAGGATCCTGTGATGTCCCCCCCCGCTGTGTCCGCAGGCTGTGTCCTCTGCCCGATGCCTCTGTGTGCCAGGCTCCGTTCCCTGCAAGCGTCGCGACGCATGGGGGCGGAGCATGGCGGCAAATTCAAAAAGTAAAAAAATTCATAATACATACAGTATACAGTAATATAGATTACATTACTGTATGAAATCATTTCACATCCCTTTTGTCCCTAGTGCTTTGTCTGGTGCCCTGCATGCAGTTTTATATTATACAGTATATACTGTTCTTTCTGCCTGGAAACTGAAGATTGTCCATGGCAACCAGAAAGTGTCCTTTTACGTCAAAAGCGGTTTTAGACCAGCCAGAAAACAGCGATAGTAAATTAAAACACTTGCAAAATTGAGCCATAGTGAATCGTGGGAAAATTAATTTTATTATTATTTTTTATAATTATTTATAGTTATTTATTATATTATAATTTATGATTTCATGTTTCAAACTGTATCATACCCGATATGTCTATTAGACTCTTGTTTGGACAGATTTAAAGTGGTTGTAAACCCTAATAAAAAAAAAAAAAAAACCCTGCAAGACAAAGGCATAATGAGCTAGTATACTAGCTCATTATGAATTACTTACTTTAGATCGAAGCCCCACTGCGGTCCTCACCCCCCCCCCTCCGGCCACGACATCTCTCCCGGGGGTCACTTCCGGGTATCGCGGCTCCGGCGCTGTGATTGGCCGGAGCTGCAATGACGTCACTCCCGCGCATGCGTGCGGGAGCCACGGTAACGGCACATGGACTGAAGCAATGGCACATACGTGCCATTGCTTCAGTTTGCCCCAGTGCGCATGTGCCGATGACATCAGCACATGCAGGGGACAGGGGATATCTCCTAAACCGTGTAGGTTTGGGAGATATCCTGGGTATCTACAGGTAAGTCTTAATATAGGCTTAGGCCTCGTACACACGACCGAGTTTCTCGGCAAGAACCAGCAAGAAACTTGCTGGCAGAGATGTCTTGCCGAGAAATTCGTTCGTGTGTATGGTTTCTCGTCAAGAAAACCGACAAGTAATCTCGACGAGAAAATAGAGAACCTGCTCTCTATTTTCTCGTCGAGATTCTCGTCAGCCTGTTTCTCGACGAGAAAAGTGAGTGTGTGTACACTTACCTGTCCTCCGGGAAGCCCGCGCATGTTCGAAATGAATTTGACGCATGCGCGGTAGCTTCCTAGGCATAGGTAGGGTATACCAAGATGGCGGCGACGTTATCGAATGTGACGAGCGCATGCTCGTCGTAGTCGATGACGTCATCGCGTACGCTCCATTCAAAGAACCGCGGGTTCTTTGAATCGAGCGTCTGTACACTCGGCCGGGACAAGTTTCTTGTCCAAGAATCTCGTCGAAAAAAACGACATGTTTTTTTCGACGAGAATCTCGGCCGTGTGTACGAGGCTTTACCTGTAGCATAAAGTGGTTGTAAAGGGTTTACAACCACTTTGAGTGTGTTATTATTAAGAACTACATGCCTACAATATAGAACACCAAATTTCTATGCAAAACAATGTACCGGTTTGAGACCCTGAATATGACATAATCATACCGCCAGGGTGGCTACAGAACACCTGTACTGAGAGAAATATATGAGCAGCCATTGCTGACCTCCTTCTAAAAATGCCATTTTACTGGCTGTCTCTGGCTTCAATACTAGCTGAGTCATTGCAGCAACCAACATTAGAACTCCTGATCTGTATTCTATGGATGAAGATACTTCTATATATCCATTCCACACTTTAGTATCAGCCAATGTGTTCTCTAATTCTGGCACCACCCACTTTCTGAGTTCACCGCGGCCTCATCCACGTGCACAGGAGCATAAGTGGAAAATGTGCCAGCATGATTCCCAATGAAAGAGTCCCATATAGGTCAGGTGTGCTGCATCCAGGGACCACAAATAATTCATATACTGTATAAAAGGGTATGAGAGAAGGATGGCGGTCTTGGTCAGGGAAATGCAGACAATTCCATCAGACACTTTTATTCATGAGGTGTCCCTGGAACAAAGACCCTCCTGGATTTCCAAAACCAGACTTCAATTTCTGTTTTTCTGGAGGACATGCCAACATGATCAAAGGTGGACCTCGGTGGTTATCATATTTCTCTGTATTTGTCTAAAATACCTGGGAAGGGATTATGTCAACCCCGCGGCATTTTCTGACGTGACTTCTCACATCGACTCCTTGCAACAAAAAGTAGAAAGATGTCTTTAGTTTTTAATTTATTTACGCAGATAAGTCTGGACAACCAACTAGCCTTTACACCAAAATGTATTTCCCATTCGTGAACCTCCATCCGAAGGCTCTGTTAGGACTAGTATGCTGCAATATATTACATTTTTATTTTTGGGTCTAGATACTTTAATTATTAATTTGATAGACTGACTAAAAACACTACTTCTTATCAATTAATGTGGATCTATCACTAAAGTTCCCATGAAGCAGCATGACCCAAGCCAGCAGGAAATTAAGCCTATGTACAGTATATTATGTATAAACGGCATATATACAGTATATATCAATAGAGTATACTGTATGGATATTTGTTTTCCTAGCCAGTATCCATTTTCAGCTTCACCCTTTCATCATTAATAATTGTCACATTTCTGTCATATGAAGCAGGATTGTGTTTCTCCTATCAAAATGTCATTTTATGAATCTGTCATTGATGCTAAGCTATGTTTTGTCATGATTTTTGAAAATGTTAGAAAACTTTATAAGAAAAATACATTTGAAAAATGCAGCAGTGCTGATTTGTGTCAGACATGTTTGAACACAGCCAAGAAATGTGCATGAAGGTAAAAACTATTCTGTGTGCAGCCCCCCCCCCCCCATAATACTTACCTGAGCTCCCTTTTCCAGTGATGTGCATGAGAGCTGAGCTTCTCTCATTCCTCATTGGCTGAGACAGCAGCAGGAGCCATCGGCTCCTGGTAGTGACAATCATAGCCAGCAAGCCAATGAGGAGAGAGCGTGGGGGGGGCAGGGCTAAGCTGCATCTCTGTGTGCCTTATGGACACATAGAGCGGGGCTCGGGAGCGAGCACGCACCAATTCCCCCAAAGCAAGCGGCTTACTATTGGGGGCACTGGCTGAAGAGGAGGAGCGTAGGTGGGGGAGCCGAAAAGAGGAGGATCGGGGTTGCCATGTACAAAACTACTGCACAGAGCAGGTAAGAATAACATGTCTGTTATAAAAAAAAAAAAGCCTTTAACCACTTCCCACGTGGCCTATAGAAAAATGACAGCCGGGCAGTGGTTCAGTTATCCTGACTGGGCATCATATGGTGTCCAGCAGGATGATTGCCGCCGTGCAACTGTGGGGGAGCGCAGCGCGGCGATCGATGGTGCGGCGTGTCAGTCTGACACACCGCTACAGCGATCTCGGTAAAGAGCCTCTGTCGGAGGATATTTACCATGTGATCAGGCGTGTCCAATCACGGCGGATCACAGTGTAAACAGGAAGAGACGTTTGAAAACAAAAATGGTGAGGACAGCCGCACTCCAATCCAACGTATGTTTATTGAAGAAAGACAGGCACTACAAAAAACAGCATAAACCAGGACACCTGACGTGTTTCACACTTGTTCAGTGTTTACTCATAGCTTGAGTAAACACTGAACAAGTGTGAAACGCGTCAGCTGTCCTGGTTTATGCTGATTTTTGTAGTGCCTGTCTTTCTTCAATAAACATACGTTGGATTGGAGTGCGGCTGTCCTCACCATTTTTTTTTCATTGCTATGTGCATTTCCGGCACCCTTGGTCTCTGAGACAGAAACATCTTTCCAAAACTTAATCTGCCTAGAGCGGCAATTTTTGGTCTTCGTATTTAGGAAGAGACGTTTATCGGCTTTTCCTCACTCGCGTCTGACAGACGCGAGTAGAGGAGAGCCGATCAGTGGCTGTCCTGACAGGGGGGGTCTACGCTGATTGTTTATCACACTGGACCACCAGGGATGCCACCAAGACCACCAGGGATGCCCACCACACATGAATAACCAGGTATGCCCCCCATGGCCACCACGGATATCACGCAGTGCCCAAAATATGCCAATCAGTGCCCACAAATGGTGCCAGTCAGTGCCCATTACTAATGCCTGCCAGATGTCTCCTCATCAGTGATGCCCAGCAGTGCCATCTATCAGTGTCCATTAGTGCCACCCATCAGTGTCCATCAGTGCCACCTATCAGTGCCCATCCGTGCCCACCTATCAGTGCCCATCCATGCCACCTATCAGTGCCACGATAAGTACCCATCAGTGCAGGCTTTCAGTGCCCGTTAGTGCAGCCTCATCAGTGCCTGTCAGTGAAGGAGAAAACGTAGTTATTTACAAAATTTATAACAGAAACAATGAAAAAACATTGCAACATTTTCGGTCTTTTTTTATTTGTTGCGCAAAAAATAAAAACCCCAGAGGTGATCAAATACCTCCAAAAGAAAGCTCTATTTATGGGAACAAAATGTAAAAAAAATTGTTTGGGTACAGTGTAGCATGACCGCGCAATTGTCATTCAAAGTGCGACAGCACTGAAAGCTGAAAATTGAACTGGGCAGGAGGGGGGGGGGGGGGGGGGGAAGTGCCTGGTATTGAAGTGGTTTATGTCACTTTAACCACTTAACGACCGCCCACCGCCGATTTACGTCGGCAGAATGGCACGGACAGGCAGAATCACGTAGATCTACGTGATCGCCTTTGTGCAGTTGGGGGGTCCATCCGGACCCCCCTTCACTGCAGTGAGCGGCCGTTAAGTGTTCGGGAGCGATCAGGCATGAGGGGGCGGCCGCTCGATTCCGCCCCCCCCCCTCGCGATCGCTCCCGGCCAATGAAATTGCTTCCTCCGCCATGTGATGTAAACACAGGCTGGAGGAAGTGATGTCATCTCCCTCGCCGCGGTCTTTTCGTTCCCGGCGCCGAGGAGTGAAGACAGAGGTTAGTGCTCCAACAGTCCACTGACACGTAGGTACACATAGGCACACAAATCACCCCCCAGTCACCCCCAGATCACCCCCCAGGTCACCCCAAAGCCCCCAATCACAGTGTCACTGATTGCAGTGATCATTTATTTTACTGATCACTGCATTTAGTGTCATCTGTGATAGTAAAAAGTTGCAGGGCAGTTAGGATTAGGCCCCTTTAGGTCCAGGGTAGCCCCCTAACCCCCCCTAATAAAGGTTTAACCCCTTGATCACCCCCCAGGTAACCCTTTCACCCCCTAACTTCAGCGTCACTAAGCGATTGTTTTTCCGATCGCTGTATTCGTGTCGCTGGTGTTTTAGATAGGCAGTTATTTTTTTTTTAGGTTCGCCGCAGGTTTTTATTGGTGTCAGGTACCCCCATATATTATTTTAACCCCCTGATTGCCCCTAGAGTTAACCCTTTCACCAGTGATCGCCGTATAAGCGTCACTGGTGTCACTGGTTAGCCAGTAAGTTATTTAGTTATTTAGGTTACCCGTCAGGTTTTTATATAGTGTCAGGTACCCCCATATTTAACCTAATAAAGGTTTTAACCCCCTGATTGCCCCTAGTTAACCCTTTCACCAGTGATCACCATATAAAGGTTACGGGTGACGCTGGTTGATTAGTTTGCTTTTTATAGCATCAGGGCACCCGCCGTATATAACCCAATAAAGGTTTAACCCCCCTGATCGCCCGGCGGGTGAGATCAATTAGGTTTTAGCGCCAGAGAGGGTCTGCGTCGCCCCAGGCAGTGTTAGGTTAGTGCCAGTAACGCTAACACCCACGCGCAAAGCATACACCCCCCTTAGTGGTATAGTATCTGATCAGATCTATACTAGCATCCCCAGCGGTTTAGGGTTCCCAAAAACGCAGTGTTAGCGGGATCAGCCCAGATACCTGCTAGCGTCTGCGTTTAGCCCCTCCGCCCAGCCCAGCCCAGCCCACCCAAGTGCAGTATCGATCGATCACTGTCACTTACCAAACACAACACACATAACTGCAGCGTTCGCAGAGACAGGCCTGATCCCTGCGATCGCTAACAGTTTTTTTGTAGCGTTTGATATATTTGCTGACGACAGTCAGGTGCTTTTTTTCCTGTGAATCTTACTAGTGTACCCCTAAATTTAGAGCCCAAAATGGCAAGACGAAGGTACACTAGTAAAGAGGCCTACGAGATTCTGAGCATGACAGATAGTGAAGAGGAGGTCACGTATCTGTCAGATTCAGGCTCAGAATATCTTCCCGTAGAAGACAGTGACGTCAGCGGCCCCACGTCAGATAGCTCTGACGACGAAGTTGAGGTCCCTGCTAAGGTCAGGCGTACCCGATCCCGATCTTCTGAGGTTGTTGAGGAGCAAGAACCGCAGGTCTCTCGTATCATGGAGCAGAGTAGTACTAGCGCCGCTATTCCTTCTGGTGAACTGGCAAGCACCAGCGGCCTAGTACAGCCTGGACGTACATCCAGCACTGCAGTAACACTTGGTGACGTGGCGAGTCCCATAAGTGCAGTTCAAGCTGGCGAGGTGGCAAGCACAAGTAGTGTCCCGCTGCCACCAAGAAGACAAAGGCAGGCCCGTCGTGCCCATACTGCCCTTCCTGCAGAATTCGCCTATCCTGATTGGGTCCCCACCACTTCTGCAGAACCCGTACTTCCCCCATTCACTGCCCAACCCGGTATTCAGGTGGAAACAGCTGATTTTATTCCAATTGATTTTTATTCGCTGTTTTTCACGGAAGATCTCTATAGATCTATTGTGGACCAGAGTAATTTATATGCTGGTCAATTTATCGCCGCTAACCCCCAGTTGCCTAAAATTGCCAGAAATTGGAAACCAATTACGGTTTCCGAATTTAAGACCTTTCTGGGCCTTTCCCTCAACATGGGCACACATAAATTTCCGTCATTGCGTGCTTATTGGTCCACGCACCCAATTGACCACATGCCCGTGTTCTCTGCCTCCATGTCCAGGGCACGATACGAGCAGATTTTGCGGTTCATGCACTTCAACGACAATGAACTTTGTCGTCCACGTGGGGACCCTGAATACGACCGGCTCTATAAAATTCGGCCCCTCATAAACCACTTCAACGAACGTTTTGCAGCCTTGTTTACTCCCGATCAAGTTGTCTGCGTTGATGAGTCCCTGATTAAATTTTCTGGCCGCTTGTCTTTCAAGCAGTACCTTCCCAGCAAGCGTGCCAGATACGGGGTCAAGCTCTACAAGTTCTGTGACAGGGCAACAGGCTATGTAGTGAACTTTACGGTTTATGAGGGAAAAGACAGTCAGATTGAGTCGGTCAACTGCCCGGATTACATAGGGAGCGCTGGCAAGATAGTGTGGAACTTGGTGTCACCCTTATTCGGAAAGGGGTACCACTTGTATGTGGACAATTATTACACGAGCGTGCCACTGTTTAGTCACTTGTTTGATCATAAGATTGGAGCATGTGGCACCGTGCGACCTAATCGCCGGGGCTTTCCCCAGCGGCTTGTAGATGCCCGTCTTAGGCTGGGGGAGAGAGCCTGCTTGAAGTGTAATAACTTGCTCGCTATGAAGTGGAGGGACAATAAGAATGTTTTCCTTCTTACCTCCCTTCATGCAGACACGACAGTCCAAATTCGTACGGCGACTGGTGTTGTGGAGAAACCCCTCTGTGTCCACGAATATAACCAAAATATGGGAGGGGTGGACCTCAACGACCAGTTGATGGCGCCGTATCTAATTGACCGTAAGGCGAGACGCTGGTACAAAAAAGTGTCTCTATCATTATTCCAATTGGCTTTGCTGAACGCTCATGTGCTATACAGAGCTTCAGGCGGGACGTTATCTCTTCTAAAATTCCAGAATGAGATAGTCACAGAACTCCTGTATCCAGGCGGTTCTGCACCTCACCATCCCCAACCAAATGCAGTAAGCCGGCTGCATGAGAGGCATTATTCGTATGTCCTCCCGAGTACCCCTACCCAAAGCCACCCCCAAAAAAGATGTCATGTCTGTAGCAAGCGCGGATTTAGGCGTGACACCCGTAGTTTTTGTCCACTCTGTCCTGACAAGCCTGGTCTTTGCCAAGGTGAATGTTTTGAACGCTACCACTCAAAAGTGAAGTTTTAGCGTAGGGTACAGCATTTCACAGACAAGGACACACTTACACAGGGTCTCCCAAGATGCCATTACATTTTGAGAGACCCGAACCATTACAGTTGTAAAGTTACAAAAAAAAGTGTAAAAAAGAAAAAAAAAACGTAAAAAACAAAACACAAAAAAAATATAAAATAAAAAAACCAAAAGTAGTTGTCGTTTTATTGTTCTCTCTCTCTCTATTTTCTCTCTATTGTTCTGCTCTTTTTTACTGTATTCTATTCTGCAATGTTTTATCATGCTTGCTTTTCAGGTATGTAATTTTTTGTTTTCAGGTGCGCCATTCAACTGCAGCGCGGAATTATTTATCTTGACAGCAACAGCGTTTGCTCCCACGATACATAAAGCCGTGACTCCAGTGCTGTAGGAGGTGATTTCACCACCACAGTTAAAAAAAAGAGCATATATGCCGAAGCATGGGGGCAGCAGGGGCGGAGGAGCGATTTTGCTCCTAATGCCGCGTACATACGGTCGAAATTCCGACCGTGTGTACGCGGCATAACTTTTTTGCGGGAGGATGCCCCCATGCTTCGGCATATATATATTTTAGGCACAGGTTGCGTTAAAACATTTTTTTATTTTTTACTAGGTTTTGTTTTGGTATTTGCTTTGCAGGTATGGCATGGTAAGGTCTTACTGTTGTACTGTAATGTTACTTTGTTTTAATGTTAACCACCATTTGCTTAGCAGGTACGCCATTCAGTTGCAGCGCGGATCTATTTATCTTGACAGCAACAGCGTTTGCTCCCACGATACATAAAGCCGTGACTCCAACGCTGTAGGAGGTGATTTCACCACCACAGTTAAAAAAAAGAGCATATATGCCGAAGCATGGGGGCAGCAGGGGCGGAGGAGCGATTTTGCTCCTAATGCCGCGTACATACGGTCGAAATTCCGACGGAGGCCTGCCCGTGGAAAATTCCGACCGTGTGTACGCGGCATAACTTTTTTGCGGGAGGATGCCCCCATGCTTCGGCATATATATATTTTAGGCACAGGTTGCGTTAAAACATTTTTTTATTTTTTACTAGGTTTTGTTTTGGTATTTGCTTTGCAGGTATGGCATGGTAAGGTCTTACTGTTGTACTGTAATGTTACTTTGTTTTAATGTTAACCACCATTTGCTTAGCAGGTACGCCATTCAGTTGCAGCGCGGATCTATTTATCTTGACAGCAACAGCGTTTGCTCCCACGATACATAAAGCCGTGACTCCAACGCTGTAGGAGGTGATTTCACCACCACAGTTAAAAAAAAGAGCATATATGCCGAAGCATGGGGGCAGCAGGGGCGGAGGAGCGATTTTGCTCCTAATGCCGCGTATATACGGTCGAAATTCCAACGGAGGCTTGCCCGTGGAAAAGTCCGACCGTGTGTACGCGGCATAACCTTATATGCCGCGTACATACGGTCGAAATTCCGACGAAGGCTTGACCGTGTGTACGCGGCATAACTTTTTTGCGGGAGGATGCCCCCATGCTTCGGCATATATGCCCATCATTAGAAGTGGGTGGATGAAGGGAGGTATTCTAATGGTGGGCATACCCACCAATCAATCTCTTTTTTTCGTTCAGCCAATAGGCTGTATGAAAAAAAAGATTACAATACATGTCCAACAAGGACCAGCAACGTACTGGTATGTTGCTGGACTTTGAATGTTTATACCAGAATGATGCCTGCGGGTTTAGGTATCATCTTGGTATCATTCTTTTCAGCCAGCAGCCAGCTTTCATGTAAAAGCAATTCTAGCAGATAATTAGCCTCTAGACTGCTTTTACAAGCAGTGGGAGGGAATGTCCCCCCCCCCCCGGATATAAAAAGCGCCATTGGGAAATTGGGAAAGCATTTTATCACACCGATCTTGGTGTGGTCAGATGCTTTGAGGGCAGAGGAAAGATCTAGGGTCTAACCCCCCAATTTTTTTCAAAAAAAGAGTACCTGTCACTACCTATTGCTATCATAGGGGATATTTACATTCCCTGAGATAACGATAAAAATGGTAAAAAAATAAAATATGGAAGGCACAGTTTAAAAATAAAATAAAAAAGCCAAATAAATAATAAAAAAAAAAAAAAAAGCACCGCTGTCCCCCCCCTGCTATTGCGCAAAGGCGAACGCAAGCGTCGGTCTAGCGTCATATGTAAACAGCAATTGCATCATGCATGTGAGGTATCACCGCGAAGGTCAGATCGAGGGCAGTCATTTTAGCAGTAGACCTCCTCTGTAAATCTAACGTGGTAACCTGTAAAGGCTTTTAAATGCTTTTAAAAATGAATGTAGTTTGTCGCCGCTGCGCATTTGTGCGCAATTTTAAAGCATGTCGTGTTTGGTATCCATGTACTCGGCCTATGATCATCTTTTTTATTTCATCAAACATTTGGGCAATATAGTGTTTTTTAGTGCATTAAAAATAAAAAAAGTGTGTTTTTCCCCCAAAAAATGCGTTTGAAAAATTGCTGCGCAAATACTGTGTGGAAAAAAAAATGCAACACCCACTATTTTAATCTGTAGGGCCTTTGCTTTAAAAAAATATATAATGTTTGGGGGTTCAACATAATTTTCTTGCAAAAAAAAATTTTTTTTCATGTAAACAAAAAGTGTCAGAAAGGGCTTTGTCTTCAAGTGGTTAGAAGAGTGGATGATGTGTGACATAAGCTTCATAATGTTGTGCATAAAATGCCAGGACAGTTCAAAACCCCCCCAAATGACCCCATTTTGTAAAGTAGACACCTCAAGCTATTTGCTGAGAGGCATGTTGAGCCCATTGAATATTTTTTTTTTTGTCCCAAGTGATTGAATAATGACCAAAAAAAAAAAAATGTACAAAAAGTTGTCACTAAATTATATATTGCTCAAACATGCCATGGGCATATGTGGAATTACACCCCAAAATACATTCTGTTGCTTCTCCTGAGTACGGGGATACCACATGTGTGGGACTTTTTGGGAGCCTAGTCGCGTACGGGACCCCAAAAACCAAGCACCGCCTTCAGGATTTCTATGGGTGTAAATTTTTGATTTCACTCCTCACTGCCTATCACAGTTTCGGAGGCCATGGAATGCCCAGATGGCACAAAACCCCCCCAAATGACCCCATTTTGGAAAGTAGACACCCCAAGCTATTTGCTGAGAGGTATGTTGAGTATTTTGCAGATCTCGCTTTTTGTCACAAAGTTTTGAAAATGTAAAAAAAGAAAAAAAAAAAAGAAAAAAAAATGTCTTTCTTAATTTTCAAAAACAAATGAGAGCTGTAAAATACTCACCATGCCTCTCAGCAAATAGCTTGGGGTGTCTACTTTCCAAAATGGGGTCATTTGTGGGGGTTTTGGGCTATTTTGACATTTTATGGCCTTCAAAACTGTGATAGGTAGTGAGGAGTGAAATCAAAAATTTATGCCCTTAGAAACCTTGAAGGCGGTGCTTGGTTTTTGGGGTCCCGTACGCGGCTAGGCTCCCAAAAAGTCCCACACATGTGGCATCCCCGTACTCAGGAGAAGCAGCAGAATGTATTTTGGGGTGTAATTTCACATATAACCATGGCATGTGTGAGCAATATATCATTTAGTGACAACTTTTTGTACATTTTTTTTTTTTCTTTTTGTCATTATTCAATCATTTGGGACAAAAAAAAAAAAAATATTCAATGGGCTCAACATGCCTCTCAGCAAATAGCTTGGGGTGTCTACTTTCCAAAATGGGGTCATTTGGGGGGGTTTTGTGCCATCTTGGCATTTTATGGCCTTCAAAACTGTGATAGGTAGTGAGGAGCGAAATCAAAAATTTATGCCCTTAGAAACCTTGAAGGCGGTGCTTGGTTTTTGGGGTCCCGTACGCGGCTAGGCTCCCAAAAAGTCCCACACATGTGGTATCCCCGTACTCAGGAGAAGCAGCAGAATGTATTTTGGGGTGTAATTTCACATATGCCCATGGCATGTGTGAGCAATATATCATTTAGTGACAACTTTGTGCAAAAAAAAACCAGTTTGTCATATTCCCGCAACCTGTGGCAAAATATAAAATATTCCATGGACTCAACATGCCTCTCAGCAAATAGCTTGGGGTGTCTACTTTCCAAAATGGGGTAATTTGGGGGGGTTTTGTGCTATTTTGGCATTTTATGGCCTTCGAAACTGTGATAGGTAGTGAGGAGTGAAATCAAAAATTTACGCCCTTAGAAATCCTGAAGGCGGTGCTTGGTTTTTGGGGCCCTGTACGCGGCTAGGCTCCCAAAAAGTCCCACACATGTGGTATCCCCGTACTCAGGAAAAGCAGCAGAATGTATTTTGGGGTGCAATTCCACATATAACCATGGCATGTGTGAGCAATATATCATTTAGTGACAACTTTTTGTACATTTTTTTTTTCTTTTTGTCATTATTCAATCATTTGGGACAAAAAAATAAAATATTCAATGGGGTCAACATGCCTCTCAGCAAATAGCTTGGGGTGTCTACTTTCCAAAATAGGGTCATTTGGGGGGGTTTTGTGCCATCTTGGCATTTTATGGCCTTCAAAACTGTGATAGGTAGTGAGGAGTGAAATCAAAAATTTATGCCCTTAGAAACCTTGAAGGCGGTGCTTGGTTTTGGGGTCCCGTACGCGGCTAGGCTCCCAAAAAGTCCCACACATGTGGTATCCCCGTACTCAGGAGAAGCAGCAGAATGTATTTTGGGGTGTAATTTCACATATGCCCATGGCATGTGTGAGCAATATATCATTTAGTGACAACTTTGTGCAAAAAAAAAAAAGTTTGTCATATTCCCGCAACTTGTGGCAAAATATAAAATATTCCATGGACTGAACATGCCTCTCAGTAAATAGCTTGGGGTGTCTACTTTCCAAAATGGGGTCATTTGGGGGGGTTTTGTGCTAATTTGGCATTTTATGGCCTTCGAAACTGTGATAGGTAGTGAGGAGTGAAATCAAAAATTTGCGCCCTTAGAAATCCTGAAGGCGGTGCTTGGTTTCCGGGGTCCCGTACGTGGCTAGGCTCCTAAAAAGTCCCACACATGTGGTATCCCCGTACTCAGGAGAAGCAGCAGAATGTATTTTGGGGTGCAATTCCACATATAACCATGGCATGTGTGAGCAATATATCATTTAGTGACAACTTTTTGTAATTTTTTTTTTTTTTTTGTCATTATTCAATCACTTGGGACAAAATAAAAAAATATTCAATGGGCTCAACATGCCTCTCAGCAATTTCCTTGGGGTGTCTACTTTCCAAAATGGGGTCATTTGGGGGGGTTTTGTACTGCCCTGCCATTTTAGCACCTCAAGAAATGAGATAGGCAGTCATAAATTTAAAGCTGCGTAAATTTCAGAAAATGTACCCTAGTTTGTAAACGCTATAACTTTTGCGCAAACCAATAAATATACGCTTATTGACATTTTTTTTACTAAAGACATGTGGCTGAATACATTTTGGCCTAAATGTATGACTAAAATTGAGTTTATTCGATTTTTCTTATAACAAAAAGTAGAAAATATCATTTTTTTTCAAAATTTTCGGTCTTTTTCTGTTTATATCGCAAAAAATAAAAATCGCAGAGGCAATCAAATACCATTAAAAGAAAGCTCTATTTGTGGGAAGAAAAGGACGCAAATTTCGTTTGGGTACAACATTGCATGTCCGCACAATTTACAGTTAAAGCAGCGCAGTGCCGAATCCCAAAAACAGGCTTGGTCCTAATGGCCCGAAATGGTCCGGGGCTTAAGTGGTTAAGCACCGCACATTTTGCTTACGGAATCAGGGCAGTGGAAGTTTTGTTGTGGAAGAATCTAGTGATGCTCCGAGGTGCTGAATGACTGCTGAAACTGTCACACCTAGGTTTTCTGCAAGTTAACAAGTTGCCATGGTAGCAAGCACAATAAGAAGATACAGTTGTGCTCATAAGTTTACATACCCTGGCAGAATTTATGATTTATTGGCCATTTTTCGGAGAATATGAATAACACAAAAACTTTTCTTTTACTCATGGTTAGTGTTTGGCTGAAGCCATTTATTATCAATCAACTTGTTTACTCTTTTTAAATGATAATGACAACAAAAACTACCCAAATGACCCTGATCAAAAGTTTACATACCCCAGTTCTTAATACGGTGTATTGGTCCCTTTAACATCAATGACAGGTTGAAGTCTTTTGTGGTATTTGTGGATGAGGCTCTTTATCTTCTCAGATGGTAAATCTGCCCATTCCTCTTGGCAAATAGTCTCCAATACCTGTAAATTCTTGGGCTGTCTTGCATGAACTGCACATTTGAGATCTCCCCGGGGTGGCTCAATGATATTGAGGTCTGGAGACTGAGATGGCCACTCCAGAACCTTCACTTTATTCTGCTGTAGCCAATGACAGGTCGACTTGGCCTTGTGTTTTGGATCATTATCATGTTGGAATGTCCAAGTACATCCCATGTGCAGCTTCCTGCTGGCTGATGAATGCAAATGTTCCTCCAATTTTTTGATAACATACTGCATTCATCTTGCCATCAATTTTGACCAAATTTCATATGCCTTTGTAGCTCACACATCCCCAAAATATCAGCGATCCACCTCCGTGTTTCACAGTAGGAATGGTGTACCTTTCATCATAGGCCTTGTTGACTCCTCTCCAAATGAAGCGTTTATGGTTGTGGTCAAAAAGCAAAATTTTGGTCTTATCACTCCAAATGACTTTGTGCCAGAAGGTTTGAGGTTTGTCTCTGTGCTGTTTTGCGTATTGTAAGCGGGTTACTTTGTGGCATTTGCATAGTAATGGCTTTCTTCTGGCAACTCGACCATGCAGCCCATCTTTCTCCAAGTGCCTCCTTATTGTGCATTTGGAAACAGCCACACCACATGTTTTCAGAGAGTCCTGTATTTCACCTGAAGTTATTTTGGGGTTTTTCTTTGCATCCCAAACAATTTTCCTGGCAGTTGTGGCTGAAATTTTAGTTGGTCTACCTGACCTTGGTTTGGTTTCAACAGAACCCCTCATTTTCCACGTCTTAATTAGAGTTTGAACACTGCTGATTGGCATTCTCAATTCCTTGGATATCTTTTTATATCCCTGTAGCGGGTAGGTACCTTTCAGTATGCTGATTCGGGTGGAGACATCAGTGATGTTCAGTTCCCTGTGGCCCAGCAGGTGGTGCTGTCACCATGGGCCGGGGTTGAACCATCACTGGAGTGACGTACCCTTTTTGGTCTCTCGCGGCTGTTGTACGGCGGGGCGGGGAACCCGCTGTGCTGGCTGGGAGAGGCTATAAAGAGGGCGGACGTCTTCGCCACGAGGTCCGAGTCCCAGGCACCTTTAGCCTGAGGGCTGCTGTCCAGCGGTCGGTGTCCAGGCGGCCTAGGCCTGGACACGTGGAGTTCGGGAGTCACCCCAGACACCCTCGGTCTGGGGTGAGGTGCATCATTTAGGCCTGGGGCCCAGCTTCTTCCACTGGGACCCGCCCGGGAGGAATCGTCCTAAGGCACCCACAGAATCGGGTGTCTAAATCCAGGCGTAAGGGACCGAGCAGGTGACCTTCCCGTAGATCTGGTGCAGCAGATTGCCAGTGCCGGGACAGGGCCTCCGGAGACCGTCGGGATGGATGTCCTCGCCAAACAGGGGCCATATTCACACGGAAGGTGGTCCATGTTCTAAGGTCGGTGGCAGAGACCGCTACTCATGGTCAGTGGCAAAGACTGTTACTTAGGCCTGTGGCAGGGGCCCCAAATAGTTCACCCGGTAGGTGGCAGCTACCAACTTAACGGTCGGTGGCAGAGACCGTGCGCCAGGCCTATCCGCACGAGAAAGGGATAGGAGAGTTCATTGTGCCTGGGCCTACTCGTATCCACATCCCTGTCTGTCTGTTATGGAAGTTCAACTGAGTATGTTCATTCTGGTATTGAAGAAATAAAGGAGTGTTGAACTTTTGAATGGTGTGGGGCTCTATTACTGGCAGATACACCTCCATGGAAGAAGCGGAGGCTCCATATGCAGAATGCAGACCCGAAGGTAATCTAAAGAGACTTTGCTCAAACCTCATATACATGTCAGGGGAGAGCTGGGCGTAGTGTCCTGCACTCTCTCCTCCAGAGTACCCCTAGACAACAGCCAAGAACAACCGATACAAGAGAGAGAGAGTGAGGCCGCTACATCCCTTTCCTGTTTTATACAGTTCAACTACCCTTTCCCGCAGATCCTTTGACAATTCTTTTGCTTTCCCCATGACTCAGAATCCAGAAACGTCAGTACAGCACTGGATGAAAGATGCAAGGGTCTGTCTGGAGTCCAGAAACTCATTGATCTTTTTTTTACACACACACTAATTACAGGTGAGCCATTCAAACCCCTTTGTGTCAACTTGTGTGCCTGTTATCAGGCTAAAATCACCAGGGTATGTAAACTTTTGATCAGGGTCATTTGGGTAGTTTCTGTTGTGATTATGATTTAAAAAGAGTAAACACAGTTGATTGATAATAAATGGCTTCAGCCAAGCACTAACCATGAGTGAAAGAAAAGTTTTTGTGTTATCATTTATATTGTCTGAAAAATGGCCAAGAAATCATAAATTCTGCCAGGGTGTGTAAACTTATGAGCACAACTGTACAAGGGTCTAAAGAAATCCTTAAAGCACAACTCCAGTCCAAACAATTATTTTGTTTAGAATAGATTAGGGAAGGTTAGGTCCGTACATCTGTGACATTTGAGACAGGCAGAAAAGATGACTCTGCGAGTTTTTCACCCTTCCTAACTCTATTCAAATAAAATTACAAAAAAATACTATTGTTTCTGTACTTTTTAAAACGCAGTGAGGGGAATTTATCAAAACTGGAGCAACCAATCAGCTTCTATATTTTATCTTCAAAGCTTAACTGAACAAACTGAAGATGGAAGCAGATTGGTTGCTATACACAGCTGTTCCAGATTCTGTCTGCTTCAGTTTTGATAAATTCCCTCTATAGATTGAGTAGGAAGGAGTAAGCTTAGCCATTAGTCCACATTTACATGGCAGTTTATCTGTGGCCAGTGGCAAGGGCAGCCAATTTTGGGGCCCCTTACACAGCTTTAGGCCTGGGCCCCCCGGGGCCCGACCCCAACATTCCCCAGGGCCCGCCCACTGGTCGTCCCACCGAATCGGCCCACTGGCCATCCCACCGAGACGAGTTGTGGAGACTGGAGGGATGAATGGTGCTCGGCGGGGGTGGGGATGTGTTGTGGAGACAGGAGGGATGGATAGTGCTCGGCGTGGGTGGGGATGCGTGCGCTGTGGAGACTGGAGGGATGGATGGTACTCGTGTGGGTGGGGATGTGCAGTGGAGACTGAAGGGATGGATGGTGCTGAGCGTGGGTGGAGATGCGTGCATTGTGGAGACTAGAGGGAAGGATGGGGCTCGGCGTGGGTGGGGATGTGTTGTGGAGACTGGAGGGATAGATGGTGCTGGGCGTGGGTGGGGATGCGTGCATTGTGGAGACTAGAGGGATGGATGGTCCTTGGCGTGGCTGGGGATGTGTTGTGGAGACTGGAGGGATAGATGGTGCTGGGCGTGGGTGGGGATGCCCGCGTTGTGGAGTCTGGAGGGATGGATGGTGCTCGGTGTGGGTGGGGATGTGTTGTGGAGACTGGAGGGATGGATGGTGCTGGGCGTGGTTGGGGATGCGTGCGTTGTGGAGTCTGGAGGGATGGATGGTGCTCGGTGTGGGTGGGGATGTGTTGTGGAGACTGGAGGGATGGATGGTGCTGGGTGTGGGTGGGGATGCGTGCGTTGTGGAGACTGGAGGGATGGATAGTGCTCGGCGTGGGTGGGGATGCGTGCATTGTGGAGACTGGAGGGAGGGATGGTGCTCGCGTAGGTGGGGATGCGTGCGTTGTGGAGATTGGAGGGATGGACGGTGCTCGCGTAGGTGGGGATGCGTGCGTTGTGGAGACTGGAGTGATGGATGGTGCTCGAGCTGGGTGGGGATGGGTGCGTTGTGGAGACTGAAGGGAATGAAGATGATTGAGTTGCATTGTGAAAATGGATGAGGATAGTGAAGAGGCGGGCAGCGGGCTCTCCAAAATGTAACTCATTTGCACCCACAGAGTCATCCATTTTCACAATGCAAATCAATTATAGGCAGCTAGTCAGCCTAAGGGTGTCCCATCCAAGAAGAAGGAAATAAATAAAGTCCCACTAAAATCTACAGGCAGCACAGGGGGCACAGTCAGCAGCACACATTACATTTTTGCGACTTACCCTCCATGCTGCACTCTCCGATCTGTTATTGCTGTCTGTGTCCATGTGCACCGTCGAAGAGCTGGCCCCTGTCTCTATCCTGGCCAATCACAGTCCGAGCAAACCCTGCAGCAGCCATCAGGCTCTGCCTCTGCAGGGAATAGATGAACAGAGAGCACTGGCTGCGATCACCTGCTGCTGGGGATGTAGATGTTAACACTGCCAACTAGTGATGAGCCGAACACCCCCGGGTTCGGTTCGCACCAGAACCCGCGAACGGACCGAAAGTTCGTACGAACATTAGAACCCTATTAAATACAATGGATGCGAACGTTCGAATTCTAAAGTGCTAATTATAACAACTATTATGCATGTTATTGTCCTAAAAAGGGTTTGGGAACCCGGGTTCTGCACCAGGGGACATGTATCAATGCAAAAAGAAGTTTTAAAAACGGTCGTTTTTCGGGAGCAGTCATTTTAATGATGCATAAAGTGAAAAAAAAAAGTCAAATATTCCTTTAAATATCGTACCTGGGGGGTGTCTAAAGTATGCCTGTGAAGTGCCACGTGTTTCCCGTGTTTAGAACTGTCCCTGCACAAAATGACACTTCTAAAGGAAAAAAAAGCCATTTAAAACTGCTTGCGGCTTTAATGTAATGTCTGGTCCCGGTAATATGGATGAAAATCTTTAAGAAAAATGGCATAGCTACCCCATGACCCCCCCCCCCTACCCCAGCCCATTACCAGCCCCTTTGGGTCTTGTATGGATATTAAGGGGAACCCCGCACATAAAATAAAAAAGGCCCTATATACTCTGAACAGCCGTATACAGGCGGTGCATACAAGACAGGGACTGTAGGTTTGTTCTTATGTAGAATGTGTTTGTAATTTTGAACAGGTACATTGTTGAAGTGTAGCTCCAGCCCAAAAATCTATTTTTAAACTTTTTGGAAAACATAGGTAAGGGTTATCACCCCTGTAACATTTGTTTTGCTGTCTGTGCCCCTGTTCAGAACATTTCACCTCACTTTCCGTCCCAATGACAACTGTTTTTGAAATGTGGTGTTTTTCTTGAAACAAGGATTGCTGATAAAGCATCAGTACAGAGGAGACACCTTTCTCCCATATTTATTCTTACAGGAGAGAATTTTCCTTCCTAGTGGTAGATTTCCTCTCACTTTCTGTTGTCTTCTTGCGTTTGCAAGTAGGAGTCGTTTGTAAGTTGGATGTTTGAAAGTAGGGACCTGCCGTATATACTCTGCAGAAATAGGCCCCTTAGTTGTTGGTGTTGGCACAACACTGTAAGCACTCACAGTTACTCTTGGTTGGTGCTGGAACGCCCTGCTGTCAACTATTATATCAGGAATTTTAATTACATATAATTGTTGAACAGTGGTAGTAAAAATTGGGCCTTTGATGGTGGTGCTGGTGCCACAACACTGTAAGCCCTGACAGTTACTCTTGGTGGGTGCAGCAATGGGCCCTGCTGTGAATTATTAGATCAAGAATTGTAATTGCATGCCCCTGTTGAACAGGGGCTGAAAAATTGGGCCTTAGGCACTGGTGGCACAACACTACAACCCCTCACAGATACTGTACTTGGAGCACAGCAATGAGCCCTGTTGCAAAGTATTGCTTCAAAAATTGTAATGACACGCCCCTGTTAAACAGGGGCTGAAAAATTGGGCCTTAGGCACTGGTGGCACAACACTACAACCCCTCACAGATACTGTACTTGGAGCACAGCAATGAGCCCTGTTGCAAAGTATTGCTTCAAAAATTGTAATGACACGCCCCTGTTAAACAGGGGCTGAAAAATTGGGCCTTAGGCACTGGTGGCACAACACTACAACCCCTCACAGATACTGTACTTGGAGCACAGCAATGAGCCCTGTTGCAAAGTATTGCTTCAAAAATTGTAATGACACGCCCCTTTTAAACAGGGGCTGAAAAATTGGGCCTTAGGCACTGGTGCCACAACACTCCAACCCCTCACAGATACTGTACTTGGAGCACAGCAATGAGCCCTATGGCAAATTATTGCTAAAAAAATTGTAATTACACGCCCCTGTAAAACAGGGGCTGAAAAATTGGGCCTTAGCCACTGGTGGCGGCACCCATAAACAAAAATGATCTTCCAAGCTATCATCATCAATCGTATCATTGAGGACTCGGAGGAGGAGGATAGCCAGTCAACATAACAGCACAGGCACTCAGCATCAGCATCAGTCTTGAAGGGATGTGACATGTTAAAATCAATTAGTCTGTTATATCAGCATCAGGTGTGTGGTAGCTGGTGGTGATCCAAGACTGGTTCATCTTGATGAAAGTCAGTCGATCAACCGAGTCGGTGGACAGGCGCACCCTGTGATCCGTGACAAATCCTCCAGCAGCACTGAATGTGCGTTCCGAAAGAACGCTGGATGCAGGACAGGCCAGTAGCTCAATTGCATACTGTGCAAGCTCTGGCCAGTGATCCATCCTCAAGACCCAGTAAGCCAGAGGATTTTCGGTGGGGAAGGTGTCCAAGTCTGACCTTGCCCCTAGATATTCCTGCACCATGTTTATCAGACGCTGGCGATGGTTGCTGGAACCGATCATACTTTGGGGCTGCGGACTAAAGAATTGTCTGAACGCATCGGTCAGACGGCCACCTTCCCCACCGCTCCTTCTTTGACTGGCCGAAGCCTCAGCAACTCGTTGTCCAGGACCAGGAGTTTGTAACCTCCCAGTCTCTGGGAACGCGTTGCACAGACCTTTCTGCAAGGCCTCCCGGAGTTGTCTCATCCTCTGCTCCCTCTGCGACGGTAACATAAGGTCCGCAACCTTACCCTTGTACCGTGGATCAAGGAGAGTGGCCAGCCAGTAATGGTCCCTCTCCTTGATCCGAAGAATACGAGGATCCTTCCGCAGACTTTGCAGGATCAGGGAGGCCATGCAGCGTAGGTTTGCTGAGGCATTCGCTCCGGAGTCCTCTGGGTCACTAAGGACGACATGATCCGCAGCCACCTCCTCCCAGCCACGTACAAGTCCACTGGTTTCTTGGGACTGTAAATCATCCCTAAAAGACTGCTGCTGATGATGCTGAGTGCCAGCCTCCACCTCCATGCTGACACAATCCTCCTCCTCCTCCTCCTCCTCCTCCTCCTCTTCCTGTGCGATGGGTGGGACAGAAGGAACACTGTCTGGGTAAAGGGGGCCTTGAGAGGCAAGGAAGTCCTCCTCTTCCTGCCTCTGTTCTGCCTCAAGTGCCCTGTCCATTATTCCACGCAGCGTGTGCTCCAACAGGTGGACAAGAGGTACAGTGTCACTGATGCATGCACTGTCACTGCTCACCATCCTCGTGGCCTCCTCAAATGGTGCCAGGACAGTGCATGCATCCCTGATCATGCCCCACTGGCGTGGAGAAAAAAACCCAAGCTCCCCTGACCCTGTCCTGGTGCCGTAGTCGCACAGGTACTCATTGATGGCCCTCTGCTGCGTGTGCAGCCGCTGCAGCATGGCCAACGTTGAGTTCCACCTGGTGGGCATGTCACATATAAGGCGGTTCTTGGGCAGGTTCAACTCCTTTTGCAGCTCAGCCAGGCGAGCACTGGCATTATAAGATCTGCGGAAATGCACACAGACTTTCCTGGCCTGCCTCAGGACATCCTGTAAGCCCGGGTACCTGCCCAAGAACCGCTGCACCACCAGGTTAAGGACGTGAGCCACACAGGGCACATGGGTCAGTTGTCCCTGTCGGAGGGCGGAGAGGAGGTTTGTGCCATTGTCGCAAACCACCATTCCTGGCTTAAGCTGGCGTGGCGTCAACCACCTCTCGGCCTGGCCCTGCAGAGCAGACAGGACCTCTGCCCCAGTGTGGCTTCTGTCCCCCAAACACACCAGCGCAAGCACGGCATGGCATCTTTTTGCCTGCGTACTTGCGTAGCCCCGTGAACGGCTACGGAGCACCGCTGGTTCATAGGACAAACCACAGGAAGAGGCCATGGAGGAAGAAGAAGAGGAGGGGGTGGAGGAGAGAGGTGTGTCACAACCAGTAGTAGCATTTTGGAGGCGTGGCGGTGGAACAACCTCCAACACTACTGCACCTTGTCCTGCATCCTTCCCAGCTGCCAAAAGAGTGACCCAATGGGCCGTGAAAGAAAGGTAACGTCCCTGTCCATGCCTGCTGGACCATGAGTCAGCGGTAATATGCACCTTACCGCTGACCGCCCTGTCCAGCGAGGCCAAGACATTGCCTTCCACATGCCGGTAGAGAGCCGGAATAGCCTTCCGTGAGAAAAAGTGGCGTTTGGGAACCTGCCACTGAGGAACCGCACATTGCACAAACTCACGGAAGGGGGCCGAGTCTACCAACTGAAAAGGCAGCAGTTGAAGCGCTAGCAATTTAGCCAAGCTAGCATTCAACCGCTGGGCATGTGGATGGCTGGGAGTGAACTTCTTTCGACGGTCCAGCAGCTGGGGCAGGGAAATTTGCCTGCTAGAATCGGACGTCGGTGTACTGCTAGCAGAGTGGCCGCAAGTACTTGGCTGTGACACACCTAATTCTACACCTTCATTCCTCTCAGTGCATGTTTCAGAGAGGACTGAAGTTATAGTGGGGTTGGAGATCCCAGCTGATGCGGTGCAAGGAGAGGTCCGCTTTGTTCTTTGGTGTGGGTCTTTGAGGTAGGCTTGCCAACGAGCTGCATGGCAGGTCAACATGTCTGGTCAGGCATGTGGTACCCAAGCGGCTGATGTTTTGGCCACGCGATATACGCTTGAGACATATGTTGCAAACAGCAGCTGTGCGATCTGATGCACTAGCCTCAAAAAAGGCCCACACCAAGGAACTTTTTGAATGACGGGCAGAGGCAGCGCCCTGCACAGGCGGAGCTCTGCGGTGTGATTCCGTCGGTGTACTGCCCTTACGCTGGCCACCAAAGGGCATCCTGCCTCGTTGGAGATGTGCCTCCTCCTCATCCTCCTCCTCCTCCTCTCTCCTATTAGGCACCCACGTGGAGTCAGTGACCTCATCATCCCCTCCCTCCTCATCACTGGAGCCAATCTGGCAGTATGCTGCAGCTGCTGGAACATGACTGCCAGATTGGTGTCCTTCTTGAGCATCCCCTCTGTCTGCTCTCACGCTACTGCCTTCCTGTAGCTGGGTTTCATCATCAGACCCTTCGAAACGCTGGGCATCCTCCTGGAGCATGTACCCAACACTGTGCTCAAACAGTTCGGGGGACTCCTCAGGAGGAGGACATGGTGGGTCTAGGGAAGGAGTGACTGATGATGAGTCTGACATTGATACCAGGGAAGAGGACGCTTTGGCAGCTGCTTTGCCAGTACCCTGAGCCTGGGTGAGAGAGGATGAGGAGGAGGAGGAGGGCTTGGTCATCCACTCTACCAAGTCTTCGGCATGATGTGGCTCAACATGTCCAGCTGCCGAAAAGAAGGACAAGCGTGTCCCATGGCCATGTGCTGATGACAATGCACCGCGTCCACGACCAGCACTGTTGCCCCCAGACACAGAGCCTGCTTGCCCTCTTTTATTGCCTCCTGACTGTCTGCCTCTCCTTGTTTGCCTTCCAGACATTCTAATAGATGGCCTGCAGGGAGATGGGAAAAAAGCAATAAGGGCTACCTTCAGGTGTCCTTCTCTGTCCCTTTACTTAAGGATTTCTAAATATGGTTGAGGATGATTGCTTTTGCACAGAATAGCACAACGACAATTTCCCTGAGTGTCCAAAAAACAAGGATTTCAAAGATGGTTGATGAGGAATGCTTTAGCACACTATAGCACAAGGAGAATTCCCCTCACTTTCCTTCTTTGTCCCTAGAAACAAGGACTCGCACAGTGAAACAAACTGACAATCTCCCTACCTAGAGTTTTCTGTCCCTAGAAAAAATGTTTTTTTAAAGCACACTATAGCACAAGGAGAATTCCCCTCACTTTCCTTCTTTGTCCCTAGAAACAAGGACTCGCACAGTGAAAGAAACTGACACTCTCCCTACCTAGAGTTTTCTGTCCCTAGAAAAAATGTTTTTTTAAAGCACACTATAGCACAAGGAGAATTCCCCTCACTTTCCTTCTTTGTCCCTAGAAACAAGGACTCGCACAGTGAAAGAAACTGACACTCTCCCTACCTAGAGTTTTCTGTCCCTAGAAAAAATGTTTTTTTAAAGCACACTATAGCACAAGGAGAATTCCCCTCACTTTCCTTCTTTGTCCCTAGAAACAAGGACTCGCACAGTGAAAGAAACTGACACTCTCCCTACCTAGAGTTTTCTGTCCCTAGAAAAAATGTTTTTTTAAAGCACACTATAGCACAAGGAGAATTCCCCTCACTTTCCTTCTTTGTCCCTAGAAACAAGGACTCGCACAGTGAAAGAAACTGACACTCTCCCTACCTAGAGTTTTCTGTCCCTAGAAAAAATGTTTTTTTAAAGCACACTATAGCACAAGGAGAATTCCCCTCACTTTCCTTCTTTGTCCCTAGAAACAAGGACTCGCACAGTGAAAGAAACTGACACTCTCCCTACCTAGAGTTTTCTGTCCCTAGAAAAAATGTTTTTTTAAAGCACACTATAGCACAAGGAGAATTCCCCTCACTTTCCTTCTTTGTCCCTAGAAACAAGGAATCGCACAGTGAAAGAAACTGACACTCTCCCTACCTAGAGTTTTCTGTCCCTAGAAATTTTTTTTTTTTAAAGCACACTATAGCACAAGGAGAATTCCCCTCACTTTCCTTCTTTGTCCCTAGAAACAAGGACTCGCACAGTGAAAGAAACTGACACTCTCCCTACCTAGAGTTTTCTGTCCCTAGAAAAAATGTTTTTTTAAAGCACACTATAGCACAAGGAGAATTCCCCTCACTTTCCTTCTTTGTCCCTAGAAACAAGGACTCGCACAGTGAAAGAAACTGACACTGTCCCTACCTAGAGTTTTCTGTCCCTAGAAAAAATGTTTTTTTTAAAGCACACTATAGCACAAGGAGAATTCCCCTCACTTTCCTTCTTTGTCCCTAGAAACAAGGACTCGCACAGTGAAAGAAACTGACACTCTCCCTACCTAGAGTTTTCTGTCCCTAGAAAAAATGTTTTTTTAAAGCACACTATAGCACAAGGAGAATTCCCCTCACTTTCCTTCTTTGTCCCTAGAAACAAGGACTCGCACAGTGAAATAAACTGACACTCTCCCTACCTAGAGTTTTCTGTCCCTAGAAAAAATGTTTTTTTAAAGCACACTATAGCACAAGGAGAATTCCCCTCACTTTCCTTCTTTGTCCCTAGAAACAAGGACTCGCACAGTGAAAGAAACTGACACTCTCCCTACCTAGAGTTTTCTGTCCCTAGAAAAAATGTTTTTTTAAAGCACACTATAGCACAAGGAGAATTCCCCTCACTTTCCTTCTTTGTCCCTAGAAACAAGGACTCGCACAGTGAAAGAAACTGACACTCTCCCTACCTAGAGTTTTCTGTCCCTAGAAAAAATGTTATTTAAAGCACACTATAGCACAAGGAGAATTCCCCTCACTTTCCTTCTTTGTCCCTAGAAACAAGGACTCGCACAGTGAAAGAAACTGACACTCTCCCTACCTAGAGTTTTCTGTCCCTAGAAAAAATGTTTTTTTAAAGCACACTATAGCACAAGGAGAATTCCCCTCACTTTCCTTCTTTGTCCCTAGAAACAAGGACTCGCACAGTGAAAGAAACTGACACTCTCCCTACCTAGAGTTTTCTGTCCCTAGAAAATTTTTTTTTTTAAAGCACACTATAGCACAAGGAGAATTCCCCTCACTTTCCTTCTTTGTCCCTAGAAACAAGGACTCGCACAGTGAAAGAAACTGACACTCTCCCTACCTAGAGTTTTCTGTCCCTAGAAAAAATGTTTTTTTAAAGCACACTATAGCACAAGGAGAATTCCCCTCACTTTCCTTCTTTGTCCCTAGAAACAAGGACTCGCACAGTGAAAGAAACTGACACTCTCCCTACCTAGAGTTTTCTGTCCCTAGAAAAAATGTTTTTTTAAAGCACACTATAGCACAAGGAGAATTCCCCTCACTTTCCTTCTTTGTCCCTAGAAACAAGGACTCGCACAGTGAAAGAAACTGACACTCTCCCTACCTAGAGTTTTCTGTCCCTAGAAATTTTTTTTTTTTAAAGCACACTATAGCACAAGGAGAATTCCCCTCACTTTCCTTCTTTGTCCCTAGAAACAAGGACTCGCACAGTGAAAGAAACTGACACTCTCCCTACCTAGAGTTTTCTGTCCCTAGAAAAAATGTTTTTTTAAAGCACACTATAGCACAAGGAGAATTCCCCTCACTTTCCTTCTTTGTCCCTAGAAACAAGGACTCGCACAGTAAAACACACTGACACTCTCCCTACCTATCCTTCTCTTTCCCTAAACTAAAGGAATCCAGGTTAAGCAAGAAAGAAATAAATGTCACTGTCCCTGCCTATGCTTGTCTTTCCCTGCTCCGGAACACACTACACTAGGCCGCCGTGCTGGCGGCCTTTTATAGTGTGGGGCGTGTACTAAACACCCTCAGCAATAATTGGCCACAGGCATCCTGCCTGTGGCCAATCATTGCTCTCCTCGCTGCCGGCGCTGTGATTGGCCAAGCATGCGGGGTCACAGTGCATGCTTGGCCAATCACAGCGCCTGGATGACACTGCGATGGCGTAGTGCATTGTGGGCCGTTCGCGTCACTCGAATTTGGCGCGAACGGCCCAAATCGTTCGATCTTCGTCGAACGATCGAACAGCCGATGTTCGAGTCGAACGTATGTTCGACTCGAACACGAAGCTCATCCCTACTGCCAACCTTAAAAACTGTGTCGGCTGCTGCTCGTGCACCGTACCGACTGTGCTGGCGAAAGTGAAAGTAAAGTGTCATCTCTTTTTGTTCTCTCCTCTCTCCAGAAGCGCGCTGATTACGGGGGGCGACCGGGCCCCAGGGGACATTCGGGCCCCTTACATGTGTAATGGCTGTACCCCCCTGATGGCGGCCCTGCCAGTGGCAGACGCCAGCAAGCAAAGTAGATTAGATACTGTAGATTCTTGTCTGCGGTTGTAAGGGCTGCCTTCGCACATTGTGTGTGGACAGCTTCCGCTGTTAGCGGCGGCTGTCAGATTTGTACACTGTACAAACCAATGGCCGCCGCCACCACTGTCACATGTAACTGCTCATCTGAGCTGGCAACTGACCTTGGACACAGCCAGAGTGTGGCCACAGCTAATCAGCATCTGATTGCAGGAAACTATCAGTGAATGTAGTCTTATGGCCCATACACACGATCCGAAAATCATACAGAAAATATCCCGCTTTCGAATCGATCATACGATAATCGGATCGTTAGTACACAGCTTTCGAGAGGTGGTCACGACTAGGGATGAGCTTCGTGTTCGAGTCGAACATACGTTCGACTCGAACATCGGCTGTTCGATCGTTCGACGAAGATCGAACGATTTGGGCCGTTCGCGCCAAATTCGAGTGACGCGAACAGCCCACAATGCACTACGCCATCGCAGTGTCATCCAGGCGCTGTGATTGGCCAAGCATGCACTGTGACCCCGCATGCTTGGCCAATCACAGCGCCGGCAGCGAGGAGAGCAATGATTGGCCACAGGCAGGATGCCTGTGGCCAATTATTGCTGAGGGTGTTTAGTACACGCCCCACACTATAAAAGGCCGCCAGCACGGCGGCCTAGTGTAGTGTGTTCCGGAGCAGGGAAAGAGAAGCATAGGCAGGGACAGTGACATTTATTTTTTTCTTGCTTAACCTGGATTCCTTTAGTTTAGGGAAAGAGAAGGATAGGTAGGGAGAGTGTCAGTGTGTTTTACTGTGCGAATCCTTGTTTCTTGGGACAGGGAAGGACAGTGAGGAAATTCTCCTTGTGCTATAGTGTGCTTTAAAAAAACATTTTTTCTAGGGACAGAAAACTATAGGTAGGGAGAGTGTCAGTGTGTTTTACTGTGCGAATCCTTGTTTCTAGGGACAGGAAAGGACAGTGAGGGAATTCTCCTTGTGCTATAGTGTGCTTTAAAAAAACATTTTTTCTAGGGACAGAAAACTATAGGTAGTGTGAGGGGGTTAGCTCGGCAGCGGGTGTGTGTGACCCCCGGGATGGGCTCCCCACACAAAAACAGGCCCAGCAAACGGAGGTTGTGGTTTTCAAAATCAAAAAATAGGATTTTTATAACAGCTTACCTGTAAAATCCTTTTCTTGGAGTACATCACGGGACACAGAGCGACATAGTCATTACTAATGGGTTATATAGTTACCGTCAGGTGCTGGCACTGGCAACTTCCAAAACCGGAAGTACCCTCCCCTATATAAGCCCCTCCCATCCGGGAGCACCTCAGTTTTGTAGCAAAGCAATAAGTGTCCCCAAAGAGGGGCGGGAGCTCTGTGTCCCGTGATGTACTCCAAGAAAAGGATTTTACAGGTAAGCTGTTATAAAAATCCTATTTTCTTTCTCGTACATCACGGGACACAGAGCGACATAGTCATTACTAATGGGATGTCCTAAAGCAATGCCAAATGAGGGGGGGGATACACCATATATAAGCTGAGCGCTATCAGACATGAGGATCTTTTGCGGCCTGCAACACACTGCGCCCAAAGGCGACATCCTCCTGACTTCTAACGTCCACCTGGTAGAACCTAGTAAACGTGTGTACCGAAGACCATGTTGCGGCCTTACAGATTTGAGCCAGGGAGGCCTGGTGATGCACTGCCCATGAAGTTCCAACTGCTCTCGTGGAGTGCGCCCTAACTTTGAACGGAGGCGGTCTACTTCTCAAGCTATAGGCTTGTATTATGACCTGTCGAATCCACTTGGCTAAAGTAGATTTTGACGCTGCCTGACCCTTTCTGGGGCCTTCCGGCAGAATAAACAAAGTATCCGTTCTGCGAATCTGAGCAGTGGCTTTTAGATAAGCTTTAACTGCTCTTACTACATCCAAAGAATGCAATAACTTTTCCTCTACCGAAGTAGGCTTGGGGAAAAAAGAAGGAAGAACTACATCTTGGTTCAAATGAAAACTCGATACCACCTTAGGAAGAAAGGCTGGATGAGGACGTAACACTACTCTGTCCTTATGGATAACCAGATATGGCTCCTTACAGGACATAGCTGCTAATTCCGATACTCTTTTAGCCGAACAAATGGCTACTAGAAAAATCAATTTCCTGGTGAGAAGCACTAAGGAAATATGCTGTAATGGTTCAAATGGTTGTTTCTGTAGAACCGACAGAACCAAGTTTAGATCCCATGGACATATGGGAATATTAACCGGAGGACTAATACGCATCACTCCTTGTATAAAGGCTTTGACTAGTGAATGCGAAGCCAAGGGCCTTTGAAAAAATATTGACAAGGCCGAAATCTGACCCTTGATAGTACTCAAGGCAAGCTTCCTATCTACAGCCCATTGTAGGAAGTCCAGAATCCTACCTATTACGTATTTACGTGGATGCCATTTCTTGGCTTCACACCAGGCGATGTACGCCTTCCAGATTCTATAGTAGATCTGCCTGGATACCGGCTTCCTGGCATTGATCATGGTAGATACCACAGCATTAGAGAGCCCTCTCTTTTTTAGAATGTGGGCTTCAATAGCCAGGCCGTCAAACCTAGGGCTGGTAAGGAAGGGTGGTATATCGGTCCCTGCGAAAGCAGGTCCGGACGATGTGGGAGGGTCCAAGGACTCCCCACAGACATTTTTACAATCTCCGCGTACCATGCTCTTCGGGGCCACGCTGGAGCCACCAGAATCACTGGTTTCTTTTCTACCCTGATTCTGCGGAGTAATCGAGGTAACAATTGTGGCGGTGGGAATGCATATATCAGCTTGAACTGATCCCAAGGGAACACTAGGGCATCCGAGCCGCACGCTAGGGGATCCCTTGCCCAAGAGACAAACCTGTCCACTTTTGTGTTGAATCTGGATGCTAGCAGATCTACATCCGGTGTTCCCCACCGCTGACATATTGTCCGGAAAACCTCGGGATGAAGGGACCATTCCCCTGGGCATAATTGTTGGCGACTTAGAAAGTCCGCCTTCCAATTCTCCACCCCTGGAATGAATACCGCAGATATGGCTGGGACATATCTTTCTGCCCATCTCAGGATGTAATTTACTTCCCTTTGGGCTGCACGACTCCTGGTGCCCCCCTGACGATTGATATATGCCACTGCTGTGGCATTGTCTGACTGAACTCTGACAGGGGACCCTTGGAGTTTGGATGTCCATGCTACTAGGGCATACCGGGCTGCTCGTATCTCTAAGAGATTGATGGGCAGGGCCTTTTCCGCATCCGACCATCTGCCCTGGAGAGACCATTGCTCCAGTACTGCTCCCCAGCCTATAAGGCTGGCATCTGTAGTGACCACCTTCCAGGAAATCGGACTGAAGGATTTCCCTCTTTCCAGATTCTGGGGAACCAACCACCAGCGGAGGCTCCTGCGAACGGAAGGGGACAAGGACATTGGTAAGTCCAGAGCCTGAACTTTTTTGTTCCAGGCTGACAGTATGGCCCTTTGCAACTTCCTTGAATGGAATTGACCGTAGGGTACTGCTTCGAA
Organism: Rana muscosa; assembly: GCA_029206835.1. NCBI lineage: Eukaryota > Metazoa > Chordata > Amphibia > Anura > Ranidae > Rana > Rana muscosa. Next base: position 196,127,513 of record CM055118.1, read on the forward strand.
TGATGCCACCATTTTTCCCAGCAGCCTCATGCACAGGCGTATGGATGGCTGTCTTTTTGAACCCACTAAGTGGATCAAATCTCTCAAAGACGACCCCTTTTCTTGAGGCAAGAAAATCTTTCTCTGGTCTGAATCCAGCCTTAGCCCCAAGTATTCCAGACTTTTGACTGGTTTTAGGGCTGACTTGTCTCGGTTGATAATCCAACCGTGATATTCCAGATACTTGATTGTCTCGTGAACAACCACTTCTAGTTTTTCCACTGAGTGGTCTATCAGCAACAAGTCGTCTAGATATGCCATTATCGTTACACCTCGTGTTCTTAGATTGGCCAATAATGGGGCCAGAATTTTTGTGAACACTCTTGGTGCTGTGGCCAGACCGAAGGGTAAGGCTCTGAACTGAAAATGGCGCCCTTCTACCGCAAAGCGTAGAAATTTTTGGTGGGCTGGAAAGATGGGGATGTGCAAATAAGCATCTTTGATGTCGATCGAGGCTAACCATTCCTCCCCTTGTAGGGCAGTGGCTACCGATCGGATCGACTCCATCCGGAAAGTCCTGATATGTAGGAATTTGTTTAGCCCTTTTAGATTTAATATGGGCCTCACGTCCCCGTTTGGCTTCGGAACTGTAAAGAGGTTTGAGTAAAACCCGAACCCCCATTCTTCCAGGGGAACCTCTATAATTACTGCTTGAAGCAATAATTGTTCCAGTGCCAACAGGAGGGATCCTCTCTTCTGGGGATCCCTTGGCACGTTTGACCTTATAAAGCGGGAAGGAGGGGAGTTTTTTAACTCCAATTTGTATCCCAGATTTACTGCGGAGAGCACCCATCTGTCTCGGATCGTGTCCCGCCAGGTTTCTGTGAACAACTGAAGTCTTCCCCCCACCCGATTGGGTGGGGGCAACCCTTCATGCATTTGACTTTGGGGGAGGTTTTGTACCTCTCCTGCTCCAGGGCTTCTTGTTACCCTGCAACTGTCCCTGATTTTTACCTCCGGGATTTGACCGGGGAGGCCGTCGGAACTGTTTCACAGCCGATGTCCTAGAGACTGGAGAAGCCGGCCTCTTAAAGGAGGGACCTCTAACTCTATTTTTAACCGGCAAAAGTGTACTTTTACCGCTGGAAATTCTCTGGATATACTTGTCCAGGTCTTCCCCGAATAAGCGCTCCCCATGAAATGGGAAGCTGACCAGCAATTTTTTACAGGGAGCTTCAGCAGACCAGTTTTTGAGCCATAGAAGCCTGCGCATATGTACTACAGACAGCGTAAGGCGGGAGGCCTGATGGATTGAATCCTTTATAGCGTCCACCGCAAAGCATAAGGCTCTAGGTAGATCAGCTAGGGCAAGAGCCTGCTGATCCGGCAAGTCTCTTAAGACCTGTTTCAACTGATCCTTCACTGCTTGGCAGACCCCTATAGCTGCCACTGCTGGTTGTGTCACCAATCCTGCTGTAGAAAAAGCAGATTTCAATAATGACTCCAATTTTTTATCTATTGGGTCCTTGAACATTTGGACATTTTCCACCGGACATGTCAGTGATTTATTCACACAAGAGATGGCTGCGTCCACTGTAGGGACCTTCCATTTTCTGATGAACCTATCCTCCATGGGATAGACCACCGGAAATCTCTTGGGGGGAGTAAATATTTTGTCAGGATGCTCCCAATCCTGGTAAATGAGCCCCTCCAGTAAAGGATGGATCGGAAAGGAACAAACAGTCTGGGGAGCTTTTAGCGACCCCAACGAGGAGACAGCAGTGGAGGATGGCTCCGCAAGTGGCATTTTAAATGCTGATCGGACCATATTAGTCAGGGACTGAACCCATAACCTCTCAGCATGTGATGCTGAGAACGGCTCTTCCACTGTTGATTCCTCTACAACCGAATCAACCTCATCCTGATCCCCCTCAGGTAGGTCGACCTCTGTATGGGACTGTTGCTCTGTTAACAGGCACTCTGAGGGAGGAGACGGAGATCGAGCGCTTTTCTCCTGTGACAGGGAAGCAGCGATTAATGCTGACAATCTCTCTTCCAGTCCTCCCAGAGCTGAGGAAAAAACCTCCTCTGTTACATACACAGGAGCAGGTGAACTGAGGACAGCCACAGTACCAGGTACTCCTGGGGGTGCCCTACGGTCACTAACCTCTGATTCTTCAGGGGAGACTGGTGCAGCCAAAGCATGCCCAAGATCCTCAGAGCCCGATGGAGACCCCCTATTCCTCCTGGAATTTCTAGTCCCGGAGTTTTTAGACGGCATATTCCTAAGCCACAAAGCTGAGGTATTCCAGCCGATATACACCAGTTACTGATAATAGTCTAGCATAAATGCTGCTATAATAAACAGTTGGTGTCTACTAATGTGCCTTTCTAGGGGATGCCTGTATCAACCGCTTGCTGTATGCCTTTAAATGTTGCCAGCTCTGTCTCTGTACTTCATAGCCAGCTTACTACAATATTGTGGCTTTTTAAAACCTGCTGGGACGCCCGCACATGCGCAGAAGCGCTGCGGCGCGCACAGAGCGTCATCCCCCAGGCTCCGCCCCCTTTCCCGGCTCACCTCTATATATAGAGGCGCGTGCACGCGCACGCGCGCGGCCACGTGCGCCCTCGGCGCTAATTTCAAACATGGAAACCAGGGACAGGAGCCAGGGCCCCTCTTTGCCGCAGGCCGGGGGATGGACGAGCACTGCAACATGGCAGAGGAAGCAGTTTCCTATAGGAGAACTCACCAACTGCCTGGACTTTGCTCTCTGAGAAGAAACTAGTCCACATGACAAGAAAACATTCCACAGCGGCCTCTAGTGGACAAACACAGGTACCGCAGTCTAATATACTAAATATATATAAAAAAACTTTTTTTTTTTTTTTTTTTTTCTTGACCACCATTAAAAATTATTACATTTTTTTAGTAGTTACAGGCATGCACAGAATCTTGCGGGAATACCATTAGGTAACAGACAGAAAGACAAATTAGGCTTGGGGGTCCCCCAATAGAACCAAGTTCCTGGGGGCCCCCACTTACCTGTTCCTCGCCGCAGGACTTTGTTTGGTCCACAAAAGCCCAAACTTCACCTATCACGGCAGGCATTGTAATCAAACCTTCAGGGACCGGGTTCCCAAGGATTCCACTCCCCTGGACCTGTATAGCACCCTGCACAGAAAACATCTTGGTCGTGGGTATGACCAGAGCTCTAGATCCCAGGGTCCAGCTCTCCTAAGAGAAGCATTACAGGCAGAACCTTGCTCTTCTCTTTGCAAGGCCTGGGTACCGACCGTTTAGCTATGAAGCTTTTTTGGTCGGATCCGGAATAGCTTACTGAGGCCCAAAAGAACCTGTACGCAAGCTCAGTGAAAAACACATGTTTCTTCTTGGCCAACACCTTAGACACTGGCAAAAAACTGAGGTGCTCCCGGATGGGAGGGGCTTATATAGGGGAGGGTACTTCCGGTTTTGGAAGTTGCCAGTGCCAGCACCTGACGGTAACTATATAACCCATTAGTAATGACTATGTCGCTCTGTGTCCCGTGATGTACGAGAAAGAAAGGTGCGGTTTATTTTCTATTTACAGTGACAAAACACAGCAAAGCAAAAGAAACATAAATAAAATAAATCCTGGTCAACTTGACCTCTGACTAAACATACAGGTTTCCTAACTAACAACTGGGATCAGCCTAGTGCTGTCCTAGTCCCTAAGTCCCTGGTTTTAAATGTCCAAGCAAATAGCCACACAGGCTTTGTCTCACCGCACAGGGGTTCACTCTCCCTAGACAGTCCACACAGGTCTGGTTCCAGGCATGAGCTAACACCTAATGAATCTGGGAGTTCTTATAGAGGCCTAAATGAGCTGACAAGCTTCAGCTGGTCTCATCAACTCCCTGTCTGCACGACGCCCCACACTCTCCCTAGAGGTATGAGTCATCCATGAGCCCACTAGCCTCAGCTGGGCTTATATAACTCTCCACCTAGTTGTATAAGTCGGCGTAAAGCCTGAATCTGGGCGAAATATATCTACCCCCCTGGATGCAACCAGGTGACTTTACCTTCCTGCTGTCACATACCCCCCCCTCTTGTTTTAACCTCGGGGTTGGAACACCAGCAATCAGGCATTCATGTACTCGAGACAAAGCATCCACATTCCCCATTTGAACGCCAGGGCGATGCTTTACTGTGAAGTTGAATTCCTGGAGGGCCAGGAACCACCTATTCACTCTTCTATTTGTTTCCTTGTTTTGAGCCATCCACTTTAACGGAGCGTGATCCGTAACCATGTCAAAGTGCCTACCTAGCAGGTAGTACCGAAGGGAATCTAGAGCCCACTTCACCGCTAAACACTCCTTTTCAACGGTGGCGTAATTTACCTCATGGGACTTCAACTTCCTGCTGAGGTAAATGACTGGGTGCTCTTCCCCGTTCCAGACCTGGGACAATACTGCTCCTAACCCCACATCTGACGCATCACTTTGTACGACAAAGTCTTTAGAGAAGTCGGGTGAGTACAACACTGGCTGGCTACATAAGGCTTGTTTCAAGAATTGGAATGCTGCCTCAGCCTCGGGGGTCCATTTAATCATGACCGACCCTTTCCCCTTCGTCAGGTTGGTTAGGGGCACAGCCTTAGAAGCAAAGTGGGGAATGAATCGCCGATAATACCCAGCGATTCCCAGAAAGGCTCGTACCTGCTTCTTGCTGTTGGGACGTGGCCAACTCTGGATGGCCTCGACTTTGTTGAGTTGGGGTTTTATTACTCCCCTCCCAATGGTGTACCCAAGATATTTGGCCTCCTCCTGCCCAATGGTACACTTCTTGGGGTTAGCCGTAAACCCCGCTTCCCGAACAGAGTCCAGGACTGCTTGCACTTTTGGCAGATGTGAGGCCCAATCTGTGCTATGGACAATTACGTCATCCAGGTAAGCCGCAGCATACTTCCGATGGGGCCTCAGCATCTGGTCCATTTTCCGCTGGAATGTGGCCGGCGCATTCTGTAACCCGAACGGCATTCTTTTATATTGGAACGCCCCGTCTGGGGTTACAAATGCGGTTTTCTCTTTGGCCGACTTGGCCAGGGGGATTTGCCAATACCCTTTTGTGAGGTCAAGAGTCGTCATGTATCGGGCTGTTCCCAGCCGGTCGATCAACTCATCTATACGTGGCATGGGGTAGGTGTCAAATTTTGTAACTTTGTTCAACTGACGAAAATCGTTACAAAATCGCCAGCTCCCATCTGGTTTAGGCACCAACACAATGGGACTAGACCAATCACTTTGGGACTCCTCTATCACCCCTAAGTTCAGCATTTTCTGTACTTCCTCCCGTATTGCCTCCCGTCGGGCCTCTGGGATCCGATAGGGTTTTAACTTCACCCTTTCACCGGGCGGGGTAATGATGTCATGCTCTACCCCAGATGTTTGTCCCGGCAGCTCAGAGAATACCTCCTTGTTGCGAAGCACAAACTCCTTAACCTCCTGTTGTTGGGGTTGTGACAAGGTGGCTGCTATTCCAACCTCAGGAATCACGCAACCAGTTTGAGCTGGTGATCAAGTGTCTGCGACTAGGGACTCTCTATCCCTCCAGGCTTTCAACAGATTAACGTGATAGATCTGTTCGGGCTTTCGCCTTCCTGGTTGTCTGACCTTGTAATTCACTTCGCTCACTTTTTCCATTATCTCATAGGGGCCTTGCCATTTGGCAAGGAATTTACTTTCAACCGTAGGGACAAGTACCAGTATCCTATCCCCCGGGGAAAAGGTACGGGTCTTGGCTCCACGGTTGTACACTCTCTGCTGTGCTAACTGCGCTTGGGCCAAATGTTCCTTCACGATGGGCATTACCTGTGCAATTCGGTCTTGCATCAGGGCGACATGCTCAATCACACTCCTGTGGGGAGAACTCTCACTTTCCCAAGTTTCCTTGGCAATATCCAACAGCCCTCTTGGGTGTCTCCCATACAGTAACTCAAAGGGGGAGAATCCCGTAGAGGATTGGGGCACCTCCCTAATAGCAAACATCAGATAAGGAAGTAGACAGTCCCAATGCTTTCCATCTCTATCCACCACTTTCTTCAACATTTGTTTTAGGGTTTTGTTGAATCTTTCAACCAGCCCATCGGTTTGGGGGTGATACACAGATGTACGTAATTGCGTCACTTTGAACAATTTACACAGCTCCTTCATAACCCGGGACATAAAGGGTGTACCTTAGTCCGTAAGCAGTTCTTTACAAATACCCACCCGGCTAAACACAAGAGATAGCTCTTTGGCTATGGTTTTGGCCGAGGTATTTCGGAGAGGGATCGCTTCTGGATAACGGGTGGCATAGTCCATTATAACTAATATGTACTGGTGCCCCCTAGCGGACTTGATTATAGGCCCTACCAAATCCATGGCGATCCTCTCAAACGGGACCTCAATGATGGGTAGAGGGACCAGCGGGCTACGGAAATGTGGCATCGGGGCCGACCTCTGACACACAGGGCAGGAGGAACAATAATTTTCTATGTCCTTCATCACCCCCGGCCAATAGAATCTCTGTAATACCCTCTCTCGGGTTTTCTCTGTCCCCAGATGACCTCCAAGAATGTGCCCATGGGCCAACTCCAACACCAACTTCCTGTAAGGTTTGGGCACCACAAGCTGCTCAACGGTTTCTTCTGCCCTTTTTGCCACCCGATACAGTAGGTCCTTCTCTACGCTGAAGTATGGGTAAGTGCAGGTATTATCTGGGTTCACTAACTCGCCATCTATTTTCACTACGTTTTCCCGTGCCTTTATTAGGGCGGGGTCTTTCAACTGTTCTGTGGCAAAGTTTTCCCTGTGAACCTCAAGATCAGAAAACTCCACAGACGGTAGGTTTTCGTCTGAGGAGGTGGGCTCCTCTCCAGTTTCTTGAGTCTCCCCTGCCAATACTGATAAGGGAAATTCCGGAGAGTCCTCACCACTCTCAGGGGAGTTCTGGCTATCACATTACTGGTACATAGGGGCACCAGTGGGGGGCTCAGGATCATCCCACAGTTCCCAGAACTTCGGAAAATCCCTTCCCACAATGGTGTCATGCGGTAACTGAGATACTAAGCCCACTGGATGAGAGAGGGTACCTTTGGGGGTCTCGAAACACACTGTAGTCACTGGATACTCTCGGGTGTCCCCATGCACACAAATAACAGCTACCTTGCTATTCCCAAAGACCTCTGTTTTAACTAACTCAGCCTTTATCAGGGTCACAAGGCTACCTGAATCCAGCAATACCACAACATTTCTACCATTAACACACATTTTGCATAAATGTTTCTCAGTTCCTCGAATGGCAGTGCATGCGACTGTCGCACACAGCGACTGACGTCTGCCCGTCAGAAAGTCACACTGCATGGGTTCCTCCACAACCGGGCAATTGGCTGCAATATGTCCCGCTTGCCGGCAGCGGTAGCAAACGATCCTTCTTGCCGCCTCTTGAGCCGCTGATTTCCCAGGCTGTTCTCGCCAAACTTGGGGTAGAGCTCCCACCCTCTCACTCTCTCCACCCTCACCCCTTGGAATCCTCTTATCCGCCCCTGGGGATGGTCTGGTCTTAGGGTGGAAAGTCCGAGAGTCTCTGGAAGAGGCCGTCAGGTTCTCTGTAGCCAAGTATTTCTCCACACGATCCACAAGACCATCGGCCGTCTCTGGGTCTCCATGGCTTACCCACTTTTGGATGGCAGTAGGAAGAGCTCTCAAAAACCGATCCATTACAACACGTTCCACAATCTTTGGTGCGGACAAAGTCTCTGGCTGTAGCCACTTTCTGCTCAGGTGAATGAGATCATACATTTGAGACCTGGGGGGTTTTCCAAGCTGGAAAGTCCAGTTATGCACACGCTGAGCCCGGACAGCCTGGGTGACACCCAGCCTTGCCAAAATTTCAGCTTTTAGCATCACATAGTCTTTTGCTTGGTTAGACTCTAGGTCATAGTAAGCTTTCTGCGATTCACCAGTTAACAGAGGAGCCACCAGTCCAGCCCACTGCTCCTCAGGCCACTTTTCTCTTTCAGCGGTCCTTTCAAATGTGGTCAAAAATACCTCTGGATCATCCTCTCCAGTCATTTTTGTCAATAAACGACTCACCCCAAAGGACGCGGTATTAGTGGGACGGCTTTCCTCACTGGTCTGCGGACGTTGCTGCATTACTGCTTCCATTTGTTGTAGTCTCTGCTCTTGCTTCTGTAACAGGTCTATGAAGCGGGCCTCAGATTGCTGCTGGGCTTGTTGCTGAGCTTCCAGACTCTGTTGGTGAGCTTGCTGCTGGGCTGCAAGGCTCCTTTGCAAACCTGCATTTGTCTACTGTTGATTGGCATTTGCTAGAGCCAGCTGTTTCAGTATCTCCTCCATGCTGGCTTAAAAAAAACTGCCCGCATTCTCCATCAACTGTGAGGGGGTTAGCTCGGCAGCGGGTGTGTGTGACCCCCGGGATGGGCTCCCCACACAAAAACAGGCCCAGCAAACGGAGGTTGTGGTTTTCAAAATCAAAAAGGTGCGGTTTATTTTCTATTTACAGTGACAAAACACAGCAAAGCAAAAGAAACATAAATAAAATAAATCCTGGTCAACTTGACCTCTGACTAAACATACAGGTTTCCTAACTAACAACTGGGATCAGCCTAGTGCTGTCCTAGTCCCTAAGTCCCTGGTTTTAAATGTCCAAGCAAATAGCCACACAGGCTTTGTCTCACCGCACAGGGGTTCACTCTCCCTAGATAGTCCACACAGGTCTGGTTCCAGGCATGAGCTAACACCTAATGAATCTGGGAGTTCTTATAGAGGCCTAAATGAGCTGACAAGCTTCAGCTGGTCTCATCAACTCCCTGTCTGCACGACGCCCCACACTCTCCCTAGAGGTATGAGTCATCCATGAGCCCACTAGCCTCAGCTGGGCTTATACAACTCTCCACCTAGTTGTATAAGTCGGCGTAAAGCCTGAATCTGGGCGAAATATATCTACCCCCCTGGATGCAACCAGGTGACTTTACCTTCCTGCTGTCACAGTAGGAAGAGTGTCAGTTTCTTTCACTGTGATAATCCTTGTTTCTAGGGACAGGGAAGGAAAGTGAGGGAAATTCTCCTTGTGCTATAGTGTGCTTTAAAAAAACATTTTTTCTAGGGACAGAAAACTATAGGTAGGGAGAGTGTCAGTGTGTTTTACTGTGCGAATCCTTGTTTCTAGGGACAGGGAAGGACAGTGAGGGAATTCTCCTTGTGCTATAGTGTGCTTTAAAAAAACATTTTTTCAAGGGACAGAAAACTATAGGTAGGAAGAGTGTCAGTTTCTTTCACTGTGATAATCCTTGTTTCTAGGGACAAAGAAGGAAAGTGAGGGAAATTCTCCTTGTGCTATAGTGTGCTTTAAAAAAACATTTTTTCTAGGGACAGAAAACTATAGGTAGGGAGAGTGTCAGTGTGTTTTACTGTGCGAATCCTTGTTTCTAGGGACAGGGAAGGACAGTGAGGGAATTCTCCTTGTGCTATAGTGTGCTTTAAAAAAACATTTTTTCTAGGGACAGAAAACTATAGGTAGGGAGAGTGTCAGTGTGTTTTACTGTGCGAATCCTTGCCTTGTTTCTAGGGACAGGGAAGGACAGTGAGGGAATTCTCCTTGTGCTATAGTGTGCTTTAAAAAAACATTTTTTCTAGGGACAGAAAACTATAGGTAGGAAGAGTGTCAGTTTCTTTCACTGTGATAATCCTTGTTTCTAGGGACAAAGAAGGAAAGTGAGGGAAATTCTCCTTGTGCTATAGTGTGCTTTAAAAAAACATTTTTTCTAGGGACAGAAAACTATAGGTAGGAAGAGTGTCAGTTTCTTTCACTGTGATAATCCTTGTTTCTAGGGACAGGGAAGGAAAGTGAGGGAAATTCTCCTTGTGCTATAGTGTGCTTTAAAAAAACATTTTTTCTAGGGACAGAAAACTATAGGTAGGGAGAGTGTCAGTGTGTTTTACTGTGCGAATCCTTGTTTCTAGGGACAGGGAAGGACAGTGAGGGAATTCTCCTTGTGCTATAGTGTGCTTTAAAAAAACATTTTTTCAAGGGACAGAAAACTATAGGTAGGAAGAGTGTCAGTTTCTTTCACTGTGATAATCCTTGTTTCTAGGGACAAAGAAGGAAAGTGAGGGAAATTCTCCTTGTGCTATAGTGTGCTTTAAAAAAACATTTTTTCTAGGGACAGAAAACTATAGGTAGGGAGAGTGTCAGTGTGTTTTACTGTGCGAATCCTTGTTTCTAGGGACAGGAAAGGACAGTGAGGGAATTCTCCTTGTGCTATAGTGTGCTTTAAAAAACATTTTTTCTAGGGACAGAAAACTATAGGTAGGAAGAGTGTCAGTTTCTTTCACTGTGATAATCCTTGTTTCTAGGGACAAAGAAGGAAAGTGAGGGAAATTCTCCTTGTGCTATAGTGTGCTTTAAAAAAACATTTTTTCTAGGGACAGAAAACTATAGGTAGGGAGAGTGTCAGTGTGTTTTACTGTGCGAATCCTTGTTTCTAGGGACAGGGAAGGATAGTGAGGGAATTCTCCTTGTGCTATAGTGTGCTTTAAAAAAACATTTTTTCTAGGGACAGAAAACTATAGGTAGGAAGAGTGTCAGTTTCTTTCACTGTGATAATCCTTGTTTCTAGGGACAAAGAAGGAAAGTGAGGGAAATTCTCCTTGTGCTATAGTGTGCTTTAAAAAAACATTTTTTCTAGGGACAGAAAACTATAGGTAGGATGAGTGTCAGTTTCTTTCACTGTGATAATCCTTGTTTCTAGGGACAGGGAAGGAAAGTGAGGGAAATTCTCCTTGTGCTATAGTGTGCTTTAAAAAAACATTTTTTCTAGGGACAGAAAACTATAGGTAGGGAGAGTGTCAGTGTCTTTTACTGTGCGAATCCTTGTTTCTAGGGACAGGGAAGGACAGTGAGGGAATTCTCCTTGTGCTATAGTGTGCTTTAAAAAAACATTTTTTCTAGGGACAGAAAACTATAGGAAGGAAGAGTGTCAGTTTCTTTCACTGTGATAATCCTTGTTTCTAGGGACAAAGAAGGAAAGTGAGGGAAATTCTCCTTGTGCTATAGTGTGCTTTAAAAAAACATTTTTTCTAGGGACAGAAAACTATAGGTAGGGAGAGTGTCAGTTTCTTTCACTGTGATAATCCTTGTTTCTAGGGACAGGGAAGGACAGTGAGGAAAATTCTCCTTGTGCTATAGTGTGCTTTAAAAAAACATTTTTTCTAGGGACAGAAAACTATAGGTAGGAAGAGTGTCAGTTTATTTCACTGTGATAATCCTTGTTTCTAGGGACAGGGAAGGACAGTGAGGGAAATTCTCCTTGTGCTATAGTGTGCTAAAGCATTCCTCATCAACCATCTTTGAAATCCTTGTTTTTTTGGACAGTCAGGGAAATTGTCGTTGTGCTATTCTGTGCAAAAGCAATCATCCTCAACCATATTTAGAAATCCTTAAGTAAAGGGACAGAGAAGGACACCTGAAGGTAGCCCTTATTGCTTTTTTCCCATCTCCCTGCAGGCCATCTATTAGAATGTCTGGAAGGCAAACAAGGAGAGGCAGACAGTCAGGAGGCAATAAAAGAGGGCAAGCAGGCTCTGTGTCTGGGGGCAACAGTGCTGGTCGTGGACGCGGTGCATTGTCATCAGCACATGGCCATGGGACACGCTTGTCCTTCTTTTCGGCAGCTGGACATGTTGAGCCACATCATGCCGAAGACTTGGTAGAGTGGATGACCAAGCCCTCCTCCTCCTCCTCATCCTCTCTCACCCAGGCTCAGGGTACTGGAAAAGCAGCTGCCAAAGCGTCCTCTTCCCTGGTATCAATGTCAGACTCATCATCAGTCACTCCTTCCCTAGACCCACCATGTCCTCCTCCTGAGGAGTCCCCCGAACTGTTTGAGCACAGTGTTGGGTACATGCTCCAGGAGGATGCCCAGCGTTTCGAAGGGTCTGATGATGAAACCCAGCTACAGGAAGGCAGTAGCGTGAGAGCAGACAGAGGGGATGCTCAAGAAGGACACCAATCTGGCAGTCATGTTCCAGCAGCTGCAGCATACTGCCAGATTGGCTCCAGTGATGAGGAGGGAGGGGATGATGAGGTCACTGACTCCACGTGGGTGCCTAATAGGAGAGAGGAGGAGGATGAGGAGGAGGCACATCTCCAACGAGGCAGGATGCCCTTTGGTGGCCAGCGTAAGGGCAGTACACCGACGGAATCACACCGCAGAGCTCCGCCTGTGCAGGGCGCTGCCTCTGCCCGTCATTCAAAAAGTTCTTTGGTGTGGGCCTTTTTTGAGGCTAGTGCATCAGATCGCACAGCTGCTGTTTGCAACATATGTCTCAAGCGTATATCGCGTGGCCAAAACATCAGCCGCTTGGGTACCACATGCCTGACCAGACATATGTTGACCTGCCATGCAGCTCGTTGGCAAGCCTACCTCAAAGACCCACACCAAAGAACAAAGCGGACCTCTCCTTGCACCGCATCAGCTGGGATCTCCAACCCCACTATAACTTCAGTCCTCTCTGAAACATGCACTGAGAGGAATGAAGGTGTAGAATTAGGTGTGTCACAGCCAAGTACTTGCGGCCACTCTGCTAGCAGTACACCGACGTCCGATTCTAGCAGGCAAATTTCCCTGCCCCAGCTGCTGGACCGTCGAAAGAAGTTCACTCCCAGCCATCCACATGCCCAGCGGTTGAATGCTAGCTTGGCTAAATTGCTAGCGCTTCAACTGCTGCCTTTTCAGTTGGTAGACTCGGCCCCCTTCCGTGAGTTTGTGCAATGTGCGGTTCCTCAGTGGCAGGTTCCCAAACGCCACTTTTTCTCACGGAAGGCTATTCCGGCTCTCTACCGGCATGTGGAAGGCAATGTCTTGGCCTCGCTGGACAGGGCGGTCAGCGGTAAGGTGCATATTACCGCTGACTCATGGTCCAGCAGGCATGGACAGGGACGTTACCTTTCTTTCACGGCCCATTGGGTCACTCTTTTGGCAGCTGGGAAGGATGCAGGACAAGGTGCAGTAGTGTTGGAGGTTGTTCCACCGCCACGCCTCCAAAATGCTACTACTGGTTGTGACACACCTCTCTCCTCCACCCCCTCCTCTTCTTCTTCCTCCATGGCCTCTTCCTGTGGTTTGTCCTCGGAACCAGCGGTGCTCCGTAGGCGTTCAAGGGGCTACGCAAGTACGCAGGCAAAAAGATGCCATGCCGTGCTTGCGCTGGTGTGTTTGGGGGACAGAAGCCACACTGGGGCAGAGGTCCTGTCTGCTCTGCAGGGCCAGGCCGAGAGGTGGTTGACGCCACGCCAGCTTAAGCCAGGAATGGTGGTTTGCGACAATGGCACCAACCTCCTCTCCGCCCTCCGACAGGGACAACTGACCCATGTGCCCTGTGTGGCTCACGTCCTTAACCTGGTGGTGCAGCGGTTCTTGGGCAGGTACCCGGGCTTACAGGATGTCCTGAGGCAGGCCAGGAAAGTCTGTGTGCATTTCCGCAGATCTTATAATGCCAGTGCTCGCCTGGCTGAGCTGCAAAAGGAGTTGAACCTGCCCAAGAACCGCCTTATATGTGACATGCCCACCAGGTGGAACTCAACGTTGGCCATGCTGCAGCGGCTGCACACGCAGCAGAGGGCCATCAATGAGTACCTGTGCGACTACGGCACCAGGACAGGGTCAGGGGAGCTTGGTTTTTTTTCTCCACGCCAGTGGGGCATGATCAGGGATGCATGCACTGTCCTGGCACCATTTGAGGAGGCCACGAGGATGGTGAGCAGTGACAGTGCATGCATCAGTGACACTGTACCTCTTGTCCACCTGTTGGAGCACACGCTGCGTGGAATAATGGACAGGGCACTTGAGGCAGAACAGAGGCAGGAAGAGGAGGACTTCCTTGCCTCTCAAGGCCCCCTTTACCCAGACAGTGTTCCTTCTGTCCCACCCATCGCACAGGAAGAGGAGGAGGAGGAGGAGGAGGAGGAGGATTGTGTCAGCATGGAGGTGGAGGCTGGCACTCAGCATCATCAGCAGCAGTCTTTTAGGGATGATTTACAGTCCCAAGAAACCAGTGGACTTGTACGTGGCTGGGAGGAGGTGGCTGCGGATCATGTCGTCCTTAGTGACCCAGAGGACTCCGGAGCGAATGCCTCAGCAAACCTACGCTGCATGGCCTCCCTGATCCTGCAAAGTCTGCGGAAGGATCCTTGTATTCTTCGGATCAAGGAGAGGGACCATTACTGGCTGGCCACTCTCCTTGATCCACGGTACAAGGGTAAGGTTGCGGACCTTATGTTACCGTCGCAGAGGGAGCAGAGGATGAGACAACTCTGGGTGGCCTTGCAGAAAGGTCTGTGCAACGCGTTCCCAGAGACTGGGAGGTTACAAACTCCTGGTCCTGGACAACGAGTTGCTGAGGCTTCGGCCAGTCAAAGAAGGAGCGGTGGGGAAGGTGGCCGTCTGACCGATGCGTTCAGACAATTCTTTAGTCCGCAGCCCCAAAGTATGATCGGTTCCAGCAACCATCGCCAGCGTCTGATAAACATGGTGCAGGAATATCTAGGGGCAAGGTCAGACTTGGACACCTTCCCCACCGAAAATCCTCTGGCTTACTGGGTCTTGAGGATGGATCACTGGCCAGAGCTTGCACAGTATGCAATTGAGCTACTGGCCTGTCCTGCATCCAGCGTTCTTTCGGAACGCACATTCAGTGCTGCTGGAGGATTTGTCACGGATCACAGGGTGCGCCTGTCCACCGACTCGGTTGATCGACTGACTTTCATCAAGATGAACCAGTCTTGGATCACCACCAGCTACCACACACCTGATGCTGATATAACAGACTAATTGATTTTAACATGTCACATCCCTTCAAGACTGATGCTGATGCTGAGTGCCTGTGCTGTTATGTTGACTGGCTATCCTCCTCCTCCGAGTCCTCAATGATACGATTGATGATGATAGCTTGGAAGATCATTTTTGTTTATGGGTGCCGCCACCAGTGGCTAAGGCCCAATTTTTCAGCCCCTGTTTTACAGGGGCGTGTAATTACAATTTTTTTAGCAATAATTTGCCATAGGGCTCATTGCTGTGCTCCAAGTACAGTATCTGTGAGGGGTTGGAGTGTTGTGGCACCAGTGCCTAAGGCCCAATTTTTCA
Source organism: Rana muscosa (assembly GCA_029206835.1). NCBI lineage: Eukaryota > Metazoa > Chordata > Amphibia > Anura > Ranidae > Rana > Rana muscosa. The sequence goes on from CM055118.1 coordinate 196,142,680, forward strand.
GCCCCTGTTTAACAGGGGCGTGTCATTACAATTTTTGAAGCAATACTTTGCAACAGGGCTCATTGCTGTGCTCCAAGTACAGTATCTGTGAGGGGTTGTAGTGTTGTGCCACCAGTGCCTAAGGCCCAATTTTTCAGCCCCTGTTCAACAGGGGCATGCAATTACAATTCTTGATCTAATAATTCACAGCAGGGCCCATTGCTGCACCCACCAAGTGTAACTCTGAGGGCTTACAGTGTTGTGGCAACGCCACCACCACCACCACCACGAAAGGCCCAATTTTTCAGCCCCTGTTCAAAAGGGGCATGTAATTACAATTCTTGATCTAATAATTCACAGCAGGGCCCATTGCTGCACCCACCAAGAGTAACTCTGAGGGCTTACAGTGTTGTGGCAACACCACCACCACCACCACCACCACCACAAAAGGCCCAATTTTTCAGCCCCTGTTCAACAGGGGCATGCAATTACAATTCTTGATCTAATAATTCACAGCAGGGCCCATTGCTGCACCCACCAAGAGTAACTCTGAGGGCTTACAGTGTTGTGGCAACGCCACCACCACCACCACCACGAAAGGCCCAATTTTTCAGCCCCTGTTCAAAAGGGGCATGTAATTACAATTCTTGATCTAATAATTCACAGCAGGGCCCATTGCTGCACCAACCAAGAGTAACTCTGAGGGCTTACAGTGTTGTGGCAACACCACCACCACCACCACCACCACGAAAGGCCCAATTTGTCAGCCCCTGTTCAACAGGGGCATGCAATTACAATTCTTGATCTAATAATTCACAGCAGGGCCCATTGCTGCACCCACCAAGAGTAACTCTGAGGGCTTACAGTGTTGTGGCAACGCCACCACCACCACCACGAAAGGCCCAATTTTTCAGCCCCTGTTCAAAAGGGGCATGTAATTACAATTCTTGATCTAATAATTCACAGCAGGGCCCATTGCTGCACCCACCAAGAGTAACTCTGAGGGCTTACAGTGTTGTGGCAACGCCACCACCACCACCACCACGAAAGGCCCAATTTTTCAGCCCCTGTTCAAAAAGGGCATGTAATTACAATTCTTGATCTAATAATTCACAGCAGGGCCCATTGCTGCACCCACCAAGAGTAACTGTCAGGGCTTACAGTGTTGTGGCACCAGCACCACCATCAAAGGCCCAATTTTTACTACCACTGTTCAACAATTATATGTAATTAAAATTCCTGATATAATAGTTGACAGCAGGGCGTTCCAGCACCAACCAAGAGTAACTGTGAGTGCTTACAGTGTTGTGCCAACACCAACAACTAAGGGGCCTATTTCTGCAGAGTATATACGGCAGGTCCCTACTTTCAAACATCCAACTTACAAACGACTCCTACTTGCAAACGCAAGAAGACAACAGGAAGTGAGAGGAAATCTACCACTAGGAAGGAAAATTCTCTCCTGTAAGAATAAATATGGGAGAAAGGTGTCTCCTCTGTACTGATGCTTTATCAGCAATCCTTGTTTCAAGAAAAACACCACATTTCAAAAACAGTTGTCATTGGGACGGAAAGTGAGGTGAAATGTTCTGAACAGGGGCACAGACAGCAAAACAAATGTTACAGGGGTGATAACCCTTACCTATGTTTTCCAAAAAGTTTAAAAATAGATTTTTGGGCTGGAGCTACACTTCAACAATGTGCCTGTTCAAAATTACAAACAGATTCTACATAAGAACAAACCTACAGTCCCTGTCTTGTATGCACCGCCTGTATACGGCTGTTCAGAGTATATAGGGCCTTTTTTATTTTATGTGCGGGGTTCCCCTTAATATCCATACAAGACCCAAAGGGGCTGGTAATGGGCTGGGGTAGGGGGGGGGGGTCATGGGGTAGCTATGCCATTTTTCTTAAAGATTTTCATCCATATTACCGGGACCAGACATTACATTAAAGCCGCAAGCAGTTTTAAATGGCTTTTTTTTCCTTTAGAAGTGTCATTTTGTGCAGGGACAGTTCTAAACACGGGAAACACGTGGCACTTCACAGGCATACTTTAGACACCCCCCAGGTACGATATTTAAAGGAATATTTGACTTTTTTTTTTTCACTTTATGCATCATTAAAATGACTGCTCCCGAAAAACGACCGTTTTTAAAACTTCTTTTTGCATTGATACATGTCCCCTGGTGCAGAACCCGGGTTCCCAAACCCTTTTTAGGACAATAACATGCATAATAGTTGTTATAATTAGCACTTTAGAATTCGAACGTTCGCATCCATTGTATTTAATAGGGTTCTAATGTTCGTACGAACTTTCGGTCCGTTCGCGGGTTCTGGTGCGAACCGAACCCGGGGGTGTTCGGCTCATCACTAATCACGACAGTTCATCTGATATTATCCGATGGGACAAGCACAAAAAAAATTCTTGTATGATACCAGATCATACGATTTTCGTTTAATCAGTACAGTTGTCGTCTGAAAATACAATACAAATACACTACAACACATTACATTACTTCCGATTTTTTATTGTCGTACCAGAATTTTCGTAACTTTAGATATGTGACTAGCATGCAAAAACCCAGATGATCTGTCGCCCAAAATTTGGATTGTGTGTACGGGCCATTAGAGTCTCCTAGAGGTATAAGGTTTACCTGATGTTAACATGCAAACTGATAAGATTTTTTTTTTGCCCAGCAGATGGCACATCAAAAAAAAATGATGATTACAAGCTCTCCTAACTCTTTTGCTGTAAAGAAAAAAAAAAGACTGTTTTGTATAATGCTCAGTAGCTCAAGCTGCAACTTGCTCATAGAACTGATTATTGAATGGCTCCATCAGAGGTATCAATCAGGCAAAGTGAGACAAAAGGCAGGTAGTTACTGCTGTGAAGTCTGTAGATGGCACAAAGTGCTCTGGGAATGCTCTGTAATATAATACATGTTTAATTGTAAAACAAAAATAGCAGACCTAGTAAAAAAAGAACATATGAAACATCAATTAAAAAACGTATGAATTTACAAATAAAAGAATGTAATTGGTTCAAAACCAATATAGTTTTTCTTGAATGCTGCTGGAGCTTTTGAGTTTAGTTAGGAATCTCTGCTCCTTATTACATTATCATGTCAGTGTTAATTTCTACATCATCATCAAAAAAAGGCCAAAATGAAGAGTATTCAGTATGTGATCGGCCTAAAGACATCTGGAGAAGGTAAAAATAAAATAAAGCATAACATCTTTTTAGCAGCCTCCAGAGAGGTGGTAAAGTGTTACTAAACCCAGGACCCTTCATTCACTATATCTGGTCTCCCACAGTACACAGAACATGGAAATACAATCATTTAGTAAATATAAACCTTTTCTCATCAGCAGTATATAGCAGTCTTGTGACTTCTATTAGTGTCCGGCTGAGCACTGATTAAAGCTTTTAGGAGGATTTTTCATTCTACTCTGACTGTCCTATGAGGCTGCATGACCCCTGACCCTCTGTCTCGACAGTGCTGATTGGCCAATCACATGCACCCTCCCAAAATAAAAATAAAACTCTCTCGCAATACACACCAAACTGAGCATGTGCAGAGTGCCTTCAAGGTTCAGATAGCAGATGGATTGGGGACTGTGAAAGAAGGGGAGGATCAGAGAAGACAGGATCAAACAGCCTTTTTACACAATGCACTTAGGTTCCACAGTGAGTATACAGTGCCTTGAAAAAGTATTCATACCCCTTGAAATTTTCCACATTTTGTCATGTTACAACAAAAAGGTAAATACATTTTATTGGGATTTTACATGATAGACCAACACAAAGTGGCACATAATTATGAAGTGGAAGGAAAATGATAAATGTTTTTTACAAATTTTTTACAAATAAATATCTGAAAAGTGTGCGGTGCATTTGTATTCAGCCCCCTTTTTGCAATTACAGCCTCAAGTCTTTTTGGGGAAGTCTCTACCAGCTTTGCACATCCTAAAGCCCCGTACACACTGTCGGACTTCCATCTTACTTTTCCGTGTTTTTTTGTCCGAACGGAGTTGGTCGGGAACACCCATAGCATACATACGCTCGGACTTTTCTGCAAACTTTCCCAAAACTTTTTGCAACATCACGTGGTTTTTCTGCTCTTTACCGCCACCCTTTGGTCAACTTCTGCTATTAAATAAAAATAAAGTACGGCGCTAATAAATGAACATAAACCTTGTATGTTAAGATATATGAAATAATGTACCAATAATAGTTGATTATTAAAGTGCATATGGATATATGATGAACACAGATGATTGTGCAGAAAAAACACCTCAAAAAATTTAAATAGTCCCAATCACAACAGTGAAGACACAAATTGATGTGAAAAAAAACTGCGAAGGAGAATAGTCCCAATCACAATAGTGCAGTCAGTATAACTGTCTGGCAATCAGCAATGGAAAAAAAAGGGGAGAAATATATCCTTGAGGTAAAGTTGTCTTGATATGAAGCAGGAAAACTTGAAAATAGGAGAGAGTTCCATCCACCATTAAAGACACCGCAGAAGGTAATATCAAAATCTCCTTACCAGATGGAATGGACCACTATTACCGCGGTCACTGTGAGCATCTGGATTTTAGGTCTCCCTTCAGACCCACTGCCGGTATCAGGATACAGGTATAAACTGTGGATGGTATCTCAGAGGAAAAGAAAAAGCTCCATAGTGTGATAGATAGCACAAGCCACACCTACGCGTTTCGTCACTAGGGGACGTCGTCTGGGATTGGCTGTGTCAATCCCAGACGACGTCCCCTAGTGACGAAACGCGTAGGTGTGGCTTGTGTTATCTACGTCATTACGCCCTCTCCACAGGAGTTACGAGTGCGAACAAGTGCATATAAGCGGGGGAAGCCCGGACAAGACGCTGAGAGACAACATGTCCTGTCTGTTTACCTAACCACCTTATACTTGCCAATTGATTGTAAGTGCAATACTTTTTCTTCATACAATAAATGTGTATGCAGTATCACACTATGGAGCTTTTTCTTTTCCTCTGAGATACCATCCACGGTTTATACCTGTATCCTGATACCGGCAGTGGGTCTGAAGGGAGACCTAAAATCCAGATGCTCACAGTGACCGCGGTAATAGTGGTCCATTCCATCTGGTAAGGAGATTTTGATATTACCTTCTGCGGTGTCTCTAATGGTGGATGGAACTCTCTCCTATTTTCAAGTTTTCCTGCTTCATATCAAGACAACTTTACCTCAAGGATATATTTCTCCCCTTTTTTTTCCATTGCTGATTGCCAGCCAGTTATACTGACTGCACTATTGTGATTGGGACTATTCTCCTTCGCAGTTTTTTTTCACATCAATTTGTGTCTTCACTGTTGTGATTGGGACTATTTTAATTTTTGAGGTGTTTTTTCTGCACAATCATCTGTGTTCATCATATATCCATATGCACTTTAATAATCAACTATTATTGGTACATTATTTCATATATCTTAAAGTGGAGCTCCACCCTAAATAGCAACTTTTGCTATTTGGAACCCTCCCCCCCTCCGGTGTCACAATTGACACCTTTCAGGGGGGAGGGGGGTGAAGATACCTGTCTAAGACAGGTATTTTCACCCACATCCGGGAGTCCTGTCTCCGGGAATCTGCGGGAGTTACGTCACTTCCCGCAGACTTCCCTTGGTGTTCTGGGAGACACTCGGCTCCCAGAACACAGGAGCACCAATCAGAACGGCGCAGCGCGACTCGCGCATGCGCCGTAGGGAACCGGGCATGAAGCCGCAGGGCTTCACTTCCTGGTTCCCTCAGCGAGGATGGCGGAGGGAGCAGCAGAGCGACGAGCGGTCGCTCGTCCTCTGCTGCGGACGTCGCTGGACTCCAGGACAGGTAAGTGTCCAAATATTAAAAGCCAGCAGCTGCTGTAGCTGTAGCTGCTGGCTTTTAATTTTTTTTTTCCGGTGGAGCAACCCCTTTAACATACAAGGTTTATGTTAATTTATTAGCGCCATACTTTATTTTTATTTCTAGTGTTTTAAATTCTGTGTCTGAATTTTTTGTACTGGCAGCTTTTATTTTACTTCACAGTTGTTTTTTTCACTCATTTCACTTTTTTGGTTGCTCACTATCTAGCGCAGTGTTCCCAATTATTTTTTGTTTTTTTTACAACTTCTGCTATTGTTGGTTGATTTTAACATTAGTTGTTTTGTCCATCGGACAAAAGTCAGATGGTTTTCTGTACACACGGTCGGACTTTGCTCTATCGGACTTTTGTTGGGCAAAAGTTTGTCCGTTTGCAGACCCAACTTTTGTCCGATGAAAACAAGAAAAAAGCAAAAAAAGTTTGTCCGATGGAGCGTACACACGGTCGGATTGTTGGTCCAATTTGCTCAAAATGAAGTTTGTTGGCCAAAAGTCTGACCGTGTGTACGGGGCTATAGAGTGACATTTTTGCTCATTCTTCTCTTCATAATAGCTCAAGCTCTGTCAGATTGGATGCAGAGCATCTGTGACCAGCAATTTTCAAGTCTTGCCACAGATTCTCAATTGGATTTAGGTCTGGACTTTGACTGGGCCATTCTAACACATGAATATGCTTTGATCTAAAGCATTCCATTGTAGTTCTGGCTGCATGTTTGGGAGGCAAACATGCAGCCAGAACATACACCATTGTCCTGCTGGAAGGCAAACCTCCTCGCCAGTCTCAAGTCTTTTGCAGACTCGAACAGGTTTTCTTCTAAGATTGCCCTGTATTTGGCTCCATCCATCTTCCCATCAACTCTGACCAGCTTCCCTGTCCCTGCTGAAGAAAATCATCCCTACAACATAATGCTGCCACCACCATGTTTCACAGTGGGGATTGTGTGTTCAGGGTGATGTGCAGTGTTAGTTTTCGCCACACATAACGTTTTGCTTTTAGGCCAAAATTAAATTTTGGTCTCATCTGACCAGAGCACCTTCTTCCACATGTTTGCTGTGTCCCCCACATGGCTTCTCACAAACTGCAAATGAGATTTCTTATGGCTTTCTTCCAACAATGTCTTTCTTCTTGCCACTCTTCCATAAAGGCCAGATTTGTGGAGTGCATGACTAATAGTTGTCCTGTGGACAGATTCTCCCACCTGAGCTGTGGATCTTTGCAGCTCCTCCCGAGTTACCATGGGACTCTTGGCTGCTTCTCTGATTAATGCTCTCCTTGCCTGGCCTGTCAGTTTAGGTGGACGGCCATGTCTTGGTAGGTTTGCATTTGTGTCATACTCCTTCCATTTTTGGACGATGGATTGAACAGTGTTCTGTGAGATCTTGGGATATTTTTTTGAAGGTGATCAAAAATATATCTAAATATATAACTCGCGCTAGAAGTACATATAAAATGTAATAAAAATGTATTGAATGTGTGACATGTGAAGTTGCAGCTGCTGTACACAAAGTGCTAACACTTGACAAATAGATAACTAAAAAGAATTATAGCGCTTGTAAATAAGTAAATAAAATGCAGACATTAAATGAAAACAATTCATAAACAATTAGAACCGGTTCACACAGGGGCAACACGACTCTGGCCGCGACTTTGTGAGGCGACCTGGACACGACCTGAGTGCGCACCACAGCGCGACTTGGGGCGACTTGCAAGGCGACTTCAAGTCGCCTCCAGGACAGGCGACTTTCCGGTGGCCAATTAAACAACAATCAGCTCTGTGGGAGGGAGGGGTTTGCCTGAGACAATTTTCTCTTCCTGTATTGTTGCTTCAGTTAAGACACGATCTGACTTTGGAGGCGACTTCCATTGAAATCAATGAGTACAAGTCGCCTAGAAGTCGGATTGAAGTAGTACAGGAATCTTTTCTGAAGTCGGAGCGACTTCAGTAGTGTACATTAAGACGGGTCTCATTGACTTAACATGGAATTTGACATGTTGCACGACTTAAGGCGACTTAGGGCGACTTCAAGTCGGATCCCAAGTCGCCCCTGTGTGAACCGGCTCTTAGTGAAAGTCCAAAAGAATAGTGGGGAATGATGTGCTCCAATGTTAAAGTGCAGTCGTGCTCCAAATCTCACAGTGCACCACACTCCCTCCTGTGTCCCCACTCACCGGATGGAATAGACCCCTAGCTTTTCAGTCTGGGGGTCGTTCAGGCATTGAGATGTTGGCCAGGGATGGCTGAGTCACATCAATGTACCAAGAAGATCTCTAGTATTTATAACCATCACATGTGGATCATGATGCCCAAAATAATGAAAAGAAAAGGGACCATAGTGAAGTACTGTTTAGCAAAGAATTTATTGCACAAATGGACAGGTACTTACAAAATGAAAGTTAAAAATAGGCATGGATTCGGCAACAGTTTAAAACAGCAAGCAAACGCCGCCGGCATACGTTCCACACGAAAACCGGGAGTGACGTCTCGTGGATTAGGAACCGGAAATTCCCGTCAATGCATTTCGCCCTCCCACAGGGCGTCTTCAAAGGACCATGATATTTTTTTATAACCTAACCCTGCTTTAAACTTCTGCACAACTTTATCCCTGACCTGTGTGGTGTGTTCCTTGGCCTTCATGTTGCTGTCTGTTCACTAAGGTGTATCAGAGTAAAGGGGGCTGAATACAAATGCACACCACACTTTTCAGATATCTATTTGTGAACATTTTTGAAAACATATAATTTTCCTTCCACTTCACAATTATGTGCCACTTTGTGTTGGTCTTTACCATAAAATCCCAATAAAATACATTTACATTTTTGGTTGCAACATGACAAAATGTGGAAAATTTCAAGGGGTGTGAATACTTTTTTAGGGCACTGTAACAAGCATGCTTTACTGTATATACAGACTGATTTTACTGTTGTGGGTTTAGTAGCACTTTCATTTTCAGTGTTAGGCTAGAGGCTAAGTTTAGAGTAAGTTTTGTGGACAGGTTAAGTGTTAAAGCCCAACTAAATTTACAGAAATAGATATGAAGGCAAGCAGACATTGCACAAACACTCTCTGTCCTTAAAGCGGAGCTCCACCCTAAAGTGGAACTTCCGCTGATCGGAACCCTCCCCCCCTCCGGTGTCACAATTGACACCTTTCAGGGGGGAGGGGGGAGCAGATACCTGTCTAAGACAGGTATTTGCACCCACTTCCTGGAGTCCTCTCTGCGGGAAATCTGCGAGAAGCGCGTCACTTCCTGCAGAATACTCGTTGTGTTCTGGGAGACACTCGGCTTCCAGAGCACAGGGGACCATTCAGAACGGCGCAGCGCGACTCGCGCATGCGCCGTAGGGAACCGGGCAGTGAAGCCGCAAGGCTTCACTTCCTGGTCCCCTCACAGAGGATGGTGGTGGGGGCAGCAGAGTGATGGGCGATTGCTCGTCCTCTGCTGTGGACGTCGCTGGACTCCAGGACAGGTAAGTGTCCTAATATTAAAAGTCAGCAGCTGCAGTATTTGTAGCTGCTGGCTTTTAATAAAAAAAAAAATTCCGGGGCACCTCCGCTTTAAGGTTTTGCTTACAATTTCCTATTACAGCAGCTATACAGGGAGTCCAGTGAAATTCAACACATACCAGAGTTTCAACTCATACTCTATATTATAACAGACCTGATCAGACATACGGTACCCCTCCCTTTCTTTACAGTATAATCTGTGTAAGGACAGTGCTGAGGGGTGTGACTGTGACTGTCACTTAGGGGTGTACTCACTTTTGTTGCCAGCGGTTTAGACATTAATAGCTGTGTGTTGAGTTATTTTGAGGGGACAGCAAATTTACCGTTATACAAGCTGTACACTCAGTACTTTACATTGTAGCAAAGTGACATTTCTTCAGTGTTGTCACATGAAAAGATATAATAAAATATTTACAAAAATAATCCCATAATCGTTGGTGGTTAGTGGCACTTTAAACTCACCCACACCTTTAAAAAAAATGCTGATCCTCCTTTCTGTGTTTACAAACATTCAGCCTATTCACAATAGAGGAAGGGAAACTTCCCCTGATGTGAATGGGCAGAATGTTTGCAAACACTACTAGAGATTGGCTCACAGCAACCACAAGGTACAGAGCCACTCTGATTAATTCTATGCAGTTTCACCTTGATCTGAGCTGTCCAATGACAACTCTGATCACAGATATTTCTGAGCACAATGGTAGTGTGAGTGTGATTCCCAAAGCACTGATTATAAACAGCAGTCCGGAAATAGATGTCCACCTAACCATCGGTTTTTCTAACACAGAAATACTGAGGTGATTAAAGAAAATCTGCAGTCTAATGCATTTATTTCTTTGCAACTCTGCTCTTTCGTCCTATCAGCATGCTTCATGTTAGCACATGAGCATTGTAGCACAACTGATTGTCTCCCAGACCTGCCCCTTAATTTCCCAGTCTGAGTGCTGCTGTATCGGGATTTGCAAGAGACTGGTTCCAAGTGAAATTCAGGTACTTACACTGCTTGTGTTTATATACATTAATGATGTTTCAGTAAATACAGATCTGTATTATTTGAGTATTTTTATATGTGCATCTATAGTTAAATTGTAAAATGATCATATTCATTTCCGCATTGTATTGCAATTATTTTTGGCCTTCTACTATTACTCTTGTAGCCCTATTTGGGGGGATTATCAGAAATGGCACTTTACAAACAAGGTAATGCACTAAACCTGTAGGTAAATAAGAGAATCATAACCTCCACTAATGCCGCGTACACACGGTCGGAAATTCCGCCAGCAAAAGTCCGATGTGAGCTTTTGGTCGGAAATTCCGACCGTGTGTAGGCTCCATCGGACTTTTGCTGTCGGAATTTCCGCCAGCAAAAGATTGAGAGCTGGTTCTCAAATTTTCTGATGAAAATAATTCCTATCGAATAATCCGATCTGTAGCGCATGCTCGGAAACAATTCGATACATGCTCGGAAGCATTGAACTTAATTTTCTCGGCTCGTCGTAGTGTTGTACGTCACCGAGTTCTTGACGGTCCAAAGTTCAGAGAACTTTTGTGTGACCGTGTGTATGCAAGCCAAGCTTGAGCGGAATTCCGTCGGAAAAACCATTGATCGTGTGTACGCGGCATTAGTGGAAGAGTGGGTATGATAATAAAGTTGGCAGTGCCTCCACCCTGGACAGGGCCTCTTTGAACACGGGATTCCCTTCTTGGGAAATTAATCAGTAATCTAATCAAAGTAATTGAGAGAAGAGGAACTACAACAACCAGCATATAACATTAACCATAAGTACATAGATAAAGCATTAAAAATGTAAGGTGCAGCTATAAAACCACAATAGATCAATATCTATCTATCAGTGGCGGCTGGTGCTCCAAATTTTTTTGGGGGGGCGCAAACAAACTGAAAACATTTTGAAAAAAAAAACTTCAATTGCAGCCACTGTGCTATCAAACGCAGCCACTGTGCCATCAAACGCAGCCACTGTGCCATCAAACGCAGCCATTGTGCCATCAAACGCTGCCACTGTGCCCATCAAACACTGCCACTGTGCCATCAAATGCAGCCATTGTGCCATCAAACGCTGCCACTGTGCCATCAAACGCAGCCATTGTGCCATCAAACGCAGCCATTGTGCCATCAAACACTGCCACTGTGCCCATCAAACACTGCCACTGTGCCATCAAATGCAGCCATTGTGCCATCAAACGCTGCCACTGTGCCCATCAAATGCTGCCACTGTGCCATCAAACGCTGCCACTGTGCACATCAAACGCAGCCACTGTGCCAAACACTGCCACTGTGCCCATTAAATGCTGCCACTGTGCCATCAAATGCAGCCATTGTGCCCATCAAACGCTGCCACTGTGCCATCCAACGCTGCCACTGTGCCCATCAAACGTAGCCACTGTGCCAATCGCTGCCACTGTGCCCATCAAGTGCTGCCACTGTGCCATCAAATGCAGCCACTGTGCCCATCAAAAGCTGCCATTGTGCCCATCAAATGCTGCCAATGTGCCCATCAAATGCTGCCACTGTGCCATCAAATGCAGCCACTGTGCCCATCAAATGCTACCACTGTGCCATCAAACACTGCCACTGTGCCATCAAACGCTGCCACTGTGCCATCAAACACTGCCACTGTGCCATCAAACACTGCCACTGTGCCATCAAACGCTGCCACTATGTCCATCAAACGCTGCCAGTGTGCCTATCAAATGCTGCCAGTGTGCCCATCAAATTCTGTCAGTGTGCCCCTTAAATGCTGCAAGTGTGCCCTTGAATGCCACCAGGCCTGCTCGCCGTCTGCCCGGCACTTACCCTGTCTCTGTGGGGCAGCGGGTGACAGCGACGAGCGGGGTCCTTAATGCGTCTCCTGCCGTCCTCATCTCCCGTTCTCTCCTCCTGATAGGCATCCAATAGCGGTGCCTGTTGTTTCAGCCAATCAGGGGAAAGGTAACAGACCCGAGCACCTGATTGGCGGAGAGGCGGTTCAGTGTTAGGAAAGCGAATAGTCATTCGCTTTCCTAACACAAATGGGTGAACTGCGAGCTCCAAGCATGGCGGTCGCTGTTTACCTTGTTTGGTGCCTATTAGAGCCTATGGCTCTTATCAGGTGCTTCAAAAATACCCCTCGCCGCTGTAATTCAGGCGCCCGGCGCCCGAAAAGGGGCCGGCACCTGAATAGGGGGTGGCAGCGGCGACCATAGATAGATTCATGCAATTCATGAATCTATCTATTGGTGATAGAGGGGGTGTCAGGAGGGGGGGGGCGCGCTCGTGAGCCCTTATGGATGCACCACCACTGCTATCTATCTATCATAGGCGTGCAGCCAGTGACCTATCGTAGTCACTACAAGGTCTGATGGCTGTTTACTTTATCCATAAGAATTAGGACGTGTCTGAGAGACATATAAACTTATAT